>NQII01000168.1:1092407-1108490 GCA_002778355.1 Clitarchus hookeri
GGGGGGGGGGGTGAAGTACAACCCAAATTAAGACAGAACAGACAAGAACAGAGACGAAGACAAAAAAAATTTCGCACAAGACGGGACAAACACAAATCGCAAATATCGGTCACACATCGATAAGCTATCGCAAATGTTGCATGTCGATCGCTAATTGCCAATATCGCACATCGGTCTGTCGTCTGTAATATTCAGCAATACGGACAGATATTTCGTATCCACAGCTTCTTGCGAACGATAATTTCGCCACGCATTTTCGCCGGGTGTTGAAAGTGTTAAAAAAAAAATATTGAGTTTCTTACGTCACACGAAAATTACGATTTATTTATCTTTGTATATGGACATACGGAGAAGGTTTAACCTGTTTGATTTCCCCCCTCCCCCAGAGCCCATGCCGGATACGCGTTAACATCAACGACATCACGCGCTCGGCGGTAATTTACGCCCTGGCCACAAACGCAGTACGCGAGTTTGTATTGGGGCCGGAAAATTGGCCCGAGCCGACAGACACCTCGCAAGATGATGAATGGCGCTAACGGATCCCGTCAAGAGTACCCTAGAAAGAAGTCGTGAAATTGCTCCCCCACTCCCCGGTTACCCTTCGCTACATTCCCCGGCCGGCACAGGCAAAAACTGGAGCAATAAAAGAGGCAACTGAGTGAGGTCTGCTTGCGAATAGAAACGTTACGCGTCTGTATACGTTTTCCAGTTCCTCCATTTCTCCCTAATGCATGACTTATGTGACAGTGAAAATGGCTCAAACGGGTGTTTTCACGGTCATTTTAAGGTATAAACATTCAGGTTCAAAATAATAATAAAAAACAACTAATAGGGACGTGTATCAGACCTTTATTTTTATTATTGCGTCATAAAATGGCAAGGTCTGCGCTGAAAATCTCATAATGGCGCGTTATCGACGGCAAGACTGCACGCCAATTCAGTGCTTTGCGCGTAGAGGCGACGAGAGAGTTGATGCGCATGTCTCGGTCGCCTCTAGCGCTCCCACGCTTTCAGGCCTCAGACGTGCGAAATTCCTTCAAACCAGGTGACCACACTGAGAATATGGGTTATTCGCGGTAAACTGAGCACGTTTGAAAACCCTGTTTAAGATCTACTTGTAAGAGCATTCAAAATTCTCAGGCCAGATGTAAAATTAGTATTGCCATATGTCTGANACTTATGTGACAGTGAAAATGGCTCAAACGGGTGTTTTCACGGTCATTTTAAGGTATAAACATTCAGGTTCAAAACAATAATAAAAAAAAAACTAATAGGGACGTGTATCAGACCTTTATTTTTATTATTGCGTCATAAAATGGTAAGGTCTGCGCTGAAAATCTCATAATGGCGCGTTATCGACGGCAAGACTGCACGCCAGTTCAGTGCTTTGCGCGTAGAGGCGACGAGAGAGTTGATGCGCATGTCTCGGTCGCCTCTAGCGCTCCCACGCTTTCAGGCCTCAGACGTGCGAAATTCCTTCAAACCAGGTGACCACACTGAGAATATGGGTTATTCGCGGTAAACTGAGCACGTTTGAAAGCCCTGTTTNTCTAGCGCTCCCACGCTTTCAGGCCTCAGACGTGCGAAATTCCTTCAAACCAGGTGACCACACTGAGAATATGGGTTATTCGCGGTAAACTGAGCACGTTTGAAAGCCCTGTTTAAGATCTACTTGTAAGAGCATTCAAAATTCTCAGGCCAGATGTAAAATTAGTATTGCCATATGTCTGANCCCTGTTTAAGATCTACTTGTAAGAGCATTCAAAATTCTCAGGCCAGATGTAAAATTAGTATTGCCATATGTCTGATCACTTTCTTTAGGCTTCGGCCAAGAGAAACGACGAAAATATTAGAAAAGTAAATACTTCCATATATTTCCTTAGTATAAAACGTATTAGCATTAAAATAAAACAAAAAGCAAAATTAATTATTTCAATATTTACGAACATATACCAAATAAAATTAATTCGACGTTAAAACATGGTACTACTTTCCCTCCATCGTTACCAACTTTACTGGGCTCATGTCACTCAGTTCACCCGTTAAAATACGTGAAGGTAGAGGCAGTGACATTTTTAAAAGGTTGGTTCCGAAAGTGCTCAAATAATCGTAACCAGCTTATGCAGAGGTGAAGCAGCCTCTTATTCCGCCAAACCCCGGCCGCACACATCAGAAAATGGCGTCACTGGCCATGCAACATGTCGAAAAGCTGTTCGCCAGCCGGAAGTCCAGCCAATGGGGGAGCTTTCGCAGCGTGCAGCAGCCAATAGGCGAACGGCGTTCATGTTAATGACCAGCGGCGCCATTTTGCTGGCACGCGCGCGCGGCTGTAGTTCGCGGTACAGTGAAATCCAAATGAGAAAACAATACGCAGAATTCCAAAACGCTGTCGGGCGAGTCCATTGCCGCTGCAGGAAGGGGTGGGGGTTGTTCAGTTCGGTAGTGACAGCGGCCGAGCACGGGTGTGCGAGAGCTGCTCCGCACGTGCATATTACCTGTCGAAGAAACGTAAGTAGCCCTGCGCGCTATTCAACAGTGCGGTAGTAGAGAGCGATGTTATCGGGTTTGTCAGTATAGCGCCAGCAGTGTCGCGTGGTTTCCCTCCCTCCAGCGCCGAGCGTTCGGGAGCGCCCTCCCCTACA
This sequence comes from Clitarchus hookeri, assembly GCA_002778355.1. Classification (NCBI taxonomy): domain Eukaryota; kingdom Metazoa; phylum Arthropoda; class Insecta; order Phasmatodea; family Phasmatidae; genus Clitarchus; species Clitarchus hookeri. Next base: position 1,095,050 of record NQII01000168.1, read on the forward strand.
GACACTTGTTGGTAGGGCCAGTGACTTCAATACTATACACACACCTCAGCTGTTGTTATACCTGGTAACCGACGACCACGGCACAGGCAGAAGCTAGTTCGGTGAGCCCTGTAAGTAACTCCGACACTGAACCTTCATGATTCGTGCGCAAACTGTTAACACGGGCCAGAACATTTTCTAGCCAATCAAAGAAGCTGGACGACCCTACAGTGCTTTGGACTGTATCTTGTCTCGAAATCTTTTCGCGAAATATCACTGCCCCTACTTATTGGTAGTGGACAAGTGTTTTTCGCGAAAAAAGATTTCCCAAGGCCTGTTGTACTCCAAAACACTATAGTTCATATGCACTTTCGTGGTTGGATGATTTTAAATGTCACGTGCCGCAAGTGTCTTGCCCGCGAATCATGGACGTTCAGTATCGGAGTACTTTATTCTGATTGGCCCTGTCAAATAAGAACATGTCTTCTCGCGTAGACTAGCGGCCAATAACCAACGAAAGTTGTGGTTGTGAAGGTAAGACACCGAAGTCTAGGATTAGCACAAATCTTTTCACGAAAAATACATGGCCCTGCTTACTGGCAAACGACGTTCCGCCATGTTGTGAGCCAGTGACGCTATTGATGGCACGCGCTGTACGCCTCTGTATTCTCAAATTGCTCCGTGACCCGGAGCGCCGGAGTTATCGGCCGTCGCCGCGAGAGCGCGGCACGGCATAGGAGCTGATGTCGCGACGGTCGCGGCATTAATGAGCGGGGCCTCTTTCGATTTACGACCGGCCTGCCGGCGCGTCCGTAAATCTTCTACCGAGTGGTCCGGCCCTCTCATTATCACGCGAAGTCTGTCTCCTGCGCCGCCCTGCGGTGAAGTCTGCAACTACCGCGGCAGTTAAACACCGTCCCGCGTTTATAGTGGCCCTTCCTCGCCGTCTTCGTACTATCACCACGCGTCCCGAGCTATAGCCTATCCGAGGTTTCTTCACACTTTAATCAAACCTTTGAAAAATACCCTATACATGACGTGTTTGGTTTCCCTCCCCCCCTCCTTAAATAAGTAACACATTACAAGTCTTTAATACTTCTGTTATAGTTACTGACACCCGAATTTCGCGAGCGAAAATATTTCCGCACATGCAAGATTTCAATACTATGCGGGAGTACCAGCAGTTTTATTTTGCTTATTGACGGCATGTCTTTTGTGTGAAGACATTTTTCCTACTTGACTGGCCAATCAGAATTAGGTTACTTCAATACAGTACGTCTGTGATTCGCGGGCAGGACACCGGAAGCACGTTACATGGAAACCATCCAATCACGAAAGTGCATTTCAGCTAAAGTGTTATGAAATACAACTGGGCGTGAAATCTTTTTGCGAAAATCGGGCGTCCCTAATGATAGTCCATTCTTGGTTACTACCAACTTTTCTGAAGTCGTGCTGAAGTTCTACTTCCAGGCTATTACTCCGCCTCATACAATCAAAGCTTAACCGAGTCTAGAATATTACACCATAAGGGTAATATTTTGCATAATAACTATTTCTTATACTAGGCATTACCATTACACCTAGTTTCTCCCTAGTTTATTAATATTAATTATTAATCATATATATTGTAATTTGTAGATAAAACAGGTTAATAAGACACACATAAACACCTCAGCTGTTGTTGTACCTCCATTGGCTGCTGGTGCCGTGACCGTCTTTGACCAAGCCACTCAGGACTAAGTAACTCCGACACTGAACCTTCGTGATTCGTGCGCAGACGGTTAAAACGGGCCAGAACCTTTTTTTAGCCAATAAAAGAAGCTGGAAGACCCTACAGTGCTTCGGACTGTATCTTGTCTCGAAATCTTTTCGCGAAATATCACTGCCCCTATAAATAGGGACTGGAAAAATTCGCGAATTCATTTCACGACATGCTAGACATTAAACACATGTAGGTATATTTCTGTTATGTTTGCAATTAGATCACATTTTATTATACACACCTGAGTGAACTCGGAGCCAATAACAGACCTGCAAGTAAACAAGCACCGAATCCCGTGCCGCCTGGTCTGAGGTAAAACTGCGGGTACACACTGGAGCATCAGCCAATGAACAGGAAGCTGAGGCTCGAAAATACACAGGACCGTGAAGTCAAACCTACAGGTACGGCTACCTGTTTTTCGGCGGAAATATTTCGGGACTACTTGAACTCCAAAACACTAGAGCTCAGATACACTTTCGTGATTGGATGATTTTTAACTGACACGCACTGCAGCTGTCTGCCCGCCAATCACCAACACTCAGTGTCGGAGTTACCTAATTCTGATTGGCCCAGTCAGGTAAGGAACTGTCTCCCGACAAAGATACCTGGCCAACAACCACAGTAAAACTGCGCGTATGACATAGGCAGAGACCTGAGAAATTCGCTAATTCATTTTGAGACAAGCTATAATTCATAACACGTAGGTTTATATAACTTTAGTCATTGGTGCACACGGTGTTTGACACCACCTGGAGAACGCTGGCCCAATCACCGCCTTCCACGGTGTCATCAGACAACCAATGTGCATTTAATATTGGCATATTTGTACATAAGACTATAGAGTCTAGCCTGCAGGTCATTGAACTCGCGAATTTTTCCGGTCTCTAGACACATGGCATTGGAATCTAGCCTTCGTGTGAGTCTTTTCGCGAAAAACACGTCGTTTAGGACGCGAAATTTTCCTGTCCGTACATATAAATTTCCTTTACATGTTCAACAGTTTATAAAAATTTTACGGATGAAAAATTACTCAAGAACATTGTATCAAAGAACGCAATTAAAATAATAGTCCTGAGGGTACTTTCGTTGCGCGAAATACCTATTATAAAAGACAATTACTCAAGCATGACCTCGCGGCTAACATCAATGGATGGTAGGTCGAGTGCGTGACTAAAAGCTTTCCAACGTAAACCGGAGTTGGTGTTTTTACGATGCAACGCTCAGTGCACCAGGTGATTGATCAAAGCGACGCAGAGGCGCCCGGTTCTCCGTCTAGGAAGAGAAGCGTACTATTTCAACTCCACCGTACCCGGACACTTTACCGTCGCTTTCAACGGGGGCAGTCGTTTTCCGCGAAGTACCTATACGTCAACGAGAAAAGAGGGGGAAAAAAATATCCCAAGCAATTGCATCATGCCTCTGAGTAGGTTGTTCTGATTTACTTGTCCCGCTAAGTGGCCTGGACTGGGGAATGCGATCGTGCTGCCTGCGTGGTAGTTTTTTTCTTCCCTCTACCTTACAAAGTGCGCAGCGGTTTGATCCGACCTCCTATCCGTTCCTTACGCGTGTGGTTTCTGCAAAAAAAGGCCGGCGGAGCGTTAATCAACGGCGGGTAGGTAATTAAAAAGCTTGCTTCGCCGTAGTCACGCTCATCATGGCTAGAGACCGGAAAAATTCCCCGTGTTCAACGACCTGCAGGCTAGACTCTGTAGTCTTATGTACAAATATGCTGATATTAAATGCACATTGGTTGTCTGCTGTCACAGTGTAAGGCGGCGATTGGGCCAGCGTTCTCCAGGTGGTGTCAAAACGCCGTCTGCACCAATGGCTAAAGTTATATATCAACACACGTGTTGTGAATTAATAGCTTGTCTCAGAATGAATTAGCGAATTTCTCGGGTCTCTAATCGTAGCTACAACCCTCTGTGGTATTTCACTTCGTACATGCGTGTTACGCTCGCTTTGAACATCTTCATCCCACTAAAAAGTCCGCTTTTTTTAACTAACTACTCTAAAACTAAAGTGTTATGTGAGCCCGCGGTAGGGACGGGAGTTAAGTGCGTCTCAGGGCTAAGCCCCATACGCCTACATGGAAGGGAGTATCATGCAAGGAGACATGCATGACGGCAAAGAGAGATTGGGCTGCCATGGCCAGATTGTGGCCATGACAACCTCCCTAAGTGTACTTATAGCTAAACTATAGTTAGAAGAGAAAGGGAAAAACCGGCATAGTCACCGTAAAAACCCTTTCGACAGGAAAGAATTAAAAAAATGGTTTCATGAATTATCATGTGTAACAGAAAATGCTGCAGGAGACAGATGATAGGAATCATGCTCTTTATTATGATGGGATAAAAGTGNTGCTCTTTATTATGATAGGAAAAAGTTCCAGTAGAGAGGGGGCGGGTGGAAAAGTCCGTTGAGGCGGGAAAAGAGCCGGGAGCTTGCGTGATCGAGTCGAAGGTCTTCGAGTGCCCGTTCCCCTCTCCCACCTATCCCTTTCTGATATAATGCCAATTAGCCGGCTGCTAATTGCGTCTAAATCAATTCTCCTACCGAGCAGCTTTATCGCGCGGCCTGTACAAGATCACGACCCACGGGACACGTTATCTCTTTTAATGCGTGCCGCGGAATTACGGAGAAGAACATCTCATCCAAAACTTCAAACTCTCTAACACCGAACTAGCGATACAAGTTACTGGAACATCAGTTACTCAGCATCAGTTGATTAGTTACAGATTTAAAAGAAAAAAAAACAGTAATTAAATGGAAACCAGTGTCTAAAACAGTGTTGCCACATTAGGGATGTAAAATTTTATGGGACTAAATTTTTTTCCACGTAGTTTTTCCGTCAATATTTTTTATTCGGAATTCACTTGGTGCATATTTTTGGAACATTCTATATTCGTGTCTACACATATGATTCAACGTTACCCAAAGACCAGTAATCAAGTAGTAATTCCGTACAAGTATATTTTTGACACATTGTATGTTAAACGTATTTAAATAATTCATACTATTTATGTGTAGAAACTATTATTCAAATAAGGACCGCAGCGTAGGATTTAAAACGGCCGTAGGACCAATTTTATAAGTTCTGGAATTTAACAAATTATACAATCATGAAAGCATGAAACTAAGGGTTATTATATTGTCAGGACTGTTATATTAAGTTTTTTAAGTGTAGTAGATCTCATTGATAGTAGTGTAAATATTTAGTCCCTAACTGAGTGGATGAAGTCTGAGTTTTATCAATAACGTGCTTTCTCCTTCCACAATTTTTATTCCGCAGAATAGGTTACTAAATATAAACAAAATGGCCTGGCGGTTCCTTTGATGTGGGCGGGCCCATTCACTGGATGGTTGCGCGAGGTTCTGGGAACGGGCTTGTTTGTCTGATTGGCTACTGTGAGCTGCGAAAGGTTCCCTGTTGGACGGGCTGGCAGCTCACAAGTAGTCCATCAGGCACCGTTTTAGCGAATGACGTTCTGACATGTCGAGCGAGTGAAGAGATTTGGGCTGCTCCTAACAGCGAGGTTATGAGGTGAGCATGGAGCAGCGCCGGAATGAAAGGGCGGGGGGAAACGCGAGATCCCCGAGAAAACCCGCCAACAAGCGGCGTCGTCCGGCACGATTCCGGGAGTGAACCCGGCCGGGGAGCGAACCCGGCGAGCAGTCTAACAGCTCAGCCACCGCGGTACCTTCTGACGGGGCCGGTGATGCCATTTTGCTGGCGCGTACGTCCGGAGTTCACGGAACTGGCGGTTATTTCGCCTCTGTTTTTCTCGAGTTCTCTGCGGCGCGGTGATCTTTTCTGAGAGTGTAAGCACGCGGGTAATTTGCTTCTCCGGGCCAAGCAGGTGGCGTGCCGGAGAGTTGAACGGTGACAACCTAACAACAAAAACGAGCGATAACTCCTCGGGGCAATTCCACGCGGCCGTAACTTGGCGCGTAGGCCCGTTAGCAGGTGATTTAAGCTCTCTAGAGCGCGCTGCAATTATCACCCGGGGTCAGGAGCACGAAGGGTCGTCTCTCCAACTGGCAACAGCGACGGCAAAGAACAGCCGAGTGCTCAGAAGTGGAAAACAGCCGCGCGCGTCGCGAACTCAGCACGCATGCGCGCGTGGCCGTCAGGAGGGGGGCAAAGAGGGGTACTTTCCCTCCCCTGGAAAATTGCAATTTTTCCCATGAAATGTGAAATAACAATTTTTATAACAAAATGCAAGTCCCTGCTGGGAGAAGTGATTCAGTTCTTCCTGGCTATCCATAAATTGTATTTCGATATTTATTTGTGCATTCGTATTTAATATATTGTTGTTAGAGACCTGAAAAATTCGCTGATTCATTTCCGGACCAAGCTAGAATGCAAGACACGTGCGTTTATATAATTTCAACCATTGGTCCACGCGATGTTTGACGCCTCCTGGAGAACGCTGGTCCAATCGTTGCCTTCCACCGCCACAGCAGACGACCAATGTGCAGATGATATCTGCGTTCTTGTCCATACGACTGTGCCGTCTAGCCTATAGGTCTTTGAACTCGCTAATTTTTCAGGTCTCTAATTATTGCATATTTTCAACGATAAACAAATGTATCCACATTACAAGTAGTGGATGTGTGTTGCTTGTATATAAGGTGAAAACCCAGTTGCAAATCTGACACGCCTCTGAAGGAAACTTTTTCTAGTTCCTACACCTCCCCTTGGATAAGATATTGGTGGCGGCCATGCATGCGCGTGCAAAATGGCGGAGCAAACAGAATATTCAACCACGCAGAAACATGCATGCACATGCAAAATGGCCGTTAAAGTAGGAAGTTAGTAGGGCTCCAGAAAAGTTGAAAGTAACCGTGAAAGGACTACATGCACACTGCTACAGGAACAATGATTATGTTAGTCTCTGTGTTGTCACTCGCCACTATACTATCGTTCAACACTACAGCGTTCCTTATTGGCTGGTCTTCAGCCACTAAGGCGCCAAGTAGATTTTCCCCCAATCAAATGTCCTTTACCGCGCACGAGGAGTTCCAGTCAAACGTGTTCTTTGGCATATTTATAAGTAGGGCCAGTGACTTTTCGCGTAAAAATCGGAGCACACAGTAGGCGCCGTGTCCCGTCTTTGACCAAGCCACTCGGGACTAAGTAACTCCGACACCGAACCTTCGTGATTCGTGGGCAAACGATTAACACGGGCCAGAACATTTTTTTAGCCAATCAAAGAAGCTGGACGACCCTACAGTGCTTCGGACTGTATCTTGTCTAGAAATCTTTTCGCGAAATTTCACTGTCCCTATTTATAAGATAATATAATTTTTTTGTAACGGAAATCTTTGTTACTAGGTTGTAGAGTTCTTGTAGGATTCGGTTTAATACATGTTTTCCGGAACATGTCCGGCTCTCCGTACCTCCCCCCTCCTGTACCAGATCCTCCAAGGTATCACAGGAGACAACTTTCAGAGCCTAATTTACCTTTGGACAGTCCGGTATTACTACATTGAGTCATCTAGGAAAACACGCCCCTCCACTTGACTGCCACTACAGTCAAGCTTCATAGGTCTGAACGACTTCCACTCTAACATGGAAGACGGTTGACTTTACAGTGATACCAGTCTCATTTGTTACCATGTCCAATAAATCCATATCCGTGCGAGTTTTATTAGCGAGAACAAATACATTTTCAACATAATGTTGCCCGCGCTAGGCTCAGGCGTAAAACTGATCTGTGCCTGGAAGGGAATACAGCCACCTGTACGTCTCCTGCTTGTCATTTGGCGACTTTCAAAACGCCGGCGTCACCAACCCACGCTTTCTTCATACCGAGGTTTTCCCTTTCGAGTCATGCATTCCTGCTCCTCCCTCCTTCCGCGGCGTGATAATTCCACGAACGTTCATTGTCTGTCAAGATTTTCGCACTGCACGCCGACGGCATCACATCGCTGCAGGCATGAAGAAAATTATTCGTTAAGGCGCCCGTCTACCTGGCGCTTGAACTGCGTTGCAGAGTGTTCCAAATACACGTTTTTCAACGAAACTATTAAGCGTGCGTCCAACGTGCTGATCTACGAAAAGAACACACACTTCAGACGAGAGCTGTTAAGTACTTTCAAAATATCACGTACGTTAGAAACATCAATTCAGAGTACTCCAAAACCGCTAAAAACGGCCTTTCCAAGGCGCTGTAGCTCAAAATGCACGCATCAGATACATACAAAACTACTATAGGCGCCTGCACTGAACCTTCCTAAAGACTTTCCACTAATAAAATAATATGGTCACCGCTGAAAGTCCCATAGGTACACGCAGCACGACGAGAACACTGCACGCCAGTTCAGAGCCTTGCGCTTAGCGGCGATGGCGCACTTGATGCGCGTGGGAGTGTCGCCCTTATCGCTCCTGCGCTTCTCTCGGCCTCGAACGCGGAAAACAGCTCCAGGTAGGCGGGAGCCTTAAGTTTTCACTTGTCGAAGCTCCTTAACCCGTTCCAGACCAGTATACGCAACTAAGGTATCGTGACGCACAGGTTGGTTGTTTCTGGCTACAGAACTGTACACCGGGAAGCCCAGTGCACAGTTAATTTCCCTGCTGCTATCTAAATAGCAAACCGCACTACTGCTCTATGTCATGTAATTGCTCATTTGAACCATAGTTGAACATCGAGACAAGAGTTGTGTCGAATTAAGTACAGCTACCATAAAAATTTTTCTTGTTTGCAACACCAAAAAAATTGTAAGTTAAGTGCGTCTGAAAAGTTTAAGTAGGGCAGTGGTATTTCGCGAAAAGATTTCGAGACAAGATACAGTCCAAAGCACTCTAGGGTCATCCAGCTTCTTTGATTGGCTAAAAAATGTCCTGACCCGCGTTAACCGTTTGCGCACGAATCACGAAGGTTCAGTGTCGGAGTTACTTAGTCCTGAGTGGCTTGGTCNACTAATAAAATAATATGGTCACCGCTGAAAGTCCCATAGGTACACGCAGCACGACGAGAACACTGCACGCCAGTTCAGAGCCTTGCGCTTAGCGGCGATGGCGCACTTGATGCGCGTGGGAGTGTCGCCCTTATAGCTCCTGCGCTTCTCTCGGCCTCGAACGCGGAAAACAGCTCCAGGTAGGCGGGAGCCTTAAGTTTTCACTTGTCGAAGCTCCTTAACCCGTTCCAGACCAGTATACGCAACTAAGGTATCGTGACGCACAGGTTGGTTGTTTCTGGCTACAGAACTGTACACCNCCGTTCCAGACCAGTATACGCAACTAAGGTATCGTGACGCACAGGTTGGTTGTTTCTGGCTACAGAACTGTACACCGGGAAGCCCAGTGCACAGTTAATTTCCCTGCTGCTATCTAAATAGCAAACCGCACTACTGCTCTATGTCATGTAATTGCTCATTTGAACCATAGTTGAACATCGAGACAAGAGTTGTGTCGAATTAAGTACAGCTACCATAAAAATTTTTCTTGTTTGCAACACCAANCTACCATAAAAATTTTTCTTGTTTGCAACACCAAAAAAATTGTAAGTTAAGTGCGTCTGAAAAGTTTAAGTAGGGCAGTGGTATTTCGCGAAAAGATTTCGAGACAAGATACAGTCCAAAGCACTCTAGGGTCATCCAGCTTCTTTGATTGGCTAAAAAATGTCCTGACCCGCGTTAACCGTTTGCGCACGAATCACGAAGGTTCAGTGTCGGAGTTACTTAGTCCTGAGTGGCTTGGTCGAAGACGGACACGGCACCAGCAGTCAATGGAGGTATAACAACAGCCGAGGTGTGTATATAGTATTGAAGTCTAATGTGAGCTCCAATTTTTACGCGAAAAGTCACTGGCCCTAGGTTTAAGGGACCTCCCTAGTATTTATATGGGCATTTCTTCTCAGGACTATCTGCCCTTTTCGGTAAATTACAAGAACATTTTGTTAATATAGAGAGTCGAGAAAAACTGTAATTTTATTAAATACCGTCGTGGTGACTAAGCGGAAAACGTTATCCGCAAAGTAGTGGCAGTTTTATTGTGCTTGTTAACAACTCCGCTTTTATGCTAGGAGATTGATCAAAGCATGATTTTAGCCAGGAAATTTTTTTGATCGGACAAGAACTCACCCGACAAAAAACATCATACGTAAATGCGGTCGCAATTGGGGGAAAAAAATAACGTAACACCTAAAATCTAACGAAGCGCTGGAAGCAAATACGTGCGAGTTTTGTTTCAAAAAACAAAGTAATCGCCACACTATAGTCACCCAAGATGGGGCCGCAGTGGTGTAATGGCCAGACTACTCGCCTCCCACCTATGCGGACCGGGCTCGATTACCGGTGGGGTCGCTCCCAGATTTTCGCATGTGAGAATCGTGCTGGACGATGCCGCTGGTCGGCGGGGTTTTCTCAGGGATCTTCCATTTCGCCCGCCCTTGCATTCCGGCGCTGCTCCATACTCACCTCGTTTCACCCTCATCGGCGCTCAAGACCTCGATGTCAAGAGCTGCCCTAATCTCTTCGACCCACGCTAGACTATGGCATGTTATATACTAGGGCATAGTCTTCTAAGCGTTAAGGGTTGTTTTTTTTTCTTAATTGTCGTGTTTACCATCGGTTCGTGCCCAGCATCGATGTACGGCTCGGATCGAGTTATGCAAAACATCGTGGAAGCCCTCGATTAGAAGACCGGCAGGTTGTTTTGAAAGTTAATGCCAGTGTTTTTGGACGGAAAACGTGGATTTATGACGAGGCGGGCGGCGATTAGCAGGTTCCAGAGATGGTCTTCGGCCTCTGATATAGGTTGTCCACGGCGAACTTAACACTCCTGAGCGCCCCNGTAAAAAAAAAAATAACGCCTCAAGGTCACGTCCCGCCGTAAGGAAGCGTCGCGACGGCGATGGAAAATGGCACAAACAAGATACGCGCGTGCTCTGTTTCCCCAGGATTCCTAGCGGCGACTAAACGGTTTTAACACAGCAATTTGTCCCGAAGAGATACAGCAGCGTCACTATAAATTAAAACACTGTTTTACATAAGAATAAATATCGTATGTAAACAAAGGGCCACTTACAACGATTCTTGATGACTTGGACTTTGTTGACTTTTCAAAGACCACACTTATGTTTCAGTAACGAAATTTATGAATTAGCGACAAAATAACGACTCTCGTTTCTGTCCTGAAAAAAGATTTATATCGAAACATCCCATTGTAAAATTAAAAAAAATTAGAATAGACACAACAGCTTACAACGAGCCCCTTTAACTTACAATAAAACCCTATCCCATTGGTAGAGACCGGAAAAATTCGCGAGTTCAATGACCTGCAGGCTAGACTCTACAGTCTTATGTACAAATATGCCGATATTAAATGCACATTGGTTGTCTGCTGTCACGGTGGAAGGCGATGATTAGGCCAGCGCTCCCCAGGAGGTGTGAAACACTGTGTGGACCAATGGCTGAAGTTTTATTAACACACATGTTTTGAATTCAAGCTTGTCCCGAAATGAATCCGCGAATTTTTCTGGTCTCTTCTTATTAGTAGGGCCAGTGACGTTTCGCGTAAAAATCGGAGCACACAGTAGACTTCAATACCATATACACACCTCAGCTGTTGTTGTACCTCCATCGGCTGTTGGTGCCGTGTCCGTCTTCGACCAAGCCGCTCAGGACTAAGTAACTCCGACACTGAACCTTCGTGATTCGTGCGCAAACGGTTAACACGGGCCAGAACCTTTTTTTAGCCAATAAAAGAAACTGGAAGATCCTTCAGTGCTTTGGACTGTATCTTGTCTCGAAATCTTTTCGCGAAATATCACTGCCCCTACTAATAAGTATATAACAAAGTCGCTTATCCGCGTCTGTCTGTGCATTCGTTTAGTACTTCCAAACTACTTGATGGATTTTGATGCTGTTTTCAAAATCATTTAGAGAATATCTTGCGGAAGGTTTTGGTGTATAATAAATTTATATTTAATGTAAGGACAGTAGAGAAATGTCGAACTGTTTGTAATCAAGTCGTAAAAAACGGCCTTTAGGGCACTTACATGGCTTGCGCTGACTAACTCATGAGAGATACATCAAATTAATGTACTACAGAATTGTAGCTCTCAAAAAGGTCTACAGAAAAGTCCGTGATAGCATATGTTTATCTTTTAAGGATGACCCACAGTAAACATTTTTGTCTTTCAAAGCATCGCTGTGAAAACTAAATTGTTACCGGGCGAAGCCGGGCCGGTTCGCTAGTAATCAATAAATATATATTATTGCAGCCTTAGACGTTAACTTCCAAGTGCTGTGAAATATACACGCTGTGTTTGTTATTTAAAAGGCAATATTTATTTAACAAGGTGATTGAAGGATAGGAAAACGGCTGAAAGGAAAAAGTAACTAGGGCTTCAAAAGTGCTCACTTTACCGTGGGCAGCCTATATTGTGTTAGAAACATAAAGAAACAGAATCATTTCAGCATTCGTAAATGCTCACGTAGCATTTTTTATTCAATTTTAAGACATGGAACAACTTACCCTTCGTCGCGTCGTTACCAACTTTGCTGGGCGCTTGGTAGTACGCGTAGCCGTTAAAATGCATTCAGTTGCGAGCAGTGACATTTTTCAAAGGTTGGCTCAATTAAGGGCGCTGCATACCAAGATTGCAGCCATGGAGGTTAAATGGGGAATCGCTGTTAAAGAAATTTGATCTCACTGCATCACTATCAAACTAAAAACATTATATGTGGCACGTCTAACGAATACAGGCACGTTAAGAAATATTGCATATTTTAATGTAATTTTTTTTCCTTCTAAAATTCGACATTTAAAATTTAACACTTTAAAAAATTAAATTTGAATTAATGCAATTTTTTAGAAAATATCTTGGCGTGGCACTTTTTCTCTGAGAAAGGTGCGTTTAATATTATTTTGTGTTAAATGGCTATATATAAACTCGAGAAGGAATTTTTTTAAACATAGATTCCGCAATTTAAAGTCTGTGTCTGCAGGGTTGGTAGGCATGCCCCTTAAGGCTCAGCTTCACCTATTATGCAGAAATTCTTCGTTTTCGTGCCATAATATCGGATTAAGAGTACCTAATTACTGACAACGTACGATTATAGAAAATTTACATTTCACGAGTTGTTTTGTTATAAATGTAAAAATTCTGAAACAAATTTATATTTTATCAATAAGTCCCTGCATTTTGCAAGCAGGAAACATAACACAGTGAAAATTAGATATAAAAGTATTAAAGAACTGGTAAATTGTAAATTCTCTATAATCAAAAAATTTCCAGTAATGCCTCTGAAACTGAAATCGTGACACGATAACGGAGAATTTCTGCATTTCAGGTGAAGCCGGGCCTTAAGGGGACTACGTGCGGAAACGTTTTCTGTGAAATCGTTGTTTGCGCGATAACGCGCATCTCGACGAATAAAAGTTCTGGAAATACGACTTTTTGCCGGAAAAGGCAATTAAAAAAAAACGCACACAATTATCTATGTTACTATATTTTTTACTTTTCTCATATTAAGTGCATTCATGGTGAAGGAAAAATCGTTAAAATGATTAAATATCACATTTTTAAAACTTGCCTACGTAGTTTTATTCCACGGGCTTCCATCGCGTGTAATAAAGTCCCCGCGGTTAAATATCTAGTTTGCACAGTGCAGCATCATTACGGAAACACCGCACGTCTTGCGGCGTAGGGGCGATGAGGCCTATAGGGGTGCGTGTTGGCGTCGCCC
>NQII01000168.1:1109277-1143737 GCA_002778355.1 Clitarchus hookeri
ACACACCTCAGCTGTTGTTATACCTCCATTGGCTGCTGGTGCCGTGTCCGTCTTTGACCAAGCCACTCAGGACTAAGTAACTCCGACACTGAACCTTCGTGATTCGTGTGCAAACGGTTAACACTGGCCAGAACCTTTTTTTAGTCAATCAAATAAGCTGGACGACCCTACAGTGCTTTGGACTGTATCTTGTCTCGAAATCTTTTCGCGAAATATCACTGCCCCTATGTATAGGATTGTGAAGTTTTAAAACGCGAAATTGCAGGGTCTCTGGTTATTGCAAACTTCATGCAACTCAGTCAAACTAAGGCGACGTAATATTAAGTATTTTTCTGCTAGAGTGCATACCAACGTAATTTTATTCTCAAAAGCACACAACTCTGTCATCTGACATTTTCCCAAAAGGCAAATTAAATATATATTTTTTTTACAACAACGCCATTTGCTGCCTCTAGAAAATAAACGATTACTTTTCTATGAGAAACCACATGAGTATAAACATCTGACATAGATAGGACTCTATTTCGCAACACTTTAGACGGAAATTCCACACAATATTTTGTAACCAGTATGGGTCGTTAAGCTATCACACGTGCTGCAACACTTTAAATAACATCTGAGAAATTTAAATATGTGTCTCCTGTTTGCAAAATTAATACAGGCATAAATAATTTAGTAGGACAGAGTCTGGGAGGTAAGTCCTTGAAGCTGTTTGCGCAAGTAGGTAATATGCGACGGTTATTAGTTCTCTGAGCGTGTTTTATTAGTTTCAGATGTCCCTGCGATGGAACAAAACAACAAGGAGAAAGCGAGACGTGTAAGGACCTTGGGTTAGTCACTATTCTAGGCTTACAGCCTACACGAAACGTAAATCAGACTTCGAGAAATTTCCTTTTCCAAGCCTCCAGAAACTTTTTTTGACACCGCAGGAATCGTTATTTCCGTTTTTAATGAGTGGCTTATCCGACGCTGATCAAATCCAAGATTTTATGCGCGTGTCTCACGTACAACCGCCACACGGAGTGTAATTCCCTATTTTATTTCCTTTATTTGTGTTACCGTAGAGCACAGACATTCAAATACCTACAACCACAGTGTCGTAAACCTGTTAAAACCTGTTAACTAATGTAACCTTTTTCCTAATAATACTGTTACAAGATGCCTGAGAGGCGTATTCGTGTTCGTGAGAGATGGAGGTCTTAACAAAAATAAAATAACTGTATTTTATTTTTGAATTTTTTCACATAGCTATTATTTACAACATCAAACAACTTATTCCTCATATTAGCCTTGCTATTCCCAGTGAGCGCAATAGTTACTGTCTATCACAATTTGAATTGAAGTCCTCATCACTGTCTCTATATTGGCTGCAGTCATTTCACTGTCTGTATATTGGCTGCAGTCATTTCACTGTCTGTATATTGGCTGCAGTCATTTCACTGTCTGTATATTGGCTGCAGTCATTTAATTCACACTCATTATTTACAGATACATTATTCACCCTGTCTATTGCCATAATTCCAAATGTCTTGTCACTCAACGCATCCAGTTCAATAGACCAGCCCGCCAGTCGCACTCTTCACTGTGCCGATGCTCGCAGTCCACAGACTTCACTCTCGCCGCCACTCGTCGCTCTGCTGGCTCGTCGTCTTCACTGTCTTCGCACACCTGGCGCTTAAGGTCACGCGATCTTCCAAACTTTAAACTGTCCGTTCGGAGGACCCCTTCGCGGCTTCAGTACTCTTTCTGGCCNCCCCCCCCACCTCGGAGTCACACTGGGAGAGGCAAGGGCGATGACCACAACGTTATTTCACAGAAAAAAAACCCCCAGAAATTCAATCCGCTGAATGTCAGCAGCGCACAAGTCTTGATTGGCTTAATCTAACACCCGCGGCGGCTCGCCTTTGTAAATCACCGCGCACTTCTCGCGATACTACTAGCCCTCGATATACTGTTCCGCTCGCTCGCTCAGTAGGGACGGGGCAATGGGCAGCGATGCAGAGCAGCAATCATGCAATACTACTATCATACGAAATCGACGACGCATTTGTTATGAACGAGGTGTGAACAACAACTTTCACACCACTTTCTGCTACACAAGCAAACCCACAGAACTCTACTTCCAGGGAAAAATAGTTAGTGAACAAGAACCCATCTGGCTTCTGCGTTGCCTATCCTGAACTTCAAAACACTTTAATTCAAATCCACTGTAAGGTTTCACGTCGACAAGTAATTTAGCATGAAAGCCGGTCAAGGCAGGGTTCCTCAGAAGAAGGGGTCGGCGATTTTCATTATTAATTTTAATTTTTTGCTTCTTTCTCGTTGCAAATACATTCGGGAGATCCGAACCGTCCTCCTGTGGCGCAGTCGGTTGGTGCGCCGCCGGTCTGGGGTGCGGGAGGTTCTGGGTTCAAATCCTGGGCAATGCATGGGTGTTAGTTTAAGCCGTCCCCTGATAAGCCTTCAGGCATAACACAGGGGGACGTTAATACAGTCCAATCCAATAGAGAGATCCAACCTCGATTTTGTTGCTATGTTGCTGTTTTAATGAAAGTCTCAAAATAAAAAAGAAAATTGAATTATTTTACTGCTAACTTCTACTTTTATTGAAATTGTTGACTGGTAAAATTTATAATAAGTGACACCTTGTAATTCTATACCAGCCGACGTATGCTACTGTATCTTTAAAGACAGATAATGAAGTTATTATTAGGGCCAGTGACTTTTCGCGTAAAAATCGGAGCACACATTAGACTTCAATACTATATACACACCTCAGCTGTTGTTATACCTCCGTTGGCTGCTGGTGCCATGTCCGTCTTTTACCAAGTAACTCCGACACTGAACCTTCGTTATTCGTGCGCAAACGGTTAAAACGGGCCAGAATTTTTTTAGCCAATCAAAGAAGCTGGACGACCCTACAGTGCTTTGGACTGTATCTTGTCTCGAAATATTTTCGCGAAATATCACTGCCCCTAGTTATTATATTTGGATGAAATTCCATCGCGTGGTTTTTTCCACACCAGGAGTCTTAAGTCATCTACTGTAGAAGATCTAATTCATCTGACTTAGTAGTTGGGGCAAATTACGCATTCCAAAATCATATCAAGTAGATGAACATTAAAAAAAATCAGCTTATAATAGAAGGACGAGTAGAAAACACTTACAGAATATAAAAAATTTAGTTGCAAAAAAGTTCTAAAAAATTAATAAAATGAACTATAAAATTGATATTGCTGACCACCTAGAACCACGAGTCCATGGTGGCTGAGCGGTCATACCACTCCCCTCCCACCAAGGCGAATCGGGTTCAATCCCCGGCCGGGTCACTCCCAGATTTTCGCAAGAGGGAATAGTGCCGGACGATCTCCACTGATCGGCGGGTTTTCTCGGCGATCTCCAGTTTCCCCCGCCCTTGCATTCCGGCGCTGTTCCATTCTCACCTCATTTAACCCTCGACGGCTCTCAAGACCTCGTTGTTAAGAGCCGTCCAAATCTCTCCACTCCACTCCACTCCACTTAACCAAGTCTAGGAAATTACACCAAAGGGAATGCATCGCATCCGTGCGCACGCGGTAATAATAGTGTGCGTAAGAACTATTTCTTACTAAACATTACCAACTCACCTATTTTCTGCCAATTTTTAATCATATTAATTATAAATGAAATATTACAATTTATGGATAAAATATAAGTTAAAGTTCAATTTAAATAAAAATATGGTGATTTCATGTTAAAATAATTATAAAGCACCTGTGATACGTGGCATATTTGGGAAAGAACAAAGCCCGTCATACATTGGGTGATTCTTCAAACGTTTAATTCCAAAAAGTGTGAAGAAACCGCGAATGGACTATACAGGCTGATTCTAAAATCACGGGACAAACATTGAGGGGTGGCAGAGCTCACTAAAACAAACAATTATTGTATAGGAATATATGAACGGAAGTGACGCGTTGAGGCACAAACACAAAAACATAGCACATTAACGGAAACATAAAATGTTCATTAGCAGCATACTTAACGAGTGATTCCGTACAGAAAAATGTTAAAACAGTTTCTGGAAATGCATCCACCAACAGTCACGCATGCTTGGCGACGTCTACATATGGCGTGATTGGCTGACAATGGTGGCGTGCGTGAAATACCCGGGCGTATTTGAATCTGTTCGCCAATCACTCCACCGACGCTACCAAGCTTGCATTACTGTCGGTGGTAGCAATGTTGAGCAATTATTATAAACATCGCTGTAAAAAGGCATTTAGTGACGACGTTGTAAATAAACAATGTGTTGCATTTCATGTGTTATTTTTGTGTTATATTCCTATACAATAATAGCTTGTTTTAGTGAGCTCTACCACCTCTCAATGTTTGTCCCATGATTTTAGAATCAGCCTGTATAATAAAAATGCAGTCATATGCAAACCGAGGTAAAAGAAGGTTAACATGAAAAATTAACATAGCCACTTCATATATGACATAAAATGCAGCACGAAGTTTAGTATGTACACACAGCAATTACAAACTCGTTTGTAGACGTACACCTTGAGCAATATATCGCCGCAAGAGATCGTTCCTTCTGAGGACGTACAGTTTAAACGTCTTTCCTTTTATTGCTTCTTTCATGTAACCGCAAATGGAAATTGCAACCGAGAGTCAAACCCATACATTTTTTTTTCCTTCGTTTTAGATGCTGCAAAAGAAGAAATTTAAGCCTGGCAAATACTTTCTAATTACATGTAATAACTACAGAGACCTGCAAAATTCGCTTTATTATTTGAGGACAGTTTAAACTTAAACACTTTTACCTTTGCAATACGTTCGTCGATCGACCATACTTTATATGTAGGGGCAGTGATATTTCGCGAAAAGATTTCGAGACAAGATACAGCCCAAAGCACTGTAGGGTCGTCCAGCTTCTTTGATTGGCTAAAAAATATTCTGGCCCGTGTTGACCGTTTGCGCACGAATCACGAATGTTCGGTGTCGGAGTTACTTAGTCCCGAGTGGCTTGGTCGAAGACGGACACGGCGCCAGCAGCCAATGGAGGTATAACAACAGCTGAGGTGTGTATATAGTATTGAAGTCTACTGTGTGCTCCGATTTTTACGCGAAAAGACACTGGCCATAACCATACTTTACATGACAGGCGCCAGTTAACTCGGCGCCGATAAATGACAACTTGACAATCGTGTGCCCCAATCACATACAGTTCACTCAGAAAGTGTGTGACCTCGCATCTGGGCAGCAGCCAATGAAGGAACGACGCCGGCTAGAGTGTGTACATCACTGCGAGTTTTAGCTTCATGCCAAAAAATAACGCGAATTTCGCAGGTCACTAGTAATAACTTGCGCTGTGTAACCTATGAAAATAATATTTTTGATCTTTGACACCGTCAGAAACCAACAATAAAATTGTTGTTCTTCAAACTGCAGCCGGTAGTATCGACCAGGAAAAAGACTTTGTCTAGTGGTGCTAGCTTCTGATATTGTACAGCACCGAACATGATTACGCCTGTTCTGCAGCACGTAATACGTGCAAAAATTTCCTCGGGATGAGTTGTATGCGAGTGAGTGAAGAGATTTCGGCGACTCGTGACGTAGAGGTATTGAGAGCCTAAGAGGGTGAAGCGAGGTGAGCGTGGAGCAGCGCCAGAATGAAAGGGCGGGGGAAAACGGGAGATCCCCGAGAAAAAACCGCCGAGCAGCTGCATCGTCTGGCATGAGTCCAACATGGGAGCGACCCCGCCGGGAATCGATCCCGGTTCGCTCTGGTGGGAGGCAAGTAGTAATCTAACCACTTAACCACCGTGGCCCCTTGGGATGATACATAAAGGAGTGAATGCGGTATTATATTAAAATCAGAAACAAGCAACACGGGTCACGTTTTTCACGAAAACAAACAGTGACAAGAAAAAATTAACTCCTTCATTCATTCATTAGTACGCAGTTTATGGTGTTTCAAATATAACATTCTTTGATGTATGCTGTACTTAAACCTTTCAGACCAACTTTAATTTACGGTTTCAGGTATCGCAAACACAAAAAAATTGTATGATGCGTGCTGTACTTAAGTCGACACAACACTCGTTTCGTTGTCACAGTCAATGAACTGTAGGGTATATGTTCCGCAGAAGTTTGTATGTGAACCAATTATTACCCAGAGCAGTAGGGCGGTTTGTGAATCATTCACCCGCAGGTAAGATCATTGGTCACTGAGCTTCGCAGTGTACAGTACAGACCAAAATTACCTACACGTGCGCACAGTACACAGGCGTGTGCATTGGGTCTCAATGGGTTAAGCTTTTCATTCCTCCATCAGTTCATGGGGTTTTGGTGTTGCAAATACGGCATATTTTAAGGCGTGCTGTACTTGAGCTGACAAAGGACACGTTTAGTTATCACTAGGGGCAGTGATATTTCGCGAAAAGATTTCGAGACAAGATACAATCCAAAGCACTGTAGGGTCGTCCAGCTTCTTTGATTGGCTAAAAAAAATGTTCTGGCCCGTGTTAACCGTTTGCGCACGAATCACGAAGGTTCAGTGTCGGAGTTACTTAGTCCCGAGTGGCTTGGTCAAAAACGGACACGGCATCAGCAGCCAGTGGAGGTATAACAACAGCTGAGGTGTGTGTATAGTATTGAAGTCTACTGTGTGCTCCGATTTTTACGCGAAAAGTCAACTGGCCCCTAGTTATCACTACCATTAAGCTTCGTGCTCGGTGATGGTGGTGTTGAACCGGCCATAACGCAGAGCTACCCCCAGGGATTACCATTGGACCCAGAGCTTCACGGAGTACAGAACCGGTAAGAAATAACCTCCCCGCGCAACGTGTAGACAATTTTCTACACCGGGCACGAAAGAGTTAAAAAAAAAAAAAAAAAATCGCGCTGCTGCCTCGAGCTCTCTTTACCCAATAGCGGAAGGTAACTTACGTAGATTTATAGGCAATTTTCTCCATAGTCGTTTATGGGCATTTTTACAGTCGCAGCTAAAACAAACAGCAATAGCCACAAAACGTAATTATTTCTTAGTTGCGCGCGCGGTAGCGTGTCCGTTTCCTTATTGTCGAGTAAACGCGCGCCGCAATGCGCTGATGAGTAATTAGCAGCCAGACAGCGTAGGTATTTTATTGGCTCGAGCTTTGTCGGTTGTGCACGAAGGAAATTATAGTTATACCCGATGACGGGTCGACGGAAACCAGTAAAAATAGCCCGTCAAGGTAACTGTACGCAATTTTTTTTTCCTCCCTCGCAAGGATGGACTTTTTTTTTTTTTCTATCTTCGTACGGTTAATGCATCGAACAGTCTGGAAATACCAACAACGACTCCTTCAGAGCTCGGCGTACCGCACCAGGAGCTGTGCGCTGCAGACGTGATAATACGTGAAAAACACTCAAGGTGTGCGTACTTGAATAAACACGATGGATTGTACGTTAGTATACGAAGGGAAAGAGCATGTGATTTGGAGACTTTCAACTCAGCATCGCACCGGCCGTGGGCCCGCCAGTAATGAGCGACGTACAGTGTGTTAAGTGCGCCGTTTGTTTGGTGAACCAATAGGACGGTTGTAAATGGGAATGGTGAGAGCAACAGAACTGACGGTCATGCAGTCATACTTATAGGTGACATACTACTAGTATGTCCGTAAGTATGAACCGCACTCAAAAGTGTAAAATGGGGAAGAAATTTTAAAGAAATTCCATCTCCCTGCAATCTGCATTAATTATAAAGGTAACTGTTTCAAACGAAAAAAAAAAAAGAATTACCACCGGTATATATATATATATATATATATATATATAATTTCTGAGAAAGTCGCTTTGAATATTCTTTTTTTTTCGTTTGAAACAGTTACCTTTATAAATAATGCAGATTGCAGGGAGATGGAATTTCTTCAATATATATATAAATTTTTTTTATGTAAATTTTAATAATAAATCTTAGAACAAACATATTAAACATAAACACTTGCAAGAATTCTCAATGTGCCAGTATTCCTTAAAAATCTACATAGAATAATTTTGATTTGAAACGGGTATCTTTATAATTGATGTATCGAGAAGGACTTTTTAAACACCGATAAACCCTATGTATAGGGACCTGCGAAATTCGCGTTGTTTTTTGGCATGAAGCTAAATCTCGCAGTACTGTACATACTCTAGCCGGCGTCGCTCCTTCATTGGCTGCTGCCCAGATGTGAGGTCACGCCCTTTCTGAGTGAACTGTACGTGATTGGGGCACACGATTGTCAAGTTGTCATTTACTGGCGTAGAGTTACACGGGGCGTGTCATAAAAAAGTGTGGTCCAATGACGAACGTATTTCAAAGGTAAAAGTGTTTTAAGTTAAAACTGTCTTCAAATAGTAACGCGAATTTTGCAGGTCTTTAGTTATTTGTATTTATATTCCGTGGCTGTAGTATTGGTAGGCAGCGACCTTCATGGTTATGACTTTGACTCGTAAATAATTATACTTATGATTAGTAGAGACCCGCAATATTCGCGTTTATTATATGAGGACAGAATATATTCGGATACGTTACACATTTCTGTTGGTTTTATTACTGGGTGACAGTTAGCCTGGCAATTCGTATTTGAAGCAATAAGAAGCAATTAACGATAGACTGGCCCAATCGCGTCCAACCAAGTCGAAAGGGAAAATGGCACCTGACTTCTGCGGAAGTCAATAAACAAATTACACCGACCCGAATGTATACGAGGTGTGTTCAAAAAATAAGGTGACTTGTTATTTTGTGACTTTGTCTAGATAAATATTTATGTATTCATCAATATCTATTTTGTCCCCTTCAAAGTAATCCCCCTCAGATATAATACACCTGTGCCAGCGTTTTTGTCAATCCTCGAAGCACTTATGATATGCGCATTTTGGTATGGCATTGAAGTCTCCCAGGTCTTTATCTCCTCCATCGTGGCAAACCTCCGTCCTTTCAAGGGTCTCTTCAGTTTTGGGAACAGGAACAAGTTGCAGGGGGCCACGTCCGGTGAATACGGTGGCTGAGGCATGATTACGGTGTTTTTAACACCGATTCTTTGGTCCATTGTTTGCGATAGCAAAAAATCGCCAAGCACACCAAAACACGTCTAACCTTTATATCTGTCACGAACAAACTAACAATGCAAAATGGCTAATAATGTCAACATATGTTGGGGACATGTGTACTAAGATAACAATGAAAACAATCGATAATCGAATGTACGTAGCCCTCGAAATTTGCAAAGTCACCTTATTTTTTGAACACACCTCGTATAGGACGGCGAAGTTCATCGTGCAGCCAAAAATAACGCTAATTTTGCAGGTCTCTTATGATCAGAGACCCGGAAATTTCGAGAATTCTTTTTTGGACAAGCTAAATTTCAAACGCGTGTACATTTGACTTCATTTTCCAGTTGGGTCGCATTTTGTGAGCCACCCCTTGAACTAATTCGACCCAATAACTGAACCGCAAGAAAAAGAGCACCAGATCCCGTGCTACCAACTCCGGGGCGAAATTTGGGCATTAGCCAATGATAAACTTATTGAGGTTCTAGTGCTCTAAGGATTATGGCGGCGTCTAGCTGGTTGCCAAATGAATCCGCGAAATGTTCAGGTCTCTACTTATGATTTCAGGCGTCCTACCGGACAAATGTTTTGTTTGTAAACTGTACAAGTAGATATCAGTACAACGCTCTGTAACGTGCAGGCACAGAATACTCAAGACTACAGAAGTGAAACAGCAGATATCGTACCGCGAACTCCAGCGACACGCGCCAGAAAAATGGCGTCACTAGCCGGCATCATGTAGGAATTCAGCTTCACCTGTCAGCATCTCGCAGCTCATTTGTCAGACGGCAGGCCGACCAATAACGTGCGATAGACAACCAGACTCACTGCCCGTTTCCATAGCTTCTCGCTCTCCCGATGAGCGATTGAGTTCCCTCGTACATCAATGGATCGGCAGC
The DNA here is from genome assembly GCA_002778355.1 of Clitarchus hookeri. Taxonomy (NCBI): domain Eukaryota; kingdom Metazoa; phylum Arthropoda; class Insecta; order Phasmatodea; family Phasmatidae; genus Clitarchus; species Clitarchus hookeri. Next base: position 1,119,240 of record NQII01000168.1, read on the forward strand.
GACATTTCGCTTCTGTATACTTGACTATTCCGTGGCAAGGTCCAAAATTAAGGACACCGTGTCTTAAAGGCGCCTACGAATCAACTAATTCCGAAGGTCAGGCGCGAAACATCACTAGCACAACATTCTCTCACGTCACTTGAAGTCTTAAGGAGAACCTGCACGATCAATAATACTGATCAGTATTACTGACTCGGTAGTATTACAGCACACAACTATATTACAGATACCCTACACAATCACAAGGGCAACCTGTTTTTCGCGGAAAGATTTCAGGACTACTTGCACTCCAAAACACTAGAGCTCAGATCCACTTTCGTGATTGGATGATTTTAACTGTCACATATAGCATGTGTCTGCCCCTCCAATCACCGACACTCAGTGCCGGAGTTACCTCATTCTAATTGGCCCAGTCAGGTAAGGAACTGTCTCCCGACATAGACACGTGGCCAATAACCAAAGGAAATCTGCACTTATGCCAATAGGTAGGGGCAGTGATATTTCGCGAAAATATTTCGAGACAAGATACAGTCCAAAGCTTCTTTGATTGGATGAAAAATGTTCTGGCCCGTGTTAACAGTTTGCGCACGAATCACGAAGGTTCAGTGTCGGAGTTACTTAGTCCTGAGTGGCTTGGTCAAAGACGAACACGGCACCAGCAGCCAATGGAGGTATAACAACAGCTGAAGTGTGTGTATATAGTATTGAAGTCAACTGTGTGCTCCGATTTTTACGCGAAAAGTCACTGGCCTTACCAATAGGACATTGGAGTCCAGCCTTCGCGTAATTCTTTTCGCGATAAACAAGTGGCCCTAACGACCAGTATTACTGCAAGTATTCCTGTTCAGTGCTGTCATGAATGCCAACAATCAAAGGGATGTCTACCTATAATCGTAAAATTATCAGTCTCAAAACGACGTGTTACCCGTACAAGATGGCTGAAAAAGTGGCTCAAACAAAGGGGAAAGTATACTAACATGAATTTGTTGTCTGAAAATACTTTTCTGTATACACAACCCACAATTTATACAGTGCTGCATTTCGTTTTGCCTTGTTATACAAAGAATGCGAAGAATCCCACATTTCGTGGGAGCATATCGCAAAAGCTCGATGAACAGGCGCAGTAGTTGGCTGTCGTCACGTAGTGATTCGCCAAGGCTCCATTCACAGTCGACGTCGGGGCAGGTGATACGGACAACCATGACTAGGGCGATGCTGACGAAAATACTGATGCCGCAATACCACATCACTAGGGCCAGTGACTTTTCGCGTAAAAATCGGAGCACACAGTAGACTTCAATACTACATACACACCTCAGCTGTTGTTATACCTCCATTGGCTGCTGGTGCCGTGTCCGTCTTTGACCAAGCCACTAAGGACTAAGTAACTCCGACACTGAACCTTCGTGATTCGTGCGCAAACGGTTAACACGGGCCAGAACATTTTTCAGTCAATCAAAGAAGCTGGACGACCCTACGGTGCTTTCGACTGTATCTTGTCTCGAAATCTTTTCGCGAAATATCACTGCCCCTACGCATTGGCAGTAATACTGACGCTATCACAAATACCGAAGGTCGGATATCGAAAGATTCTGATATTCTTCAGTACGTAGCATCATTCCATCATTCAATCATTCCAGCCCACACACGATCAGTACTTCTGTCAACATTCTCTGCTACTGTCCGTTTAGGGTCTGCTTTAGAATGCACGCCCAACGAGGATACCCTACTGCGAACGAGTCTGGGTTCGACTTCGTAAGATTCGTGATGATGCGACCCTCCAACGAGGACTTAAACATTTTATTTTCCTAGGTAATTTTTAATTAAGTATACAGTTAAAAAAAAAAAAGCTATATATTTCCACCTCATCTCGGTCTACTGGAATATCTTTTACTTTCACAATTTCATCATGAATAACAGGTGTAGTCATATGAATGGGCGTAAGTGACATTATTGCATGACGGAATGTTTACAATATTGACCTTATGTATAGTACAACAATTTATCATTGAAAAGGGGTTGGAACAAAATTACATATGTTCAGACTGTAAAAAAAGTTCATTGTTACCCCCCCCCCTTTTTTTTCCCCCACCTCTTCATAGAAGTTATATATCACCGGCCCTGTTATTTGTTGTTTGTCAGTCCTTACTACATTAAGATCTTGTTGTCAGAGCAGCTTAGTTAAGTTAGAACACGATATCGCGAGAAGCAAATAGAAAGTTTCGGTAAACATGTTGTCTAGTCTCTCTACTGGACCCACCAACGTGTCCTCGTTTCGGGATTGAGTTATTTGCCGACGCACTTACACAAGACAGCAAGGCTGGTTTGTAAATTGAAAAAAAAAAAGCCTAACTGAATATTTAAGAGACTTCAATCTGGGTTGACAAACAATGGAGCTTTTTACGAGTTACGTGACCTGGGTATTCGAGAGATGCAAGTGAGTGAGGAGGGGGGGAGGGGGACTAATCCGTTCCACGCAACAGGCGCACGAAGCACATTATAGGGAATCCATCCGGATTTTNGGAGGGGGGGAGGGGGACTAATCCGTTCCACGCAACAGGCGCACGAAGCACATTATAGGGAATCCATCCGGATTTTTTTTTTTTTTTTTTTTTTTTTTTTAACCATTTCATTCCCACATTAATTTCTATTTTCTAGCGTTGCAAATAAGAAAATTTTTGAGCAGGGCTGTACTTCAGATGACGAAGAAATTGTTTCGTTATCGCAGTCAATAATAAGCGATAGGCTTTGTGTTCAGTGACCAGTAGGGACACGTGTTTTTCGCGAAAAGCTTCCAGGACCAGTTGTACCCCAAAACACTTTAGTTCATATGCTCTTCCGTGGTTGGGTGATTTTAAATGTCACGTGCCTCATGTGTCTATCTGCGAATTATGGACGTTCAGTATCGGAGTACTTTATTCTGATTGGCCCAGACAAATAACTACACGTCTTATTTAGAGACCTGAAAAATTCGCGGATTCATTTCGGGACAAGATAGAATTCGAAACACGTGTTTTTATAAAACTTCAGACATTGGTCCACACGGTGTTTGACACCTCCTGGAGAAGGCTGGCCCAACCGTCGCCTTCAACTGTGATAGCAGACAACCAATGTGTAGTTGATATCGGCATATTTGTACATAAGACTATAGAGTCTAGACTGCAGGTCGTTGAACTCGAGAATTTTTCTGGTCTCTAGTCTTATCACGTAAACGCGCGGCCAATGACCAAAGGAAGTTGTGGCTGTGGATGTAGGATATTGAAGTCTAGCATGGCCNTTATCACGTAAACGCGCGGCCAATGACCAAAGGAAGTTGTGGCTGTGGATGTAGGATATTGAAGTCTAGCATGGCCATAACTATTTTCCCTAAAAACACCTGTCCCTGGTGATAAGCACAACCAAGAGCAGTAGAATGATTTACGAATCAGTTATCCCTCAGGGAAGATCATTGGGCACTGAGCCTCGCAGTGTACAGCACTGACAGAATATGACCTTCCTGTGCAACATGTCCACAACTGTACACAATGAGCATGGAATGGTCAACTTCTTGAAGCGTTGAGACGTGTCCTCTCAAGACTATGTGCAATCCCGAGAAGTTCAATTCCACAGCATGATTTTATTACACGCGATGTAACCCATCTAGGGAAATGCAACTTGGTAATTTTCTCGTTTCCCTTATGAGTAAGAGCAGTGATATTTCGCGAAAATATTTCGAGACAAGATACAGTTGAAAGCACTTTAGGTTCGTCCAGCTTCTTTGAAAAAACAGGTGTACTGGTAATGCCTAGTGAAAAATAGTTCTTCTGCCAAATATTAATACACTGAGTGCGCACGAATGATGTGCGTTGCTCCTTTGGTGTAATTTTCTAGACTTGGTCAAGTTTTGTTGCGCGAGACAGAGGATTATCCTGGAAGTAGAACTTTAGCAAGGCTTCAGAAAAGATGGAAGTAACCGTGAATTGAGTATACTTAGGGGCAGTGATATTTCGCGAAAAGATTTCGAGACAAGATACAATTCCAAGGCACTGTAAGGTCGTCCAGCTTCTTTGATTGGCTAAAAAAAATGTTCTGGCCCGTGTTAACCGTCTGCGCACGAATCACGAAGGTTCAGTGTCGGAGTTACTTGGTCGTGAGTGGCTTGATCAAAGACGGACACGGCACTAGCAGCCAAGGCAGGTATAACAACAGCTGAGGTGTGTATATAGTATTGAAGTCTACTGTGTGCTCCGATTTTCACGCGAAAAGTCACTGGCCCTAAGTATACTACGTTTTCCATGATTTCATGTATGATGTATAGAGACCTGAAATATTCGCGAGTTCAACGACCTGCAGGCTAGACCGCACAGTTGTAAGTACAAATATGCCGATATCAACTGCACATTGGTTGTCTGCTGTCACAGTGGAAGGTGACGATTAGACCGGCGTTCTCCAGGAGGTGTCAAACACCGCGTGGACCAATGGCTAAGGTTATTTAAACACACGTGTTTTGAATTCTGGCTTGTCTCAAAATTGATCCTCGAATTCTTCAGGTCTCTAATGATTAAGGTCAGTGACTTTTCGCGTAAAAATAGGAGCGCACAGTAGACTTCAATACTATATACACACCTCAGCTGTTGTTATACCTCCATTGGCTGCTGGTGCCGTGTCCGTCTTTGACCAAGCCACTCAGGACTAAGTAACTCCGACACTGAACCTTCGTGATTCGTGCGCAAACGGTTAACACGGGCTAGAACATTTTTTAGCCAATCGAAGAAGCTGGATGACCCTACAGTGCTTTGGACTGTATTTTGTCTCGAAATCTTTTCGCGAAATATCACTGCCCTTACTAATGATGTAGAGTCGAGCGAAGAGTTCAGCTAGAAGCCGCTCGCTCGACTTCGACTTTCTGTTTCTCTCGCGGAACGCATCTGATCGTGAATGTTCACGGAACGGGCGTCAGGCACCGCACATAACCCGCGAGCCACGCGAGGTCAGAAAGGCGAGGCGTTTTCGTGAGCCCGTTGGCACATGACGTCACTTTGCGCTGCGAGACGAGTTTATGGGAGAGGTCAACAATTACGATGACTCTCGCCGTGTAGAGATTGTTCCTCAAAGAGAACGGGCGAAGGTTCCACGCGTCGATGACCCTTGCAACTGCGAGGGATACGATCGTGTGGTAAACACCGCAGGCGTAATTCTCACAGCTTAAGTCGAGAGTTGAAGGATTCGGGAGGGCCTCAAAAGAACGAGGTCTTAAAAGTCGACGAGGGCCAAGGGAGGTGAGAATGGAGCGGCGTCGTAATGCAAGGGCGGGGAGGGGGAAAAGGGATATCCCCGAGAAGACCCTCCGACCAGCGGCATCGCCCAGCAGTATTCCCACATGCGAATATCCGGGGAGCGACATCGCAAGGTATCGAACCCGGTTCGCCTAGGTGGGACGCGAGTGGTCTAACCACTACACCACCGTGGCCCCGCGTTGCACGGTAGGTTTGGAATGAACATAGCACTTCAGACTGTGTCCATCGATTACTTTCAAGACAACACAAACATAATTTCGAAGACACTCCAACACAGCTACAAACTGCTTTCCCAGACTGCCGGGTCTCAAAATGTATGGGTGAGATACGGTGCATAAACATTACACGAGTGTTCTGCACTGAACCTCCATTTGTAAAATAATAAGGTCACTGCTTAAATCCACAGGAACACGAAGAACGACGAGGACGCTGCACTTCAGTTTAACCCCTTAACGTACAGATTATTTTTTCGTTTCAGGTGTTGCAAAAAACAAGACATTTTTGGCGTGAGAAGTACGTATGAATTCCTTACAATACCTGACACTTTGGTGGAACCGATCTAAAAGGTTTCAGTTGAACTACAGTACAATAAACCACCAATTATAAAGTAGTTGGTGAGTCAGCAGCAGCCAATGGCAATGCCCAGGGAAAGGCAATGCCCGCATTGGTGCCACCTGGTGGACCTGTACAGCACCAACCATGATTTCGCCTGTTCTAAAACATATCCAACGTGAAAGAGTATGTTCGGAATAATCAGTTGCCTTGCGCTTAGTGGCGATGGCGCACTAGATGCGCGTGGCAGCGTCGCCCTTATCGCTCCCGCGCTTCTCGGCCTCAAATGCGGTACATAGCTCCAGGTAGACGGGTCCCTTAGTTAAGACCCTTTTACATGAACAAATTTATCTTCAAATTACCTTTAATTTTTGTTTAATACAATTCACTGAATGCTAAATGACGTCATAGAAATAACATAACTGCGGCCATTTTCTGTATTATTTTCTTCAATGTTTCGTATTACTTCAAGATTTTCGTTTAGAATATGTTCTATATGTCGGACCAGTGACTTTTTGCGTAAAAATCGGAGCACACAATATACTTCAATACTACATACACTCCTCAGTTGTTGTTATACCTCCATTGGCTGCTGGTGCCGTGTCCGTCTTTGACCAAGCCACTCGGGACTAAGTAACTCCGGCACTGAACCTTCGTGATTCGTGCGCAAACGGTTAACACGAGCCAGGACGTTTTTTAGCCAATCAAAGAAGCTGGACGACCCCACAGTGCTTTGGAGTGTATCTTGTCTCGAAATCTTTTCGCGAAATATCACTGCCCCTATCTATATGGCCTTGAATCCAAAATTTGAATTGCGTATCACAATTTTTCTAATAGTATTAACGGAAGTGAGCTCATAATAATAGAGTCACGTGCACACATTAAAAATTTTTATTAATAAGGATGCATATTTTTAAAAATAAAAAATGTACAATAAAATGAAGAAAATTTGTTGAGGTTTAACTAATTATTTTAGTGCCGTGTGCATGAGTCGTAGATACTTCTAAAAATTCCTACTTTTGATATTTTTTAATTGGCTTCATTAAAAAGTTTGTTATAAATTTCCATGTGGATATTTGAAAGCTTATTGAATGCAATTAATTTATTTTAAAACAAATTAAGTGAATTTTTTTATTTCAATAAATTGGATTCAAGCAATTTAATTCAATAAAGATTTGATGGTGTGAAATTGCATTGAAGTACAGTGACATAACGATACGTCATCCTGACCATAATACACTCTCCCCAACAAGAAAGAAAGCATCCGGCTTTCGAGCGACAGCTATCTTCTCTAGTAAACTCCGATGTTCCCCGACAGACCGAAGTGAGTGAGAGAAGGGTTTTCGGGGTCGAGAAGTGTGAAGCAAGTAGGTCTAGGCGGCGGTGTTTGGCCACCGGGCCCCGGGATGGAAAATGTCGCTCGCTCGGAGCCGCCTTGAGAAAAGAAAGCCGTGCGTGAGCGCGGAGAGTGTTTGTCTGATTCCCCACAGGGGAAGAAGATGTTTGGAGAAACGAGCCTTTCTTCTCGCGAGGAGGCGACGTGCGTGTGGTTCCGTTTACACTCGTCGGCGTCCGTGTGCGTGTTCGTCGGCCGCCCGCCCTTCCATAAATATGTACGCTGTCTGTATCTTAAAGCAGGGGAAATGGGGTAGAGAGTACATCATGCAATCTCACTGTATTCAGTGTCCTGAGTCCCAAAAGTAAACAACCCTCCCCCCTCCCCCCTTCAAAACCTTTTCCTTAGTACCCAAAAAAAAAATAAAGCACATGGCAAGGACCACCTGTTTTTCGCGAAAAGATTTACTCAAAGGGAACGTCCTGGACGAATTTGAACCAATAACTAAACTGTTTAGGAAAAGACTGCCGAATACTGTATTACCTGGTCAGTGGTTAAACTGGAGCAACAACCAATAAACAACTACCTGAGCCCCCGAGTACATAAACGATTGTGGAGCCTAGCTTGTTGCCGAATGTACCCCCGAAATTACCGGGTCTTTATGCATAGGGGTGCTTTTACAAAGGTTCGATTCGAAAAGTGCGAAGATACGGCGAGTAGACGTGTAACGGAAGAGCGAACGAGAAGGCAGAGAGAGAGAGAGAGAGAGTGAGAAGGGGGTCGACGCGCATGCCAAGCCGCCTCGAGAGCGGTGGTCCCAGAGCCAGTGCCTCCCTCCCTCCCCCCGGGACGCAACGACAAGTATCGAAGCGGCGATCTCTCCTCCGCGGCCAAGTGTTCGCGCGCGGCCTTCCGGCTTCGCTGGAGTCCAGGAATGCGACGCGACGAGACGTCTGGAGACTCCAGAGTACGACGCCGACCACCCTCAACGACGTCGACATCATTACCCGCACTGTCTCGTACGGCATGTGGGCAGCTGGGTCACCTGCGCCCGTGCCTTTCAAGGTAAAAACAGGAGTCGAATACGGCGTGCACCAGCGACCAGCACTGGTTTTATTCAGCCGTAAAGCCACGTCGGGCATTACAGCCACTTAAGTCGTTAGAGTAATCCGTGCCGTGCAAACCCGACCAGATCCCACCGAAGTCTGGAGGTGGGCAATAATGTGGCACCGTCGTGCTTTAATTGGCTGCAGTTGGATGCAATCCAATACAAGGAGATTGCGCTCGTTCCAACCCGCGATGGATGGGCGTGGACACCACCTCGCCTATCAACAGCATCGTACAGAGTTGAATCTGCACGCGCCACCTTGACGGCGCCGAGGACTATCCATCAACGACGTCAACGGTTATGCAGATGCCCGCACTGCCGCGTGGCCATCATACCGACATGTAGAAAGCAGAGCATTTTGCTCAAGAGCCTGCATCACCCGCCATTTGGAAGTTTTGATTTACTTCTTCCTTATTCAAATTTAAGGAGGATTTATTGAAAAGAAAAAAAAATGCGACAGTAGAAGCCTAGCTAATTACCTTCCTCGTCATTACGAAATAATATATTCACCACTAACGTGTATTTATGCAACAATTAACCTAATACATAATTGTATACATTTATTCATTTTCACATTTTAACGACCACCAGGGAACACTTATTCACAATCAAGTGCAAACATTTGTACAGAACCAGGAAATGTAATGCTTCTATAAGGAACATTTCCAGTGATGACCCAGACTCTGCTGTTACGACACTTAAACAAATAATTTCTGTACAAGCGGTGAAGCAGCTTCTTAAGGGCACTGCCTACTGGCTGGTATCTGCAACATGTAAATAGGAAATCCCATGTTAAGGAAATTTCGCCCCCGTGCGCTAGTTTTTTAAGATATTCGTTTGAAACAAAATGTATGCTTCGCAAGTTTTTTTTTTAGGAAAAAGGTCCCTACGAACGTATATTTTCAATATAGATAAGTCAGTATGTACTTTTTTTTGTAAAGCATACATTTTAAAAATTCCTTGCAAACCGGATATGCATGTCATGGAAACATCTTCGCTGTAGGGAACTTGTCATATGAAATTCGTGAAGAATACATATAGTTTGAAACGCCTTTCTTTAAAATTAGCGCACTGAGGCGAAATTTTCTTAACGTGGGATTTCCTATTATAATTTCACAGCTGCCAGTTAGTGGGCAGCGCCCGCCTGGCGCTTGAACTGCGCTGTAGAGTGCTTGAAATCTGGTTTTTACTGACGAAACTATTAAACGTGCCTCTAGTAAGTCATACCTACAAAAATACATCATACTCCAGACGAAGAAGGAATGGTACTTTAAGGTTACCACGCAAGCTGTAAATATTATTTTGCAGCTCTCTTATATAGCTAAAAACGGCTTTTTCATACTGCCGTCTCTTAAAACGTACTAGCCGGACACGAGTCAAACTACGATAGGAGCCTGCATTGAAATTTGCTAGAGATTTTTCGTCAATAAAATTATAGGGTCACCACTGAAAGTCCCTTAGGTGCACGCAGCACTGCGAGAATACTGCACGCCAGTTCAGAGCCCAGCGCGTAGCGGCGATGGCGCTCTTGCAGCGCGTGCCAGTGTCGCCCTTATAACTCCCGCGCTTATCGGCCAAAAAAGGAGAAAAACGATGCAGATCTGAAATCGATATTGTTCTTACCAATTTTGTAATTAGAGTGCTGCAACATGGTTAACACATGTATAACTAACCGCTGAAGAATTTCTCTTCTAATTGGTATCTTTATTTTTACGCAAACATTCACAATGTTTTTTTTTTTTTTTTTTTTTTTTTTCCAATCTGAAAGGTGAAAGGATATTTTCTTCTTTAATTTCCTGACTTCAGATTAACAATTTTGTTCCAAGAAGAATACTTTAAAGAAAACTTGTGTGTCTTGTGCAAGGAGTATGCTATTGTCCATTTATTCTCATGCAATTATGTGCTTAGCTTCCAAGGAATGACTCGCGTCGACGTGGAGTGAAGTGGAGAGATTTGGGCGGCTCTTAACATCGTGGTCTTCAGAGCTTATCAGAATTAATTGAGGCGAGTATGGAGCAACGCCGGAATGCATGGGGAAGGGGAGACGGGAGATCTCCGAGAAAAACTCGCCCACCAGCAGTATCGTCCGGCACGATTCCCACATGCGAAAACCCGGGAGCGACCCCGCCGGGAATCGAACCAAGTTCGCCTAAGTGGTAGGCGAGTAGTCTTACCACTACGCCACCGCGGTCCCTCGCCTTGACGTGGCATATAACTGTGCCGATCTGGCCAAGTCGCAACACTGACAAAGGGAGTTGAGCGTTCATTTTGTAAACAGACCTTAACAGTTCTGCTATAAGACAAATAAAATTTAGTTTCCACTCCAACATACCGTAAAACTCGACAGATTTGTGCCACTTTTTGATATTTGCAAGCATAATCACCCTTTTTTATTAAGATAATGGGTTGGGAATTTTATTCAGCATAACTACACATCTCAGAAATGTAATCCTGTGACCAAAATAAATCTAGATAGCAAGGGAAGGGAGGGGGAATTATTTTTGTGTGGCCCATTGTTGTATGCACAAGTAAGTCAACTATGGGCCACGTCTTCTTGTCCCATTAAAATACGTGTCAAACGCGCCCCGGCCCAATGTTGTTACGCTACAATTATTCACGAGTCAAAACTGTATACATTTTTGCTTTTTACATTTTCCCTTAAATAATATGTTTTTTTCATGTTTTTTGTCAAATAAGTACAAATGTCAATTGAAAATCAATATGTTATTTAAACGCTATATAGCTAGATAGCTCTCTCGTTCTGAAAGAAGCTGTGGCCCATTTTTGGGTCGTTGGCCCAAAGTTGTCGAATCTTACGGTACTATTTGACGACTAATTTCACAAAATGTTATATTAATGCCACTGTTATATTATATTACTGTTATACTATTTTCCCTTCACCATTCCTGTAAAAAGGCCTACCTCGCACTTGTGAGTGAGATCCACGTCGAACGAAGATTTCTTGCGAGGGGGGCGTGGGCATTGCAAACGGATGACCTCAGAGGTCAGGGGTCACCGCGACCCGGGCGGTGTTCGTGACCTTGACCAACTCGGTACATAGTTACGCAGGGAGTTAACAACTGGAATTTACTGTGTTTACGCTGGTGATTTGAACGCGCGGTTGAGAGACAGCCCACGCTGCAACATAACGGCGTCAACTAACTCGAAGACAGATCACAGATTTCTCAGAGATACGTCGAAGCGACAACCATATTTCCATTTTATGACGTGTTTCGGGAAAGGAGGGGGGGGGAGGAAATGACGTTCTGTTTTTACAAAGTCAACACGAATATTAAGAAAAAGGTTCTGAAACCAGCGTCCGGGAAATCGCTTTAACGGTCTAGTTGGAGGGTTCTGTGGTTGTGCGGTTAACACGCAGACCTTTCAACTGTGCTCGATCCCCAGTGGATACCATGTCGGCATTATATCACGTGAGAGACATGTTGAACGTTGCCGATGTAGCGTGGGTTTACACGGCCTACCTCCATATTCCTCCACTTACTCAAACCTCAGGAATATTTCCATGTCATATGCCTGTAACTGTGCACGTTTGAGGTGGTAGCATCATTGCCACATTGTATTTATTTACATCGCTTCATACTTTACTGTTAAGATTTCATATTAAAATTCAAACATTAATATGTTATTGATGGAAAGTCTGTAGGAACGCAGGACCCTTGAGAATGTTTGTAGGTATCTAAAGCTTGTATAGGGTTTTCGGAAGCTCATTGCCCAAACTCCACTCACAGTTTCTTTGGACCAGTAGTTACACAAAAGCCCTGTACACTTATATCCGGAAACGTATTTTTATATCAAATAATTGTGTTCGAAGTTGTGGGCTACAAGTCGCACAGACAAGTTGTATAGATTTAGTGTGGCGCGCCTACGACCTATGCAACTTGTTCTGCATGCGTGATGGCACCGTCTTGTTATTTAATAGCCTCAACAAAATGTTTTGTTGGGTAAACCAAACATGAAATCAACAACATTGATTTTGTTCATTTAACAAAATACATCCTTGAATAAACAAAACCTCTTTGCTGGGCAAAAAAAAAAAAAATTAGACTGCCAACAAAATATGTATGTCAATCCATTCTCTCTCACTATATATATTTACTTGGCCACACATTTCATTGCCTTGGTTTGAAAATACAGCTTGAGAATTTGTTTGTAAATTTTGTTACAATTAGGACGGTAACGGTGTTTGTTATTATATTTATCTACGCTTGATATTAGTATGAAAATCCTTATAAAGCAGGTTCAACAGGAAAGTAATCTGTAAAGCATGGAATATTTATTTACGTAGATTGTCCAGAATTTGAATTGTATGTATCTAAAAAACCATTTCTTTTTTGTCGGTAGTCGCTTAGCTGTGATTGCTTGGAGCTTGTTGCCCGGGCGCAAACGGTCTGGGTTCGGATATCTGTCGGGTTTTCAATTTTTCTATATATTAACCGAAACTGTTTAATGTACGCAGAGTCAAACAGCACCAAACAATTCTTACAGTTTGGGGCAACCAGATAAGAACAAAACGAAATAATTTGTTTTCCACAACAAAACATTTAATTGACCGTATACAATAAATTTGGTTGCGCCAAATAAACTTGTAGTACAGTATTCAAGCGAGTGCGTGTGGAGAGATTTTGGGGCGGCTCTTGACATCAAAGTTTCGAGAACCAACGAGGGTGAAGCGAGGTGAGTACGTAGCAGCGCCGGAATGAGAGGGCGGCGGAAAAAAAACGGAAGAACCCCAAGAAAACCCGCCAGACAAGTGGCATCGTCCGGCACGATTCCCACACATCCGGGGAGTGACCCGGCCGGGGGATTGAGCCCCCGGTTCGCCTTGGAAGGAGGCGAGCAGGCTAACCACTCAGCCGTCGCGGCCCCGTAAGTCGAAGGTGAATCGGCCGGTATACTTTGTCCTTCCCCACCTCACGATATCCGCAGCAGGAGAAATGTCGCAGGGGTTTTGCATAATTACATATCGGCGGTGCAGGTGGCCGGCGGACATTCCTGGTGGAGGCGAGCTACTGTACGCTTCCACGAAGAAACTTCTGCGCAGCTGTGTGTTAAGCAGGCAAAGCGCGGCCTTCGATCTCCCCGCACACGAGGGACAATGATATAAAACAGTTTCCTGCATGTTTTAACATGCGCGTGTGTGCGCAAGTGTCTCGGTGTTTCACAGTCTGAAGTTGGGTCTACAATTAAATAAAAAATTATGCGTTAAGAATTATGCAGTAAGTTCCTTTAATGGCATACGGAAACACATCTTCTGTACCTGCAGTTTACAAATAAAGTTTCAATTCTTAATTACAGCCAGTCGGAACAGGCCTACCATGTTTACTTTTGTTCCCAACTCAACCTCGTATATCACAACCACATTTAAGCAGATCTTATTTAAAAGCCGGCATTTTCTATCAGATACGCTTATTTTAGTGAAATAANCACAACCACATTTAAGCAGATCTTATTTAAAAGCCGGCATTTTCTATCAGATACGCTTATTTTAGTGAAATAATTGTAATCGTAAACATGTGCACACACACACACACACACGCACATTTTATAAACATTTTCCCGCCAACAACACCGACTGCTCTGTTCTGATTGGTCGCCGCCTCTTAAGTTTNGTTTCAATTCTTAATTACAGCCAGTCGGAACAGGCCTACCATGTTTACTTTTGTTCCCAACTCAACCTCGTATATTACAACCACATTTAAGCAGATCTTATTTAAAAGCCGGCATTTTCTATCAGATACGCTTATTTTAGTGAAATAATTGTAATCGTAAACATGTGCACACACACACACACGCACGCACATTTTATAAACATTTTCCCGCCAACAACACCGACTGCTCTGTTCTGATTGGTCGCCGCCTCTTAAGTTTCACTTATAAAACATAACTATTTCTTTTTAACGCTTAAGGAAATCCCAACAACGCCCACGACCTGCTAACTTCCATTGGAAACTAATAAATGTGATAACACAACTTTAGTTTCTTCTGCACACGTCGTAAAGAATAATTTAAAGCTTTCTTTTTTTTATTATTTAAACCCAGATCGAAGACTGTTACTGCCGCCTGGTTTTGTACTCCACAATGTTGATAACATCTACCTTCGGGGCGGCGTTCCAAAAATGTTACTCCGGGAGTAGAGTTAAGTAAAGGCTGTTCACGATAACGTCAGCAATTTTGAAATCAACCTTAGAAAAATGTCACTGATCGTACCTGCATGTATTTCAACGGGCGCACCGAGTGACATGCACCCAGTATAGTTGGTAACGATGGAGGGAAAAGTAGTTCCATGTCTTAACGTTGAATTAAAAGTTTTAAGTAACCATTTGCGATTACTTAAATTATTACTTTCGCTTTCTGTTTTTTTTAATGCACATAAGTGTAAAAAATTAGTAGAATTATAAAATATCTGATTTTCTTATAATTTCAGAGTTTCACTTGACCGATGCATGAGGCCCATGTCAGTGTAAATTTTACATAACGCGGAAGAATGCACAACGTGCATACAAGTAGATCTTAANGAGTGACATGCACCCAGTATAGTTGGTAACGATGGAGGGAAAAGTAGTTCCATGTCTTAACGTTGAATTAAAAGTTTTAAGTAACCATTTGCGATTACTTAAATTATTACTTTCGCTTTCTTTTTTTTTTAATGCACATAAGTGTAAAAAATTAGTATAATTATAAAATATCTGATTTTCTTATAATTTCAGAGTTTCACTTGAGATGCATGAGGCCCATGTCAGTGTAAATTTTACATAACGCGGAAGAATGCACAACGTGCATACAAGTAGATCTTAANGATGCATGAGGCCCATGTCAGTGTAAATTTTACATAACGCGGAAGAATGCACAACGTGCATACAAGTAGATCTTAAGCAGGGCTTTCAAAAGTGCTTAATTTGCCGTGAACAGCATATAACAGAGAGTAACAGCTGAGGTGGGCAATGGTAAACGTGCTTTTGGAACGAGCAAGATGTAAATATCATTCTGTGTTTACAAATATGTACTGAATAAGCAACCAATGTTAATTCCAAAATATATTTATCACTATCCTCAAATTATTTATTTTCCAAAAAATTAATTATACACATGAACCACTCTTTCTACGATAATGTAATCATACTTCTAAAAATAAAAGCTGTATATAAAATTTAACTTTTAAATAAAAATACTAATTTTTATCACTCGTCATTTGTAATCGTCCCGTGTGTGTCTGTAACCCGAATGTCCACATTTCCTTTCAGTTTGTTTGATTCTACTAAACTTCCCGCCATTTTCAGTTAACCTTTCGTTACTCGCTTTAATATGGCGTGTAAAAGTTTTACTCTGGCAAGAAGCTCAGAGTAATAAGTACTGTATCGAGGGGCTTGCACCGAACCTTCCTACAGACTTTCCACCAATAAAATTATAGGGTCATCGCTGAAAGTCCGATAGTTACACGCAGCACGACGAGAACACTGCACGCCTTGCGCTTAGCGGCGATGGCGCACTTGATGCACCAGGCAGTTTCGCCCTTATCGCCCCCACGCTTCTCGGCCTCAAAGGTCGTAAAATGTTCCAGGTAGGCGGNTGAAAGTCCGATAGTTACACGCAGCACGACGAGAACACTGCACGCCTTGCGCTTAGCGGCGATGGCGCACTTGATGCACCAGGCAGTTTCGCCCTTATCGCCCCCACGCTTCTCGGCCTCAAAGGTCGTAAAATGTTCCAGGTAGGCGGAATTCGCCGTTTAACTGTCATAGACTCTCCCTCGTGGCCGTTCATGTGTCTTGAATTTTCTTCCTTCGTTCTACAGGATTCTGTCCTGTTTCGTGGACCTACTGCCAATGTTACATTTGATACCAGTGAGCGAAGTGAGTGAAGAGATTTGGCCGGCTCTTAACATCGTTGTCTTGAGAGCCGATGAGGGTGAAGCGAGATGATCCCCAAGGAAAACCCCGCCGACCAGCGGTATCGTCCGGCACGATTCCCACTTGCGAAAATCCGGAGTGAACCAGCCGGGGATTGAACCCTGTTCTCCTTGGTGGGAGGCGAGCAGTCTAACCGCTCCTGCCACCGTGGCCCCATGAAAACACCATATGAACCGAAGAAGAAACAGTTAAACCTCTCTTTCTACTTCAGGTAATCTTTGGAGTGCGATCAGTTGAGAGGTATGCTGAAGGCCTCAGAAATAAACTTTGCTGTGCTGTGTTACCCGGTGTTCATATAGCCTACNATCAGTTGAGAGGTATGCTGAAGGCCTCAGAAATAAACTTTGCTGTGCTGTGTTACCCGGTGTTCATATAGCCTACATATACATATAGGGCTCGAATTATGTAGGACCTGGTTTTGAATTCCATTCTTGGTTCTCCATGGTTTTTCAAATAACCTTAGGCGGATTCCGAGCAGTTCCTTGACAAAGGGCCAAGGGCTGTTTCATTCCCTTAGTGTGCCAGGCAGGCGGATGCGTTGAAGTCTCAGATGCTGTGCGAATGTAAATTTGTACCCTGCTTATAGAGGCGACAAGGCATTCAAATGTGCCGTCAAGTATCGCCTTATATAGTTCCCCCTGCTTTTATGCCCCAGACGCCCGTTGATNATCAGTTGAGAGGTATGCTGAAGGCCTCAGAAATAAACTTTGCTGTGCTGTGTTACCCGGTGTTCATATAGCCTAAATATACATATAGGGCTCGAATTATGTAGGACCTGGTTTTGAATTCCATTTTTGGTTCTCCATGGTTTTTCAAATAACCTTAGGCGGATTCCGAGCAGTTCCTTGACAAAGGGCCAAGGGCTGTTTCATTCCCTTAGTGTGCCAGGCAGGCGGATGCGTTGAAGTCTCAGATGCTGTGAGAATGTAAATTTGTACCCTGCTTATAGAGGCAACAAGGCATTCAAATGTGCCGTCAAGTATCGCCTTATATAGTTCCCCCTGCTTTTATGCCCCAGACGCCCGTTGATAGCTTCGGGCTGCCGAGACCTTCATCGGCTTTTCAACTTCTCGCGAGGGAGTAACGTGACGTCGATTCGGAAAACTACGTTAGTGCTGGGGCGTCCACTAACGACGTAAAAAAAAAATACGTGACGGTGCAACGCGCGTTTATCGCGAGATCTTTCGCCACTCGCCGGTAATTCGAAAGCGTCGCCATTTACGAAAAAAAAAAAAACCTCGAGACGTGTTTTCAGACACAAAAAAAAATTCGCCTGTTTGCAAGGAATATTTACTGTCCCGTTGAATGAGTTCGCCACCTGTCACCCACCGTTCTTTCGCCGTGAGGTTCGTGTATTTTTTTTTACGCCCCGGCGGTCGTAAAGTCTTTTACGGCGCGCGTCGTAAAGATACGTACTTGTATAACCATAAAGCTGAGGCGAATGTGATGTGTCCGCGTTTGAAAGGACTCGTTGCGATCAGGATGTGAATTGTTCGTTCTGGAGGTGATGCCCCTGGTTTTTTTTTTCTTTCTGTCGTCGGGAAACTCTCGGAGAGAATGAAAGCTTGGCGGACAATCGTGTTCCGTGTTTGCCACATACGTAGCTACCTACCACTTGCCGCCGAATGTCTATATTTCCCAGCGACTTTTACTCTTGTCTTGCCATCCCTAACCGTGACGAACTTTACAGAGCATTGTAAATTACGTCGCCAGGGGTTTTTATTGTCCGTAATTTCAACATTATAAAAAACAGAGAACAAGCGTCCATGATTCGAACGTGATGTTTTAACGTCTTTATCGAAGTCGGCGTTAAGGTGCAAGGATTTTTTTGTGCAACATGGTTTCCAAACGCTTCAGCAAATGGTTTATTCCGTGATTAATTGAGAAATTTTTACATGACATAGTTTTATTGCAGACGAAAAAAAAACCGTCATGAATTAGAATACCAGAACTCTTACTGGTCTGGGTAAATGGGAAACCATCTACAAATGTAGTCCATTCACGGTTACTTCCAACTTTTTTGAGTACCTGCTGAAGATCTACTTTCAGGATAATTCCTCCGCCTCGTGCAAACAAAGCATGACCGAGTCTAGAAAATTACACCGGAGGGAAAGTGCACCGCATTCGTGCACAAACAGTGTAATGATATTTTGCATAAGAACTATTTCTTACTAGGCATTGCCAACACACCTACTTTCTCCCAATTATATTAAAATTAATTTCAAATTACGTGTGATAATTTATAAATAAAATATAAGTAGAAGTTCGATTTAATAAAAATAATAAAGTATTTTTATGTTAACAGAAGTATGAAACGCTTGTGGTACGTAACATAAATAGGTAAATAACCAAGCACGTCACACATGGGGTAATTTATCAAAGGTTTGATTTAAAAAGTGTGAGGAAACCTCGAATAGACTATACACAGAAGATAGAAAGAGACCATATAATTTCGCGTAAAGGTTTTATACCAAGACAGACGGCTTACAAGTATTTGTTAGTTTGACATCCGTCACTGGACCTCCGCTCGTCAGACATGCCGTACAGAACTCATAAACAAAAGTAAACAGCCAGCATTTCGTTACGCGTGGCCGGGTGTAACAGGCTAATACATTCTACCTGAGGCAGCAGCCAAAAGGGAATGTGACTTGTGTTCGAGTGTGTAGAGGGCTGTGGTGTTTAGCTTGGCGCCATATTTCACACGTCGCTCCTCCAGGGGCCCTATTCTCTAACTTTAGCTTGCTTAAACACGCTCTCCAGAGGCACCATTCTGTAACTTAAGCTTGCTTAACCAAGCCCCTCCAATGGCCCCATTCTGTAACTTTAGTTTGCTTGGACACATCCCTCCAGGAGCACCATTCTAAAACTTAAGCTTGCTTAACCAAGCCCCTCCAATGGCCCCATTCTGTAAATTTAGCTTACTTAAACACACCCCTCCAGGGGCCCCATTCTGTAACTTAAGCTTACTTAAACACACCTCTCCAGGGTCTCCTTCTAAAACTTTGCTTAAACACACCCACTGCGGGCATTTCTATGATAACGACAGCAGCGCTGTGGGATTTGTTCTGAAATCAACACACTCTACTTACCAAATTATTATTATTATTATTTTTTTGCGTTTTTGCATTGCGTCTTGTGTCAAATATTTTGTTAACGTTGTGATATTTCAATCATAAATAGCATTTATTTCTTTATATACGTATTTAGATTCTCGGAGTTAATATTGAGCATCACGAGATGGCAGCACTAACTTGTAGTAGCTGAGGCCGTTATATCAGGGTTACGTTAGATTGAAGTATTGGAAAATATCTCTAGCGCGAAAAATAAAATATGCTTCTTAAATATATTCCCCAAAGACATTTATTTGTGCGGAAATTTTAGCATGATTTAAGTATTCTTCTTCTTTGGGACATTTTAAAACGTNAGATTGAAGTATTGGAAAATATCTCTAGCGCGAAAAATAAAATATGCTTCTTAAATATATTCCCCAAAGACATTTATTTGTGCGGAAATTTTAGCATAATTTAAGTATTCTTCTTCTTTGGGACATTTTAAAACTTTTTTTTTTTTGTTTGTAAAGTATGTTTGCAAAATTTGCCGCAATGTGCCAGCCATTTTGTTTCCACTGTAATTGTTGGCCTGTCTTTGTATAAAGAGAGTCGAAAGGCATTCTAAAGACCGCCAGGGTGACATTTCGAGTTACAGAATACTATCTCACGCGTCATAAGACAGGTACGCGGTAAATTTCTTTATATAGTCCATTCACCGTATCCTCGCACTTTTTTAATCAAACATTTGATAAATCTCCCTATGTATGACGGGTTCGGTTGTTTCCTACATATGTCACGTGTCACAAGCGTTTTATACTTCTGTTAAGGGAGCCGTGTCTTGCCTTTCGTTAAATAAGCCTTTTTCTTATATTTAATCTACACTGAAGATCCAAAAAAACTGGCACACCTGCATAATATCGTGTAGGGCCCCCCNCTTTTTCTTATATTTAATCTACACTGAAGATCCAAAAAAACTGGCACACCTGCATAATATCGTGTAGGGCCCCCCCGAGCACACAGAAGTGCCGCAAGACGACGTGGCGTGGACTCGACTAATGTCTGAAGGTATGCAGGAGGCAATTCACACCATGAATCCTGCAGGACAGTCCACAAACCCAATCTGCGCCAATTTGAGAAATGGTTGCACGTCTGTCACGTTTAATGATTCTCGTCAGTCGTCGTTTGTCCCGTTCTTTCAGTTCTTTCACGATCTTTTTCCGGCCGCAGCGATATCGAAGATTTGATGTTTTACCGGATTCCCGATATTCACGGCACACTCGTGAAATGGTCGTGCGCGAACATCCAAATGTTATCGCTACCTCGGAGATGCTATGTCCCATCTCTCGTGCGCCGACTATAACATCACATTCAAACTCACTTAAATCTTGATACCCTGCCATTGTAGCAGCAGTAACCGATCTAGCTGCCGACCGCATCGCGTTACTCTGATTGGTTCCATACCTCTTGTTATTTGCATACGCACGCCTATACCAGTTTTTTTTTTGGCTCTTCAGTGAATAAATTATAACATTTCATTTGTAATAAATATGAGTAAGTACAGTGAGAAAACAGGTGTTTTTATAATGCCTGGCATAGAATAGTCCTCATGCAAAATATCATTACACCACGTGCGCACGAATGCGGTGCTTTGTCCCTTCAGTGTGAATTTCTATACCAGGTTAAGCTTTGTTTTCTTGAAAGAAGAACTCTTGCAGAGCTTCAGAGAAGGTTGAAGTAACAGTGAATTGACTATATTAAGACAGAAAAAAAGTTACAATACAAGGCCTTCTTTCCAGGGTTGCCAGGTTGGGCGATTCATCACCGTTTGGACCACATCAAGGANTGGGCGATTCATCACCGTTTGGACCACATCAAGGAAAAATTTGCGACCAAAAATTCTGAGACTGCCACTATCGCAATTTGGGCGATTTTTGTAATGAATTTGCGATGTTTGGGCTACTTGGAATAATTTACTTAGTACCGACATATTCTGTGGTGGTAAGCAAAATAATCAATTATCATAAGCAAGATCCGTTTTGGGTAACGGCGACCACTGTGGGTGCATTGGAAGAAGAATTCTTGTAGCTCGCTGCGGAAGATGAATAATCGTTTATGCTTTTAACATATATTTTTTTGCTTTGTGCACTTTTTTTAATTTAAAACAATTGGCGTTTAACACAAAAAAAAAAATATCACATGAAAAATTTACAATCTATTAAAATGATGCAGTTAGTATAAGGGTGTATAAAAAAAATGGACGACGTTGGGGGAAAAAAAAAGTCCGGCCGTTTAGGCGACTTGGACAATAGGAATCTGGCAACGATGGACTGGCCCGGGAGAAGAGAAGCAACGCGTAGCAGCGCCTTCGCGCCACGAACTTTGGCAGGTCTTCCGCCCGTCGCACGCGCATTCCTCGGATTCCTGCTCGCGTCTGCTCTGTGTCGGTAGTCTGCGAGTCGACTCCACGCCAGCTGCTCCATGTACCAGGAGCTTTCGACGCTGTCCCGCTGCGGAAACGTCGTCGTGCAGCCCCCCAGCAGTGGGGAGGTCGATATCGGGGAAAATATACAGGTGTTCTTCATATTGGTTACTTGTATAAAAGTATCGTTTTACAAAACGATATTTCTAAAGATAAACATCGATTTTCCGTACATAGGAATACGATTTTTTTATGTATTAAAGGGCTTTGCAAATGAAAAATTGCCTGGAATATTACAGATTGAAGACACTGCATTGCAGATGGACGTAGTGCATGTTACCAAGGTAAAAATAATAATTTTTTTATTAAATTAATTTATTTCAAAAAAGAGCATTTAAAAAATATTAATTTTCCGATACCTAGAAATAGAATATATTGATTTCGATAAAATATCGTTGAAATACATCGACGATTATATCGACATATCGTTTATATAATATCGTAATTTCGATATATCGATATTTTTTTTAACATCCTTTANATCGACGATTATATCGACATATCGTTTATATAATATCGTAATTTCGATATATCGATATTTTTTTTAACATCCTTTACTCCATAGTACGGACCTCATGAGCAGATTCAGACTTTATAGCCGGGGGTTGGGGGTCACTGTCCCATCGTGCCGGTGCAAGCCTGGACTTTTGATTCTTTACATGGAAGGAGTTCTCTGTTTGATCACATTTTTAGGAAACAATGTTACATTAATTAAGTAAATTAGTTATAGTCCATTCGTGATTACTTCCAACTATTCTGAAGCCCTGGTCAAGTTCTAACTTCCAAGATATTCCTCCGCCTCATGCAAACAAAGCGTTCTAGAAAATTGCATCAAAGGGACAACGCACCGCATCAGTGCGCACTAACTTTAATAATATTTTCCATAAGAACTATTTCTTACTAGGTATTGCCAACATACCTATTTTCCCCCTGTTTGTATTCATGCTAATGGAATCTAAGTAAAATTTCAATTGAACTAAAAGTAAGGTATATTTTTTTAACAATAGCATAAAACGCTTGTGATACATGTCATATTTACGAAACAACCAAACACTTCTTACATGGTGTGAGTTTTTCACAGGTGTGATTCAAAATGTATGAAGAAACCGCGCATAGACTTCAGTCGTTTTATTTAAGGGCATTCTAGTGCCAAAAATATATCCAATGCTTTTATTAAATTTACATTTTTGTGACATATCAAATAGTTGTCTGACAGAGGATTACAGAAACTAATAAAAGGAATTGTGAGAATTTTAAATTAATATTAATACCTTACAAATTTGAAAACTTTAGGTACGTAAGAAACGTGCTT
Organism: Clitarchus hookeri; assembly: GCA_002778355.1. Taxonomy (NCBI): domain Eukaryota; kingdom Metazoa; phylum Arthropoda; class Insecta; order Phasmatodea; family Phasmatidae; genus Clitarchus; species Clitarchus hookeri. The sequence goes on from NQII01000168.1 coordinate 1,142,281, forward strand.
GCTAGAATCTTAAAATAATCGTTGAATTTTCTATAAGATCACAAATAAGTCTAATGGGGTTCTTCCCCAATTCTATTTTAAAACTTTTACAAAACATAATAAAAATTAAAAGCCGCTATAAATTGAACCTGATTAGCTACAGAAAGTGTTTTATTTCAAAAAGAGGTTTCACGATTTTCTTACAACTCCAAGAGACACACAAGCTGTAATAAGACAACGCATTTAAATAATTTTTAAAAATCTGTTCGGCNTTTTCTTACAACTCCAAGAGACACACAAGCTGTAATAAGACAACGCATTTAAATAATTTTTAAAAATCTGTTCGGTCCATGATTTAAGGTTAAATTACTCATAAGTATTCTAAAAAAAAATAATCAAAAAGTTATTTACTGATCCGGTGCCCACTTTTCATAAAAATTTAAACGGATGTAATTTCTCGAAACCACAGAAACATTTTTGAACACTTGAACATCCTGATCAAGTAAACAATAACATTCACGATTTGTTGACGCCGACAAGAAAATTTACCTGACGCTGTGTCCGCGTCCAAGTTTCACGGACTCTTCACGAGGGTACAGCGTAGACGAAACAGCAATGCCACGCCGTACCACCAAGATTAAGTTGTATAAAAGCTGCACGTTTGTTAACTTTCAAAGTACAAAGCGGGCACGTAACTATAGAACTGAATTCATTAAACCAGGCATTTACTTAATGCTTTATTTCCCNTTCAAAGTACAAAGCGGGCACGTAACTATAGAACTGAATTCATTAAACCAGGCATTTACTTAATGCTTTATTTCCCTGCGGGCGGCAGCGCGGAACGAGGAAAACTACTTTGTCCGGTAATGACCGGTGCATTAAAGTTGTAGCGAGCGAGTAGGTAATAATACTCCGTCCCGGGACTGTTTCGTTTTACGGTCGGTTATCGTGTAGACGCCGGGGTTATTCCGTACTGCCGCACGGAGACAGCCGGAACAAGAGCCATCGAGAGGGAAAATTAAACAAACAGCTCGGTTTATACGGTTCGATCGTACAGCACCGTGCACGCCCAATCACTTAAATGCGTCTTGAGATGGGGGGAGGGGGGGCAGCGACTTCTAAAAGAGTCGATCGTGGGTATTGTTAAACATCGGGGCGGGACACAAAAAACCGGCGTTTTTCTCCAACGATCGCTGGAGTTTGGGAGGCCGGCTTGTTTTCGTAAATGGGATAATAGCTTAATTCGATACCGGAGACATTCAGATTACAAAAGATTACGTTCGGAGGACCACGCCTCCCTCCTCCACGCTTAGATACCAAAACTAGAAGGTCGGTACTTGTTTTAAAGAGCGATAGCTGGTATCGGTGACGATAATGACGAAGCGATGCTCAACGCTGTCTTCCGTGATTACAGTTTTCGGAGACGAAAACGGCGTGACCACACCTTCGGCGTGTGCGATAAGAAAAAAAAAAAAAAA
>NQII01000168.1:1161739-1173935 GCA_002778355.1 Clitarchus hookeri
ACCCCGCTGCCCCCAGCCACCAACAAGTTCAACCGCAGGAACAACCCGGAACTGGAGAAGAGGAGGATACACCACTGCGACTTCGTGGGTGAGTTCACAATCACACCTCATTCCTTGCGTAGTAGGACTGTGCGATATGGCAATATATCGATCACGAAATAACATTTTGAGATATCACAACTGCGATATGTTCCACCAACAATGTATGCATGTATGTGTAAGCGATCTTGTGATGTTCCTTTTACACTTGCACATATTCACATTTCGATATTTGAAATGTCAGTACGAACAGTATCTGTAAAGTCGATGTTGTGATGTCTGTATCATCTATGTCAATTTTTGCGATAGTATGAGCGATATTTGTGATATCAACCCCAATAGCACAATCAGCTTGAGTCAAGCTTGAATCAAACTTGTCATGACAAGTCTATGAGCTTGAATTAAGCCTGCTATGCAGGCCAACAGCTCAATTAGTTACACTTTCTGCAAGCTTACCTTAGAAACATACGAGCATAACTCAAGCCATCTGCAAACTTGCCACTTGCAAGTATATTCGATTCATAAGAAATTTGGCATGAATATAGCTTGAATCACACAAGATATGACAATCTTACTCGGAAAGGTCAATTCAAGTCAAATGGCGTGCTTGCTGCAAGCTTACATACTATTTGGTAATATATAAGTGATATTTTCGGTATTGTTGAATCAACATGTTTCGAAACCATTTTGAAACGTATATATCGCACAGCCCTATTGCTCCATTCAGGGTGTTCTTTTCGCCCAGAACTGCTGCATTATTTGCATACGAGTATAACATACATAGTGTAATATGACTTAAGATGTAACAAATACACTATTAGATAAAACGTAAGTGAAATTACGGAAAAGTACTTTTAAATAATTATCCAGAAATACTCGTAAAATTAGGAACACTTCGTTTTAAAAAAATATTTTTTTTCCGTACATTTCCCAAAACTTCCCGCGAACTCACGAATCTTCTACCTGAATTTCTTTAATTTTTTTTTTATTTATAGCTTAAAATAAGAGATTACGGAAGAAAAAAAAAAGTGTTTGTTTTTCGTTAGAGGCAAGAATGCAATTTAACTTATTGGACTGAATTGAGATTAGTGTCTCGAGAATTACTGCACTTCATAGAATGACGTCATAGGTCTGAAATGTGGATCGCGCATGTGCAGTTTTATAATTGCAGAATATTTAATTTTATTAATATTTGCGTTGGGATGACAGTTAACGGCATTACATACCTAAAACATATTGATTAAGTCTATTCGGTTGATCAAGAAAATGATTGTGCTAAGCATATGCACTTAGCTCTGGGATCGCGCGAGTTTGTAGTTCCTAGAAAAGTAAGGCAAATGACAATTTAAGTTTTCTGAACTCGATAAAACGGTAAAAAGGAACCAATTTTTCCCCAGTTCTATGATTATCATTCAGTAGCACGTTATGCGTGCAAACTGTCACTTATCTGAAGTAAAATGCTTAGCAAAGAAAGTAATCGTTTGTAGTTTTGACTTCGCGCCTTAAAGTGACTCCTGGTCAGTACAAACAAATTTTCAAACACTAATTTTACCAACGGCATTATTTTTTTAATTTATTTATAGACTCGTAAATTTACAGAAAACTTTTCATTATAATTTACGAAACAATTTTTGGAGCGTTGCCAACGTCGACAGTGCCGCAGATCTCACCTCAACTAAGGTTAATTTGGCTCAGGTTAGGAAAGAAACGAGTTTTCTTGTGGGAGAGTTTGACGTAGGGAAAATTTCCGCCGCTAGGTAAGCGCTAGTGATCCAAAGAGGTCGCTTTTAATTAAAAATTTTAAGCTACGTGAATAATAAAAGAGAAATATTAAACTTAGTTAATTAATTTATTTATGTTTTATTTATGATTATCACATGTATTTTGTTTTCTAGCTTTGAAAATAGAGAAAATCTTGTACACGTGCGACGCTAGCGCTTACCTAGCGGCGAAAAACGTTAGTTGGCAAACTAACAGCATTGGGCTTCCCGACCTGAATAGAATAAACCTTTAGCTCAACACACACACACGCGCACACACACACACTTAGCTGCAAGTCGGGAGGGTAAAAAGCATACTGCGTGGTCCGAAGTTAAGTTTCATTCCTTAAAGGCCCTGATTTGTTTGTGTCACTTCCTGCGAGGCATTAACATTAGTAAATTGTTCTAGCGACCGTTTATTTTCGTTCCACGTCCAAGATGATTGCCCAGTTCCCGGCGGGTCGTCCAGTTTGTCCGGAGCAGATCTTGTTTGCTCCATCCGGTTCGCGAGTCTAAAATGCACTGGATTAAACAGATTCGAAGAACGCAGATACATGGGGAAAGCTGACATGGCCCGACAGGGAATGTTTAATAGCAGCTGATTGTGACTGCTCAACGCGCCANTTTTTTTTAAATAATTTTTTTTTTTTTTTTTTTTTTTTTTTTTTTTTTTTTTTTTTCAGGGATCCCAATGCATCTACTCAGAGAACCTATAAAACAGCGAACGATAACCAAAAATAACCGGTGCTCCGTAAGAACGAACATCTTAATGTTCTTCAGAGCCACATTTTTTTTTATTTTCCACGGGGTATTTTTTTCAAAGCAGGTTTCTTCACGTACACGATAATTTTTATCATAAACACACTGCAGCAAAATAAACGTCAGCTCGAGAACTGCGATCATCAGTTTATTTATTTTTCCCCATTTCCCAGAGTGTACCACCTGCCTGTATCGTTTTTCTCCTTTTTTTTTTTTTTGGCCGACAAGCGTAGGAGCGATAAGGGCGACACTGCCACGCGCTGCAAGTGCGTCATCGCCGCTACGCGCAAGGCTCTGAACTGGCGTGCAGTGTTCTCGTCGTGCTGCGTGTACCTATGGGACTTTCAGAGGGTGACCGTACAATTGTAATTGGTGGAGAGTCTAGAGGAAGGCTCAGTGCACGCCCATCGATTACTTTCGCGTGTGTACAACGCGAATATGTTGAGATACATGGCTTTGAATGAGCCGTTTTCGACCACGTCGGAGTGCTCGGAAATGGCGTCTCTAATGTACGTGACGTCTTAAAAGTAATCGACAGGCATAGTCTGAAGTGTGTGTTCTTCCCGTAGTTTAGCACCTAGGACGCATGTTATGTAGTTTCGTAGAACACTCTGCTACGCAGTTTGGGCGCCAGGTAGACGGACCCCTTAATGTGCTCGCCTTTCAAACGATTTTTATTTACGCGTAAGTTATATCCGAAATTAGTCCTTTCAGTTCGATAACCTCGCAGGTATTGAGAGCCAGGCAGTAATGCGTGTAACATTCACACGTATGTTACCTCTCAGTACTAGTAAAGAGATTATTGTATAATTTTTTTGAAATTGGTCTACTGTTGCACTGAAAGAATCGTTCCAGCCAACAAAGTACTTGCTTGTATATGGTCAAACGTTTATTTAGTAGCCCAAACGAAATATTTAGTTGAGTAAACAAAACTTAGAAGATCAACAACATTGATATTGTTCACCTAACAAAATACACGCTTGAACAAACAAAATCTTTGTGTTTTGCAAAAAAAAAAAAAAAAATTAGACTGTCTACAAAATATTTAGTTGAATCAACTGTATATATTTGCATAGCCCCTCATTTGATTCCCTTCTTTCGAAAATACGTGTACAGAGTTGGTTTGTAATTCGCGCTTAATTTAGGATAGTAACGGTGTTTGCTAAAATATCAAGTGATGCTTAACAATAATATAAAGATCATAATATAGCAAGGTCATCAGGAAACTAAAACATTAATCTGGAAAACTTGAAATATTCATTTACATACGATGTAATGCATGTGAAATGCATATTTTTTAAAGTACATCTCCGATGTCACTTCAGCTGACGACGCAATTAAAACTACGTTAGATTAAGTAGAGTGAGGGAAGAGATTTGGGCGGGTCTTAACAGCGAGGTCTTGAGAGCCGATGCGGGTGAAGTGGGGTGAGTGAGTATGGAGCAGCTCAGGAATGNGGGGGGGAAGTTCCCCGAGAAAATCCGCCAACCAGCGGCATCGTACGGCACGATTCCCAGGTGCGAAAATCTGGGAGTGACCCGGCCGGGGATTGAGCCCGGTTCGCCTAGGTGGGAGGCGAGCAGTCTAACCGCTCAGCCACCGCGGCCTCTAAGATTAAGTAGAAACATCTCAAAGCACTTACAGTACGTAAAAAAGTACAACTTGAAATCCCATCCACGTTGTTTCTGACAACGATACTGGTAGAAAAGCAGTCCAACATTCGAACACTTAAGAAAGGCTACTGCGCACGCAGCTCGCATGCACACTCTACCCCCACATTCCATTACGATCGATACGTCTGATAACACTGTTATAACCGGCCTTGAAATGAATAAAAAAAATTACCGTTTACGGATTTCTTTGTGCTGCTCTGATGAAAAAAAGTATCGTGAATACCTTGTTTTTTTTTTTATCGAGCCGACGTTGAAAACGAGTGCGGCGAGCAATATTTTCGAATTGACAGCTGTGCGTGTGAGTCGGGTGCCATTTCTCAAATAACTGAAAGCAAGCCCAATGCCACGTCGCTATTAGAAGAGCGCGCCAGCCTGTAATATTTCAACTTCCTGATTGTATCGCGCGGGTTTTTAACTCCCGGTTCAGTTGGTCTTTCGGGGTCGTGCCCCTTCTGGGTTCACGGCTAACGTGTTGTTCGCTGCACGCCGTCCACGAAAAAAGACCTTCGGCCGCGCAAACAGAAATCCGGAAATTTCCTTCGAATTACAGTAAAAAAAAAAAAAAGGCAACCGGTGTCAAAATGGAACCTCGAAGGTTCCCGGGGCCGCGGTAGCTGAGTGGTTAGACCGCTCGCCTCCCACCAAGGCGAACCGGGCTCAATCCCCGGCCGGTTCGCTCCCGAATTTCCACACGTAGGAATCGTGCCAGACGATACCGCTGGTCGGCGGGTTTACTTGGGGATCTCCCGTTTCTCCCACCCTTGCGTTCCGGCGCTGCTCCGCTCTCACCTCATTTCACCCTATCTGCTCTCAAGACCTCGATGTTAAGAGCCGCCCGAATATTTTGCTACTACGGGTCCCAAATTTCTAGCATCTAAAAGCTCGTTACTGGATCAACACACCGAGGTATATAACTCAGATTCCAATAATTTTTTAGCTATCTAGTTTATCACTGGACCCACGATTTGTTGGTGTTTTGTTTTCTTAAGTGTTTTTTTGAATAGCAATAATTAAAGGAAATCTGATATTTCGTGCCTATTTACATTTCAAAACATTTTACCTCAGATCCATTTTAATGTATGGATGGCTTTTATTGCAACGTATCTTACGTGTGTGCCTGTGATTCACATGCGATCGACACTGGCGTAAGCTAATNATGGATGGCTTTTATTGCAACGTATCTTACGTGTGTGCCTGTGATTCACATGCGATCGACACTGGCGTAAGCTAATTTTGAGTGGCTCAGTGAAGTAACCAATCGTGTTGTCACAAAGACACTGCCAACCAAATGGTATTTCGTAATGAACAGTATTTACTGACCATCGTGTTCGTTTCAGAAATAGTACACATTTTTCCTTTTTATTTGCGAAAAANCGTAATGAACAGTATTTACTGACCATCGTGTTCGTTTCAGAAATAGTACACATTTTTCCTTTTTATTTGCGAAAAATTATCTTAAGCGCTGTGTTGTTTCCCGGAAAGATCGCGAAAAAAAATAAATAAATAAGGAAAAAGAGTAAGTACATCCAGGGCAGTTTTATGTTTCATGGGCGGAAAAATACTCATACTAGTTTATCCCGAGTCATACTTGGCCATAGTCTTCAAAGTGCAGGTGCAGGGCGTAGGACAGTTAAGGGGGTCGCCTATCTGTTGCTTGAATTACTTTGCAGCGTATTTGGAATCCGTGGTTTTTTATATTCTATTCGCGGTTCCTTCGCACTTTTTGAATCAAACCTTTGAAATATCGTCTAATGTACGATGTGTTTGGTTGTTTCCCAACTGCTGAGTATCAAAAGCTTTTTATACTTGTTTTGACATAAAAGTACCTTACTTTTTTATACTAAAATGTACATTGACTTGATATTTATGCATAAATGATAATATTTAATTTACAATTGATATGGATTAAAACAAGGAGAAAATATGTGTGTTGGTAATGCCTAGTAAGAAATAGTTCTTATGCAAAGTTGTATTACACTGAGTGCGCGCGAATACGGTGAGCTATCCCTTTGGTGTAATTTTCTAGACTCGGTTTGCATGAGGCGGAGGAATATCCCGGAAGTAGAACTTTAGCAGGGCTTCAGAAAAGTGTGAAGTAACAGTGTGTGGCCTATATAACACCATTTAAAGTGTTCACTTTATACCGATATGCAAAAAAAAAACACATTTCAGACGAGGGACGAAAAATAATCTATGAAAGTCATCAAGCACATCTGTGACTATGTTCCCGAGCTCTCCGGCATAGTGTGAAACGGCCTTCAAACAGGTAGGGTCTCCGCTTCAAGTCCCATAGGCACACGCAGCACGACGAGGTCTTGAGAGCCGTAGAGTGTGAGGCGAGGCGAGTATGGAGCAGTGCCGGAATGAATGCGGGGAAACGGGAGATCCCTGAGAAAACCCGTCGACCATCGGCATGGTCCGGCACGATTCCCGCTTGCGAAAATCCTGAGTGAACCGGCCGGGGATTGAGCCCGGTTCTCCTTGGTGGGAGGCGAGCAGCCTAACCACTACATTACAACGACCCCCATTTCGTACATATGCACTGTATATTAGAGAAGCATAAAAGTACAATTATTTTAGTGTTCGTATTTTATTTACGTTCGGCTTGCAAGACTTTGTAACATGTTTTTTTATTATTATTTTGCAGGCTGCACCAANTTTAGTGTTCGTATTTTATTTACGTTCGGCTTGCAAGACTTTGTAACATGTTTTTTTATTATTATTTTGCAGGCTGCACCAAAGTTTACACCAAGAGTTCCCACCTAAAGGCGCATCAAAGGATTCACACCGGTAAGCAATTTGCTTGTTTTTATGTTTTCTTTTCTCTGCTTTAAAGGAACGGAAAAAGAGATGAAGTCAATTGAAAATATTTCTTTGAAACAGATCGTGCGTTGTCTTTTCTGCTAACAATTTTTTAAATTAATATTTTTAAATATTTACGCGTTAAGTCGGGAAACTAATCAGATAATAGATTATGAGCTCAACTAGATTAATCCTATTCTAAGAACCACAGGCATACTTTAATGATGTATCCATGATGAGAACACGGGACCGTTTGGAACAAAGACGTCTTGGCAGTTTAGGCTACAGCGGTCAGGGGAAGGAGAAAATTGTATAATCATGTAACCGAAAATTTTTTTTTTATCACCACCACAAAATATTTAGCAGTGCCTATTTTAACATGGCATTTCGGAGTGAAGACAAATCGATTTATTTTTTCCAATGCAACGGTGATGTCTAGGGTCAGTGACTTTTCGCGTAAATATTGGAGCACACAGTAGACTTCAATACTATATACACACCTCAGCTGTTGTTATACCTCCATTGGCTGCTGGTGCCGTGTCCGTCTTTGACCAAGCCACTCAGGACTAAGTAACTCCGACACTGAACCTTCGTGATTCCTGCGCAAACGGTTAACACGGGCCAGAACATTTTTTTTAGCCAATCAAAGAAGCTGGAAGACCCTACGGTGCTTTTGACTGTATCTTGTCTCGAAATCTTTTCGCGAAATATCGCTGCCCCTAGTGATGTCTTGGCATTTGTAGNGTGCTTTTGACTGTATCTTGTCTCGAAATCTTTTCGCGAAATATCGCTGCCCCTAGTGATGTCTTGGCATTTGTAGTTCAAACCCCGTGTGGTTCGGAGTCCGATCTTAAAGAGGGATGAGGTATTATCGAAGCTTATTGCTTCACATACCGTATCACAGCCTAAATACAAGACAGTCGTATGTTTAAGGCCGCCTGTTTTTCGTGAAAATATTTACGCGGAGGCTAGACTTCAATATCATTTGTGCACTTTTGCAGTCTTCATTTGGCTGTTGGCCGCTTGTCTTTGCGTGAAGCTAGTCTGTTGCATGTGTGAGTCAGTCAGTNTTTTGCAGTCTTCATTTGGCTGTTGGCCGCTTGTCTTTGCGTGAAGCTAGTCTGTTGCATGTGTGAGTCAGTCAGAATTGAGTTCGTCCAGCACTGACCGTCCGTGATTCGCGGGAAGACAGATAAGACGGGCAGCAGTTCAAATGACCCAATCACCAAAGTGATTCTGAACTGAAGTGCGTTGGGACACAACTTATCCTGGAATCTGTTCGCATAAAGCAGGCCCTGCTACGTATATTCTACAGATAGGGAATTGGGAGTCAAACTATATTNTCCTGGAATCTGTTCGCATAAAGCAGGCCCTGCTACGTATATTCTACAGATAGGGAATTGGGAGTCAAACTATATTTTTATGAATATTTAAAATACTGTTTTAGCAAAGGGAGCTGGAATAATACAAATCGTTATTATTATGGGCAGTGATATTTCGCGAAACATTTCGAGACAAGATACAATTCCATGGCACTGTATGGTCGTCCAGCTTCTTTGATTGGCTAACAAATGTTCTGACCCGTGTTAACTGTTTGCGCACGAATCACAAAGGTTCAGTGTCGGAGTTACTTAGTCCTGAGTGGCTTGGTCAAAGACGGACACGGCACCAGCAGCCAATGGAGGTATAACAACAGCTGAGGTGTGTATATAGAATTGAAGTCGACTGTGTGCTCCGATTTTTACGCGAAAAGTCACTGGCCCTAATTATAATGAATGCTTGAATTTGAAATAACAATAAGAATTTATTATATTTTTTTCTAAAGTAAATAATCCTGTTATCTGTCTCAAGTATAGCAGATATAAATAATGTAGTGAGTCTTCCACTCTCTAGCGAGATTTGTTCCTACATAAAACACAAAAATCTCAACAAAAAAAACATTTCATTTTGTTATGGTTGTCTTGCGTCTTCGGTTAAAATATACATTTAACCAGGGACTATTTTATCCGTAGACGTCGCCTTAGATATATAAATCCTGGCAACACAGAAGGGAAGTTGACAGAAAACATGTTTTATTTTCACGTTTGTGTGTAATTTTCCTTTTGCGTTCGTACTGTAAGCAACTTCATTGCAAGGCAAAGCTATAAATTTACAACAGAAACAATGTGTCACTCTTGAGAAGTATATCGGAATAGACGATTGGTTTCCGAGCAGTACGTTCACGTTCAACAGTTGCTAGCATTGAAAAGTTGAGTGCCGCTTTACAACCTCGTGCATTATGTACAATGTACGCAATTCTTTCTTGTATTTGCACAAGGAAATATGTATTATTATGGATGGCGTTTCCATACATTACCTGTATATTTTTGTAAAACTGCGTGTGGATATACGGAAATTTTTAACAGCGTGGTAACCATTACCTAGAGCCACGAGCATTTCGCGAATTCATTCGCAGGCGAGGTAGACTCCAAGCACTTGTTCTTTCCTCCTACTGTTGTGATTGGACGACAGTTGTTTAGACACGCCCCGTGTAACTGTGAGCCAGTAACAAGCAGGAAGCAGTAGTGCGATTGAGTGTTTAACAGTCCTGTACAGAGGCCTCACTTGATCACAGCAACCAATAAGCACACGATAATGTCTCGAGTGTNCCTGTACAGAGGCCTCACTTGATCACAGCAACCAATAAGCACACGATAATGTCTCGAGTGTACAGAGGGCCGTCCAGCCTAGCTTGCTGCCAACTCAAGCCGCGGCGAAATACCACTGAACTGATTTTTTTTATAATGGTTTGTGGATATGGCAGGACTTTTGTAAGGCATAAAGTAGGTTTCCAGCCACTGGTGCTAGAGCTACTATAGTCGTGCCGGCCTAAGAACGGACTTGGCTCCACCTAGCCTAGTGAAAGAGAGAGACAGAACGACTTGCAAAGCACCGACCACAGGTAGCTGGCAGGTGGGCAGACAATCTGCAGGCACTCCCTCGCACCTGTCGTACCACCGTCGTCCAATTGTTTCCTTTCCCCGGGGAGGTGTGGTCCGACATTGGCAGAGCTCTTAAGTCCTAAGTTACAGCGGCGTTTCTATAGTGCCCGTAAAGAGTAATGCAAGGGGCTGGTGAGACAGATAACATTCCACCTTTTNAGTTACAGCGGCGTTTCTATAGTGCCCGTAAAGAGTAATGCAAGGGGCTGGTGAGACAGATAACATTCCACCTTTCCGACTGTTTGGGCACTTGTGCCCCTTTCCCCTCCACTCCCCTCGTTATAATCGAACACGCGATGCCTTACCCAGAAGGCAATCATGCTCGTTATTAAGCTACATCCANAGTTACAGCGGCGTTTCTATAGTGCCCGTAAAGAGTAATGCAAGGGGCTGGTGAGACAGATAACATTCCACCTTTTCGACTGTTTGGGTACTTGTGCCCCTTTCCCTTCCACTCCCCTCGTTATAATCGAACACGCGATGCCTTACCCAGAAGGCAATCATGCTCGTTATTAAGCTACATCCAAGGAGGTAGGCTAATGTCGCGAAATGAAGTGGGTATGATGATGACCAAGTACGGCTTCGATCATTACTCTGAAGTGGTTCAGTAATGATTATGGTAATTCGGCCCGGAGGCTTATTTCTCGCGGCTTGGACAACTCGATAAGTTGATAAGTCACGGAGACCCTGAGGCTAGACGAAAAAATCTGCGAGCCATAGGAACTTCTTACAAGTATAAGCAGTTCAGGAACTGTAAAAAAAATATTTTTTTTGTCCTTTTTCAAGAAAAATTTTTGGAAACCAGTTGCCAAGAAAAAATTTTTGTACAACTACAAGAAGTTTTCTTGTAAAATATAAATAACGTATTTGTAATATTACAATCTATACCGTTATCTTTTAACTTACATTATTAAAACGTGGAAATAAAATTATAATTTTTATCTTAGAAAACAAATGCGATGAATGAATGAAAGAAAAAAAATATATATATACAAATTAATTCACGAAAGAAAAAAACCATTGTATTTTATCTGCGTAGGGATTCAATCCCACGTCCCTTCCATTATTTCTCCGCACCTTTAACCACGTGACCAACTTGACTCACGAAGCATGGAGTTATTTTTACAACGTATACGTGTAGGTACTGACTAAACAAGAAGAACATAAAATTGTATTCGCTTTTTTATTAGGATTATTTTAGTTATTTCAAGTGTTTCACTTTATTTAGGCTTACATTATGTACCTTTTTGTAAGCGACTACGCTTTGCATCACTCCCAGTTTTCGTACAAACACTTATGTAAGGTTTTATGTTGCCGAGTGTCCGCCATTTTATCTAAGCTCGAAGATACGGGTCAGCGTAGGACAAACATTTCTCGAGGTCCATTACAAACACAGCTCTTGTAATTTTACAGGCGAGACTTTACAAGAGAAATTGCTGTACTGTTACAAACGTTTGTAAAATTACAAACAATTTTCAGTACATATAACAAAAAATTTTTGCAGTGGACGGTAAACTGAGCAATTTTGAAAGCTCAGCTTGAGATCTACTATATGCACATTGTGTATTCCTCCACCAAATGTATATTTAATATTGCCACGGGCCTCAGCACTTTATTCAAGCGTCGATCAAGTAAAACTGTAAAATCTTTAGAAAAGTAATTTTTTTACAAGTTTGCTAATTCTTACACCTATATAAATAAAAAAAATAACAGAAAGCAAAATAGATCACTCCTGTTTTCACAAGTATTTAGGTAACAACCATTCATTCAATGTTATTTAACCCGTTCGGTCTCGAATTAATTTACGAACTCAAGTGTTGCAATCGTTCAATATTATGGTGTGTGCTGTACCTGTTTCGAGAGTGCTTCTCACAACAACTGTAAAACTTACTGCGTGTTCGTTGCCGTCAGTATTTACCATTCGCAAATGAGACTTAGAAACTTCTCATGGAAGATGCTTAAAATACCAGGTACTGATACCTTGTCGTGTACAGTTCAACCATAAATATCCTTCACGTGCAACAAGTCGTCCATCATGGACACGTGAACTGAAAGGGTTAATTCAAAGAAACACGACTTTCTTCAAACCTACCCAAACATCGTGTCTCACTCCGAGGGGCCGCGGTGGCTGAGCGGTTAGACTGCTCGACTCCCACCAAATCGAACCAGGTTCAATCCCCGG
>NQII01000168.1:1173964-1186472 GCA_002778355.1 Clitarchus hookeri
ATAATGCCGGATGATGCCGCTGGTCGGCGGGTTTTCTCGGGGATCTCCTATTTTCCCCGCCCTTGCATTCCAGCGCTGTTCCATTCTCACCTCATTTCACCCGCGTCGACGCTCGAGACCTCGTTGTTAAGAGCCACTCAAATCTCTCTCTCTCTCTCATTCCGCCTTAACGTCGTAATCCGTCCAGTGGCGCGCGGACCTGTCGATCGATCGATCGATCAATCGACCGGACCGGAACTTGCACAGACCCGATGAAGTGTGGCGCATAAGCCGTGAACGCAATGCCGTCCGCTTGTCTGCAGCTTCCTTTCAAATGGCACGTTTCGCAAGAAACTAAGCAGGTGTGCTGTTAGACATGTTTCACAACATCCGCCGTACACAAGCCGTAATAAATTCTCGGTTTCTATAATTATAAGGTTCCCGTCTACCTTGCACTTTAACAGCGTTACAGTGTGTTAATAATTGACTTTTTTTCTGCAAAACTTTTAAACGTGCGTCCAATGTGCTGATCAACGAGTTAGTGAAGCGAGTGAGTGATCAGATTTGGGCGGCTCTTAACAGCTAGGTCTTGAGAGCCGATGAGGGTGATTAAGGTGAGTATGGAGCGGCGCCGGAATGAAAGGGCGGGGGAAACGGGAGATCCCCGAGAAAACCCGTCGGCCAACGNTTCCCACGTGCGAAAAAGTGGGAGTGACTACGCCGGGGATTCAACCCGGGTCGTCTTGTTGAGAGGCAATCAGGCTAACCGCTCACCCACCGTGGTCCCTTGTTTGCATGAGGCAGAGTAATATCCTGGAAGTAGAACTTTAGCAGGGCTTCGAAAAAGTTGGAAGTAACCTTAATTTTAATACGGGTGGTACACATCCAAGCGTAAGTAGAGATAATGGGAAATAGCAAAAAAATTTCAGCCAACATATTTCCGATGACACTAGCTAGTTTGTTATTTTATGATTGTATCAATAAGGTGTTGACTCGGCTAATTTGTTTGCATACCAATCACGAACGTTCTGCCTTATAGTACCAGAATCCTCATTGGCCCAGTGAAATGGGGTAGTGGCCCCGCCCCATACATGCATGACAGCCAGTAAGAAAAGAAAACTGTAAGATGTGCGTACAGTATCCTAGCAAACAGTCTGCTTTTCCCGCGAGGAACCATCACTAGGGCCAGTGATTTTTCGCGAAAAAATCGGAGCACACGGTAAATTTCAATACTGTGTATACACCCCAGCTGTTGTTATAACTCCATTGGCTGCTAGTGTAGTTTCCGCATTTAGCCGAGCCACTCAGGTTTACGTAACTCCGACACTGAGCCTTCGCGATTGGTGCGCAAACAGCTATTACGGGCCAGAACATGATTCAACCAATCAAGAAAGCTGCACCACCCTAAGGTGCTTTGAATTGTATCTTGTCTTGAAATCTTTTCGCGAAACATTACTGCCCCTAACCATCACCTCTAAGCATGAGTTGGTGTCGAAAAACTTGACGATAAAACAAAATTGCTTTGACAGTTCGGTAGATAAATCGCGGGGTTTGCGACACGCACAGTGGACATAAAATTATTCTTCCTCGCCTTTAGTCTGTGGTCAGCACGGTTCCCTGACAGACAGACAGACAGACGTGCGGTGAAAGTCGCTGGCGCAACGTTTCTCTGCGGCAATATTTCCTCTTTTCAAGATAATTAATACTGGAGTTGTCATAATAAACACAATTTACAGTCGACTCCAAACAAAGGCGGCAAGTATAAGCCGGTACGCTATGTCATGTGAGGACTTTTACCCGATACTAATTTAAATTTACACCTGGAGACCCGGAAATTTTACGAATTCGTTGGACATCAGTAGTGAGCTGCAGAATTCGCGTTATTATTCCGCAGCAGACTAAACTCCAAAGTGTTGTCCGCTCCACTAACGTCCGTCAATGGCTGAGAGTATTTGTGGCACGGAGTGAAAGACTCTTCTAGCCAATAGTTAGGCGACACGGAAATTTCGCGGATTCAGTCGGCAACCAGCTAGACTCCACAATCCGTTGTGAACCACAGCCTGATTTAGTTGTTCGTTGGCTGACGCCGCAGTTTCACCGCAGACCGGGTAGAACGGCATTCGGTCGCTAGTTTTATTGCAGGTCAGTTATTGGTTCAAATTTGTCCAAGGCGTGTCTTGCAAACTGCGTTCCAACTGAGACAGAAAGAACCAAACGTAAACGTGTTTGGCGTCTAGCTTGTCCTCGAATGAAATCGCGAAATTTCCGGGTCTCTTCCAATAGTAACAGTTTAACGGCAGAGTGACCAATCGCTAGAGGCCTGCAAATTTCACGTTATTATTGTGTGGCAAACTAAACTTCACACATTTGAGAGCANAGTGACCAATCGCTAGAGGCCTGCAAATTTCACGTTATTATTGTGTGGCAAACTAAACTTCACACATTTGAGAGCAATCTTCGAGATCATTGGCTGCTTCGCTTTATACGAAGTCGTCTGCCTGTGAGACAGGAGATTGGTCAGTCCACCGCTCGTCGTGTGTTATTAGCTGGACCGTCCTTGGGGGAAGACTATTCGCTGTTAGCCAATAGCAGAAGTCAAATGAGCATATAGCGTCTTGTTGCCAAACAATAACGCGAATCTTGCATGCCCCTAGTTATACCGCACAGTAGATAAGTAAGTACACACACAAGGACACGAAATGCCTGGTAACTTACTCACCAGCCGGCAGCCAATAGGGAACCTTCTGCAGCATACAGTAGCCAATCAGACACAAGATCTATCTCCAGAACCTCCCGCAGCCACGTAATTTCGCTTCTGTGTATTTAATCTACTCCTCTGTGGTAAAATCATACTTCGGGTGAGTGAAGAAATTTGGGTGTCTCTTACCATATACGTNTATTTAATCTACTCCTCTGTGGTAAAATCATACTTCGGGTGAGTGAAGAAATTTGGGTGTCTCTTACCATATACGTTTTGAGAGATGATGACGGTGAAGCGAGAAGAGTATAGAGCAGCGCCGAAATGAAAGGGCGGGGTAAACGGGAGATCCCCGAGAAAACCCACTGACCACCGGCATCGTCCGGCACGATTCCCAAATGTGAAAATCCGAGAGCGACCCCGCCGGGAATCGAACCCGGTTCGCCTACGTGGGAGGCAAGTGGTCTAACCACTACACCACCGCGGCCCTTATAACGAATTGAATTCTTCAGAGAACAAAGACAGGCAATCTAACGGGATTACAGGTATACCTTGTGTCGTGCATGAAAATGTTCCGTAAAAACAGCAGAGAAAATTTTCCTGCCACTTCGTTCTTTCTGTGGNATTTAATCTACTCCTCTGTGGTAAAATCATACTTCGGGTGAGTGAAGAAATTTGGGTGTCTCTTACCATATACGTCTTGAGAGATGATGAGGGTGAAGCGAGATGAGTATGAAGCAGCGCCGGAATAAAAGGGCGGGGTAAACGGGAGAGATCCCCGAGAAAACCCGCCGACCACCGACATCGTCCGGCACGATTCCCACATGCGAAAATTCGAGAGCGACCCCGCCGGCAATCGAACCCGGTTCACCTACGTGGGAGGCAAGTGGTCTAACCACTACACCACCGCGGCCCTTGTAACGAATTGGATTCTTCAGAGAACAAAGACAGGCAATCTAACGGGATTACAGGCATACCTTGTGTCGTGCATGAAAATGTTCCGTAAAAACAGCAGAGAAAATTTTCCTGCCACTTCGTTCTTTCTGTGGTGTTAATATGGAATTCCTGCAACGAGGCGGAAGTAATGCTGTGCTTCGTGATCGTGTAACGCGGGACCCGACCTTGGCAGCTCCAACCTCGTTGGGAGACACGTTATTTGTAGCGCTACGGGAATAGCGAATGACTTCGTATGGCGAAGTGAGGGACGACGATTTATCGCGAAATAAAATCCGACCGCTTGTAGGCGCTCAGTGTACTTTCAAGGCCATTTCCTCGTCAGAGGGAGGGGCCGCGGTGTTGTGGTGGCAAGACTACTCGCCTCCCACCTAGGTGAGAAACGGTTTCGATTCCCGGCGGGGGTCAGCTGCCCGGATTTTCGCATGTGGGAACCGTGCCAGGATTATGCTGTGCTGGTCGGTGGGTTTTCCCGGGGATCTCCCGTTTCCCCTAACTCTTGCATTCCGACACTGTTCCATACTCACCTCGATGTTAAGGGCCACCCATGTCCCTTCGCTCCGTCCGTCAGAGGGTTCAAGTTGCCCGTGCACGATGAAGGCGAAGAGTAGATGAGCACACAATAACCTAAATGAGGTGGCAGTTTCCATGACGCGCCGGTGCGCCAATTCTCTGATTGGATGCGCAAGGCTCAGGTAGTTGACTTCTGTCTCACTTGCCACTTCGTGCTGCGAATAGTTCCCGTAGTATTGACTAGGCTGCCGGCTGGCACCGCAGAGTACTTACTAGTACAGAAGTGAAACGGCGGCTTGAATTTAGAACTCCAGCCACACCGGCCAGCAATATGGCGGAACGTCTTTCACCAACCACGGCCTGGAGACGACTACCTTGCCGGACAGCAGCCCGACCACCAGGGAGTGTTCCGTAACTAGGGACGGATGTTTTTCGCGAAGATATTTATGGCCATGCTAGACTTCAATATCCCACGCCCACAACCACAACTGCCTTTTGGTTATCGGTAGGGGCAGTGATATTTCGCGAAAAGATTTCGAGACAAGATACCCTCCAAAGCACTGTAGGGTCGTCCAGCTTATTTGATTGGCTAAAAAAATGTTCTGGCCCGTGTTAACCGTTTGCGNTGGCCCGTGTTAACGGTTTGCGCACGAATCACGAAGGCTCAGTGTCGGAGTTTCTTGGTCCTGAGTGGCTTGGTCAAAGACGGACACGGCACCAGCAGCCAATGGAGGTATAACAACAGCTGAGGTGTGTATATGGTATTGAAGTCTACTGTGTGATCAGATTTTTACGCAAAAATTCACTGGCCCTAGTTATCGGCCGCGCGTCTGCGTGAGAATACATGTTCTTATTTGACTGGGCCAATCAGAATAAAGTCCTCCGATACTGAACGTCCATGATTCGCGGACAGTCACTTGAGGCACGTGACATTTATAAAATCATCCAATCACGAAAGTGCATATGAAGTAAAGTATTTTGGAGTACAACTGGTCCTGAAATATTTTTCGCGAAAAAAAATACCTGTCCCTATATATACATAACGTACAGAGCAGCGAATCAGGCTAGTTTTCACAGCCTCGCGTGGCCAATGAGCGAATGACTTCGCTTGCATCAAAGGAACCGCCACGTCATTTCTGTTGTGTGTAGTCGCCTATTCTGTGCCCTCCCTCCCGCGGCATTGAAAAGTGCGTATGCCCGAGGTTCCAGGTTCGCGGGATATCCAGATTGGGAGAGGGTTAACTTCCTCGCGAACTGGGATGCACGTGGCTATTTATCCTCCTTCATCCCTCCCCTCCTTCCCCACAACCCACTTATACAACTGGAATTCCAGAGCGGGAGAAGTGGTACACCGCGTCGACGGAGAAAATACACGAGCTCGTAGGTATAGTTAGAGATAATGGTTTATCGCGGGAAAATTTGACTGTTTGCTAGATTTCAACGTACTGTAGGTACACACGTCCGACAGTTTTCTCTCCTTATTGGCTGTCCATGTATTTATGAAACTACTGCCCCATTTCACTGGGCCAATGCGGATTCTGATACTATAATGCAGAACGTTCGTGATTGGTCTGCAAACAGCTTATCCGAGTAAAAATATCGTTCATCATATTAATACATATTGGCTCAAAAATCTTTCCGCGATTTTCCATCATCTTTAGGCATAGTCTATTCGCGGATTCTTAACACTTTTCAATCTAATCATTGAAAAATCCCCTCATGTATGGCGTAATTGGTTGGCTCCTAAATGTGTGTCGTAATAGAAGCGTTATATACTTGTTTTAAACATAACATAAAAAGAACCTTAGTTTTGGTTAAATTGAAATTTTGTTTATATTACATTCATAAATTACAATATTTCGACGCGAATAAAAACACTGAGAAAATATGTGTGTTGGTAGTGCCCGGTAAGAAATAGTTCTCATCCAAAGCATTATTGCACTGAGTGCGCACGAATGCGGTGCGTTGTCCCGCTGGTGTGATTTTCCGTAATTACTTAAGCTTTGTTTGCACGAGGCGGAGGAATACATCTTGGAAATCGAAATNCGTAATTACTTAAGCTTTGTTTGCACGAGGCGGAGGAATACATCTTGGAAATCGAAATTCAGCAGGGCTTTCAGATAAGTTGGTAGTAACCGTGAATGGACTACATTTTCATCCAAAACCACGCTCACGTTTACTTTGCTGAGCTGTTAGTTACTCCACTGTAATTTTTTTTTAGACGCCACTCAAGTCTGCACCTCTCTTATTCACCANTCAGTAGGAGAATGTCTGTAGAAGGGGAAGGAAGGGAGGGAATGACAAATAAAGAAAGCGGACGTGCGCTTAGCGGTCGGGGGAAAATGGCCTTTCCATTGCGAGACAACCCGCACGTGTTGCTTGTTTTAGCTTGTAGAATTGGGTAGAAGAGGGGGAGGGGGGATTACAGGCTGTTCAGGGTAAACTGGGCGATATTTAAAGCCCTGCTTAAAAATCCACTTGTACTAGCGCGNTCAGTAGGAGAATGTCTGTAGAAGGGGAAGGAAGGGAGGGAATGACAAATAAAGAAAGCGGACGTGCGCTTAGCGATCGGGGGAAAATGGCCTTTCCATTGCGAGACAACCCGCACGTGTTGCTTGTTTTAGCTTGTAGAATGGGGTAGAAGAGGGGGAGGGGGGGATTACAGGCTGTTCAGGGTAAACTGGGCGATATTTAAAGCCCTGCTTAAAAATCCACTTGTACTAGCGCGTTGTGTATTCTTCCGCCACATGTACAATTGACATATGCCATCGGCCTTCCCACCTTATTCGTGCGCTGGTGAAGCGAAACTATGAAACTATTATAAAAGAAAATATTTTTTTTTGTTTTTACAAATTTTCCACCTTTGTACACATTAAACAAAACAGGAAGTAAAAAAAAAATCATTTCAGTATTCGCACATCTTTACCTTAACGTTTTCAATTGTACCGTAAAACATGGAACTACTTTACCACCGCCGTTACCAACTTTACTTGGGTGCATGGCAGTCAGTTTGACCGTGAAAATATATGCACGTAGAGGCAGCGACATTTTTTAAAATGTTGATTTCGAAAAGCGCTCAACCAAGGTTGCTACAAAAATATCAGGATCAAATTTTCCTGACTTTCCGGGGTTTTCCAGCAAATAATAAAGATACCTCCCCAAAAACCCCCAGGAAAAAAACCCTACTTCATGAAATGTGGCTGAAATGAAATTCACGGAAATGAACATCATCTGCAGTGCAAAGAGTATAACTGTTTACTCGCGAGTATATTTGTAACATAACGCAAATTATTTTTCGGGACCCACAAGTTTTAAGAGAAATTCCTTTGGCTGCTACTTAGAATTCTTTTTTTTTTTTTTTTGTAGTACAATAATATATATTGTGTTACACGCTTGAATTTCCAGGATCTGTCATCACCTTTTTACCTGACTATTTAGATTCTCCCTGAACATTTTAAATTAACTGACTTCTCTAGGTGTTCCATTCCTGTAGATGCCCTGATATTATATAACTGCCCGAATTGCTTACGGTTAACATCTTGAATTGAATGCAGGACCTAGGTATTTTTTTTTTTTTGCAAAGTACACGTGCACTGAGAGAACAGAAAAAAAAACTTTTTTTTATATTAAGGCCAAAAATATATATCTTAAACAAACAAAACTCGACAAGCAATAATAATAATAATAATTTTGATCATCTAACAAAATACACGCTTGAATTAACAAAACCTCTGTGTCGGGCCAAATGAAATAAAGATTGTCAGAAAGATACTTGGTTGAATCAACTACATTTGTTTGGCCATTCTTGTGACTGCCTTCGTTCGAAAACACAGCGCGAGAGTTTGTTTGAATTTTTTTTTTTTGTGATAGTTAGGATAGTAAAAGTGTCTAGTCAATTTACCGGTACTTAATAATGGCATAAGCTGTAAAACTTGGAAATGTTTATTTGTGCATGTTGTTCGGTATTTGAAATGCACGTGTTCAAAGACATTCCGATTTTACCAGCGATCACTTCAGCTGAGGTTATTAGGACGTCGTTCTGGGGCGCAGCTGATCTAGCTTCGAATGTCGGTCCAGTTTCAAGTTAATTTTTATTAACGGAAACTGTCTTTATGTGTGCATAGCGAAACAAATCGTAGTTGCACCGACCAAATCTTTGCTCGGGGGCAACCAAACAAGAACAACAAAATAACTCGGTTTCAACAACAAAATATTTGATTGCCTCTATACGAGTAATTTGGTTGCGCCAAACAAACATTTTCCTCGGCGTGAGAAAGGGGGCCGCGGTGGTGTTGTGGTTAAACTACTCGCCTCCCGGCAAGGCGAACCGGGTTCGATTCCCGGCGTGATTTTCGCCGCTGGTCGACGGGTTAGCTCGGGGAGCTCCCGTTTTCCCCCCAGCCCTTTCATTCCGGCGTTGCTCCATGCTCACCTCGCTTCGCCCTCGACGTTGTGAACCGGGTTCGATTCCCGGCGGGGGTCGTCCCCCGTGATTTTCGCCGCTGGTCGACGGGTTTACTCGGGGAGCTCCCGTTTTCCCCCTGCCCTTTCATTCCGGCGCTGCTCCATGCTCACCTCGCTTCGCCCTCGACGTTGTGAACCGGGTTCGATTCCCGGCGGAGGTCGTCCCCCGTGATTTTCGCCGCCGGTCGACGGGTTTACTCGGGGAGCTCCCGTTTCCCCCCCGGCCCTTTCATTCCGGCGCTGCTCCATGCTCACCTCGTCGGCTCTCGAGACCCGGATGTTGTGAGCCGCCCAAATGTCTTCGCCCCTCACTCGGTGCGAGATCACGCGGGCGATGTGCACTCGCGTGGCAAGTTGCCACGAAGAGCACATCACTGCAATGGCCACTTCTCCAGCGACACATCCAATAACATGCACTCGAACGCTCGGACGGGGCATTAGCTAACGGCGTGAATGAATGTATTGCGGAGCCATAACTGCCAAGGATAGCGGCCCGCTCGCATACGCTCATTGCCGTCTGACTTTATTTATCCCGGCTTTACGGCTGTTAAATTATCCCGCTAAATGCGTTTCGAATGTCACGGAGAGCTCGTTGTGTGTTACAAACGGGCGTAACTTACGAACTGAGCACGATGCAATTGCACATTAATTACGCCGGGATTGAACCCAGGTACAGCAGTTATTACCTCGGTTTTCTTTCGAGCTGAGGACGCCCGCTTGCAAACCACTCGGACGCCGTACACTTTTTTTGAAGTAACGTCCAGGTCATAATTCATTTTTGAAGTGTGGCCTTTGTAGGCAGTATGATAATGCTGCGAAATGGACAGGGTTTTAATTCGTTCTTATTGATTTCAAATGCTAAATGTTATTCCACACCTTTACTCACTCTCGGTAAGTAGTTGCATATATTCTCTTATTTCGAGCAAACTAATTGTTAAACATCTCCATCTCTATATTCGTTGTTTTCAAAGATTCTTAATTTATGTTCTCTATGAATTACCACTGTCAAGGATTTGGCGGTAAAATAAAGAAAACTGCTTCAAATTTGCTACTCAGCCCTTCTCTTGGTCGTATTATATTAAACTGCTTCCTAAGATTACGTCGTCTCATGACTTAGAAGAATATCACGAATTTGCAGAGATGTGCTTCAGAAAATCACAGATCCTGGATAATTTTTGTAGCTAGGAGAAAAATAGGGAGATATCCTTCCAACTTAATAAGCGTTAAGTTTACAACTATATCTTCTTTCATTGCCTGCACTAAGGTATTTAATTAAAAACCACACAGATACATGGCCATTTTGATTGAATTTCTTTACTGACACTGAATATAGGCCAAAGCAGGATTTCCGGTTGCGTTTAGTGTAATTTTATTCTGGAGAGTTAGGCGCTTTTTATAAAAAAAAACACGTACATTTATAACGACGGCTTACAATATGATAACATGAGGTCTCTTGAAAATACCGTGTTAAAAAATCACACATAAAATTTTTGTTAAGGTGAACTCAAAACTATTTTGCTGTCATTGACATAGGAATAGTGTAACACGTGGCCCACTAGTAATATAAAGGAACGCCCAATTAAAAAATATGTTTAAAAAGTTATTATTTAAACATTGTAATTTTGCTCTTCTTTTTTTCTTTTTGAGGACGGAGAACAGTTGATCGCCAATATTCCATATCACTGAGTGAATCAGAATTTATTTAACTACTGATATGAAATGTTACAATAATGATCGTGGAGCGTTCTCTTTAATAAGCTCACGTTGAAAGTAGAAACCCTCAAAAAGCTATTTTGCAACCCAGAATTTTAGAAACACCACACGCTGATGTGTGTAGTAGCCACTTAACAGTTCCTTTCCTATTTAAAAAAAAATCGAACATTTTTGTGGTTACTGCTAAATAATTCTGGATTCATCATTAAATTTTTTGCATTCTCATATTCCACAAAGAGTTCACAGTAAAAGAATTTTGTTTGTTCTGCAAATAATTTTTGGGAACTATAGCTGCCAAACATTTTCTTGCAGCACTACAAATAAAATATTCTACCTTTACAATACGCTGTTTTATGAATATTATAAAACAACTGTTTAGTCCCCACGTTTATGATAAACTTGAAGTCAACTGTTCAAGCTTATTACAATTCAACCACAGCATTATACATTCCACAGAAACGTCTTGAAAAAATTGCCTTGATTTGCTTGCAATGTTACAAAAATTACATTGGAAAATAGTTTCCAAAGAATTGCATGTGGAAGCACAAGAATTTTTTACAGTGTATGTATGCATGTAAGGCTTGAAACCAGTCTAACCCACCTCAGTTTGATTTCTGATGTCATATATTTATTATTAATATTATATATATATGTAAAGCTTGCGTTTGTACAGTTGTAACAGTGGCAAGATGACCCCTTGGCATCTTCTCTAAATAGTATAAGAAAGTCGCTTATCCGCGTCTGTATATGTATTCGCTTAGTAATTCTAAACTACTTGATGTATTTTGATGCGGCTTTCTACATCATTTAGAGAATTTTCTGAGGAAGGTTTTGGTGTATAATTCATTTGTATTTAATGTAAGGATAGTAGAGAAATGTCGAACCGTTTGTAACCAAGTCGTAAAAAAACAGCTTGCGCTGACTAAACCATAAGAGATACATCAAATTAATGTACTAGAGAATTGTAGCTCTCAAAAAGGTCTACAGAAAAGTCCGCGATAGCATATGTTTCTATTTTAAGGGTGACCCACAGTAACCATTTTTGTCTTTCAAAGTATCGCTTTAAAAACAAAATTGTTACCGGGCGAAGCCGGGCCGGTTCGCTAGTATTGTATAATATACACCGAGAACACCCTCGCTCTCGGTGACGTACATAGTCCAATACTCCAACTCGCTAAATCATTCATGCATGATTATCTCGAAGAGGGAGTTAGGTGAATAAGAGAAAACTATCGTAGCACACAAATAATTAGACAGTAAGTATACGATCAGACTTAATGAAAATTACAAAAAAAAAAGTGTTCAGTTTGCTTTGGTATAATTCAGGGCAACGCTAATGTTCTTTTATTTTTTGCCACTTCACCCCACAATAAAGATTACGTACAAAATAATGTTTACAAGACTAATCGATTATCAAAATACAATTTTTTCTAATTCAGTACTAATGATTCTCTCCGGAAAGGATAAAGGACGACCCAGTGACCGAAGGACGACCGGTGACCTTTAGGACAACGAGGATCCTGAAGGATCTCAGGATTGCAGCGTTCGTAGGCGTCAAGGTTTCGCCTTCCTTCCGGCAATGCAATGCACGAGTCTCGCGCACAACAGCGCCGCAAAATGTTTAAGAATACAGAAGTTGAACAGCGGCTTACACCACGGACTCCAGCAAAATTAGCGAGTGAAGATATTTGGGCGGCTCTTAAACATCGAGGTCTTGAGAACCGGCGAGGGTGAGTATGGAGCAGCGCCAAAAGGAAGGGGGCAGGAGGAAAAAAAAAGAGATCACCGAGAAAACCCGTCGACCAGCGGCATCGTCCGGCACGAGCGCCCACGTGTGAAAATTCCGGAAGCGACTCCGCCGGGGAATCGATCGCGATTCTCCTAGATGGGAGGGGAGTAGTATAACCACTACACCACCGCGACCCCCCCCCCTCCTCTATGACCATTGAGGGACAGGTGGCTGGGGAGTGTTTTACCACCCTGATCACACTCCTCCCCTCCCCTAGCCCAAAGTTAGGCCAAAGGGCGTATCGTCACGAAGACCCTACTGTCTGTCCTGGGGACCTATTCTGCAGCTTTTTATTGGCGTTATATTAAGACATTTGCCTATTAACTGTCTTTACGAGGCGAAATGGTATTCTGTAACTCAATATGTCTCCATGGCGGGCTTTCGAATGCCCCCCCCCC
>NQII01000168.1:1206812-1235727 GCA_002778355.1 Clitarchus hookeri
CCCCCCCCCTCCACAGGAACCATCCTAGTGGACGCGTACAGTGGTTATGGAGTAGAGCGATCTCGCTAGCTGCGCAGAACTAGTCTCCGTGTCGCAACATTGAACTGCTTTTCTGCCAACACGACTGCCATAAACCATGTAGATAGGATTCAAGGTTAGAACACGGAGCAAGTTTGTAATGAAATTTGAGAAAATTAAAAACTTGTAATGGTATTTTATTAATATAAAAGTGATTGTCCTATGGAAATCAACGTATAAACAAACACGTTTGTCAATGTTGGGTACATGCCAGAAGACGAAGAATCAGTCTACCTCATCTTTCGTCTACGAGTGGACACACATCCGGGTATAGGCCGTTACACAAGGCCACCTGTTTTCCACTAAACGATTCACACGCAATCTAGACTTCGATATCCTAACTGCACAATTGCAAATCCTTCTCGGTTAGCGGTCGTGTGTCACTGCGAGTCGTGCGTATCTGGGGCCGATCAGAATGAAGTTACTCCGACGACTCGACAACCGTGATTCGCGAGCGCGGACATTTAAGACGCGTAGCAATGAAAAAAATCACCCAATCACGAAAGTGGATATTAACTAACGAGTTTTGGAGTGATTCAAGTCATGGAATCTTTTCGCGAGTAACAGTTGCCCGCCCCTACCCTTTACACATTTGAAAATTGCAACATTTGACTTTGCGTTTTGACTTCACGTTTGCTTTGCCGACACGTTGTTTCCTAAGTAGCTTCAGCTAGGCACAAAGTGACTGTCGAAGTCGAAGTCGAAGTCGAAGACTCTTTGACGTAACGATTTCGAAGGGGAAAAAGNGTTGGCAAGCAGCTATTTTGCCGAGAGTCAACTCAGATATTAGGTGGAAGGAATAAAACGCATTAATATCATGGATCATTTTAACACGTACGCACATAAAAATATCTACCTTCATTGGTGATGATGTATAATAATTTATCTAACAGTACTGACATTTTTAACGGATACGTTGTGTATTGGAGATTTCGTAAAAGGAAGAGAAACGCAAAGCAAATGCAAAAGTTTTGTAGCTGTGCAAATGCCTTATCTTTGAATTACGAACTGCCCTCGCAGCTGCAAACGTATGACATAACTTCGGCAAGGCAGAAAGAAAAGAAAAATATAGGTTTTGTGGCCACTGAACAATCTGTAAGGATTCATTTTGTATTTACTTAAGATAGTATACAGAGTGATTTTAAAATCATGGGACAAACATTGAGGGGTGGTAGAGCTCACTAAAACAAACAATNTATGGGACTAACATTGAGGGGTGGTAGAGCTCACTGAAACAAACAATTATTGTATAGGAATATACGGGCGGAAGTGACGCGTTGAAGCACAAACACAAAAACATAACACATTAACGGAAACATAAAATGTTTATCAGCAGCATACTTAACGAGTGATTCCGCACAGAAAATGTTAAAAAACAGTTGCTGGAAATGCATCCACCAAGTCACGCATGCTTGGCGACCTCTACATATGGCGTGATTGGCTGACAATGGTGGCGTGCGTGAAATACCCGGCGTATTTGAATCTGTTCGCCAATCACTCCACCGACGCTACCAAACTTGCATTACTGTCGGTGGTAGCAACTTTGAGCAATTATTATAAACATTGCTGTAAAAAGGCATTTAGCGGTGACGTTGTAAATAAACAATGTGTTGCATTTCATGTGTTATTTTTGTGTTTGTGCCTCAACGCGTCACTTCCGCCCATATATTCCTATACAATAATTGTTTGTTTTAGTGATATCTACCCCCTCCCCTCTCAATGTTTGTCTAATGATTTTAGAATCATCCTGTATATAAAATGTGTATTTAGCGTTAAAAGGGTAACATATTAAGCCAGAAACCCGCTTTTTATACAAAACAAAAAACACGAAGTCATCACAGCTAAGAATTTCGGGAACGTCTTAATGTTTAATTTGCATCAGATCTGTATTGGAATAAAGACAATTAAGTACTTCATACCAGATTTCAATTTGCCCTTATACTATAGTTATTATCTTGTAGTGACTTTGGGGAAACGCATATTATTGCAATATTTAAACAAGAAAATTACAACTCTTGTTTGTTTCAGCCTCCCGTTCAACTCATACCCTGTACGCCTAAGGAAAGACAGTTACATAAGAAAAGTGTGCTGGCAATATTTTATACCGTACTCGGTATTTAATCCCCCGAACATTTTGTTTAGAATAAGATGTGTAAAGTATATTCGCGGATTCTTCACACATTTTTGNCGGTATTTAATCCCCCGAACATTTTGTTTAGAATAAGATGTGTAAAGTATATTCGCGGATTCTTCACACATTTTTTAATCAAACCATTGAAAAATCACACCGTTAGTTCGTTCCTAAATATCTTATTTATCACAAGCGTTTTAAAATCGTGTTGACATAAAAAAAAAAGTAAATTATTTCTTGTTAAATTGAACTTTTACTTATATTTCATCTATAAACTATAATACGTAATTAATATGAATAAAACAGTGACAAAATGGGTATGTTGGCAATGCCGACCAAGAAATAACTCTTATACAAAATACAGTAAATATTATCACACAGAGTGGNAAAATGGGTATGTTGGCAATGCCGACCAAGAAATAACTCTTATACAAAATACAGTAAATATTATCACACAGAGTGGGCACGAATTCGGCGCGTTGTCCCTTTGGTGTCATCTTAGACGACTCCATCAGACGGAGGAATATATTTTTTTTTTCNCGGTATTTAATCCCCCGAACATTTTGTTTAGAATAAGATGTGTAAAGTATATTCGCGGATTCTTCACACATTTTTGAATCAAACCATTGAAAAATCACACCGTTAGTTCGTTCCTAAATATCTTATTCATCACAAGCGTTTTAAAATCGTGTTGACATAAAAAAAAAAGTAAATTATTTCTTGTTAAATTGAACTTTTACTTATATTTCATCTATAAACTATAATACGTAATTAATATGAATAAAACAGTGAGAAAATGGGTATGTTGGCAATGCCGACCAAGAAATAACTCTTATACAAAATACAGTAAATATTATCACACAGAGTGCGCACGAATTCGGCGCGTTGTCCCTTTGGTGTCATCTTAGACGACTCCATCAGACGGAGGAATATATTTTTTTTTTCTGGAAAGTCCCGAAGTAACCGTGAATGGACTACGGGTAACTGTTACGTCTTACCGACTACGAAAATGTATCTTGGCGTGTCGTAACGGAACACTGGCCCGACTACAAAAAACCGGAAGAATTACTGGTCGAGTCGGGAATGGGCGTTCCTAATTTAATCGATCTAGGTTAAAGCAGTTTGTAATAATCCTACCCGACGCTTATGCAACGCTGAATCTGGCGTCTGGTAGAAAATCAAAACCAAAGCGTTCCGACCAACTTGATTTTTGGTAGCAGCTACGAAAATGTTACACAATATCCAGGGCGTACATGTATAATATAACGGCTATGTTTTTTCCTTCGTGAAAGTTAAACCGCTATCTTGTTGCTGATTGTAACCCGTAGCCGCTACAGTAAAACCATTTAATTTCGGAATGCCGATAAAAATCACTCCTTTTTTTTTTTTTTTTTTTTTTTTTTTAGANGGCAAAAACGCAAGCTGCAAGCTTTGTAAACAATGTCATGCCCCGGTAAAAATATATTTCTGACGCAACGACGGCCTGGATTCGTGTGCCGCCACGAGGAAAATCAAGACCGCGAAGTTTCATAGAATAAACGCCAAATATCGTACTTTCTTCGCAGGGTTAGATTACGTGAATCACGCGAATTCATTCGTCGGCGGCCTAAGACTTCGTTATCCTTTACAAGCTCGGGTCACAATTTGTTTATTAATTGGCTGCTCCGGGGCAGAAGCATTATGCTTCGTTNCCTAAGACTTCGTTATCCTTTACAAGCTCGGGTCACAATTTGTTTATTAATTGGCTGCTCCGGGGCAGAAGCATTATGCTTCGTTCAACTATCACTGAGAAAAAATGTTTTCGTTAAATCAAACAAAGTTTGTGTGGCGCAACCGAATTAATTGTTTATATGCAGGATGGGGCTGAATTCGAGAGGTGATTCTTTATGTAAATACAGCAAATAAAGCCTCATCCTGTAGGTGCAATAATATATTTTGTTGTTGAAACCAAAATTTTTTTTTTGTTCTTATTTGGTTGGTGCAACTAAAGATTTGCTTCAACTCAACATACTTTAAACAGTTTTCGTTACTATAAAATAAATAAGTGCCACACCCTAGCAACCTCAGCTAAAGTGACTACTGATGAAATTATAATGTTAAAAGATATATAGGGGCCTACGTTTCGAATACTAGACAAACTGCGTAAGTAAGTATTTCAAGTTTTGCAGTTTCAATTTTTTTATTTATCTTGAACTTTTTTCCTTGGATTTTTATACTATTATTTAGCATCATTAAATCCACTAACAAGCGCTGTTACTATCCTAATTGTCCCAACTATTACAAACTCTGGAGCTGTATATCTTCCAAACTAAAGCAATCAAAAGAGTGGCCAAACAAATATATACAGTTGATTCAATTGACAAGTCTAATTTTTTTTGGCCTAACATTAAGTTTTTCTATATTCAAGCGTGCAGTTTTTTGGATGAACGAAATTAATTTTATTGTTTTTTCAAGTTTGGTTTGCTCAACTAAATATTTTGTTGGGGCAAGTAAATATATTTTTGACCCTACACAAACAAGTATTTTGTTGGCCTAGAACAAACATTTCTCTCAGTGTGGTTGTATGTCATACGGCCACGTTATTTCTTTCCCTTTATTACTGGCTAAAGAGCCGCTCACAGGGCGTCTCGAAAACACTATGGACCAATCATGAACTGAATACTACAGTACACATTCTTGAAGTACAACACGCATGCTTGAAGTACAACCTACCAGAAAAATAATTCGCGAAATTCACGTACCTCTACTAACTTTTTAGGCTGCAGTTTTTTTTATATTCGAAAAGAATAACACACGATAAATTCATTTTTTTTTTTTTTGCGTTTTGCAAATAGTTTTTCCGAAACTAGTTATCGCACTTAGACTTAAATGTTGTGCGCTGAACACCAATATAGTTTGCAGTTTGGTGTCCTGATGTATAAATTTTCTTTCGCTATATTTCTCCTTTAAATTGTTTCTAATTTTTTATTCTGATACATTATTTTCTTTTTGAGTTGAGAGGTTTTTATCTGGGCGTATAGTCCATTCAAGGTTACTTCCAACTTTCCTGAAGCCCTGCTGAAGATATTACAACCGCATTATGCAAACAAAGCTCAATCAAGTCTAGAAAATTACGTCAGTTGGAGAACGCACTGCATGCAATGGTACTTTGCTTAATAACTATTTCTTACTAGGCGTTACCAACACGCCTATTTTATCGATCTTTTTATTCACGTTAATTATAAATGGATTATTGTAATTTAACCATAAAATGTAAGTAAAAGTTGAATTAACTGAAAACGAGATAATTTTATGTTAACAGAAGTATAAAACGATTGTGATTAAGCCACGTGTTTTAGGGAAACAACCAAGCACTTCGTACATGGGGTAATTTTTCCAAGGTTTGAAACAAGCAGTGGTTGAACAAATTTTCTCCTTTGGTTTTGTCTTTTTTTTTCTACCCCATATGGTTTTTATTCAGTAGCCAGCGCAGGCAATGGACGAAGTCCAAGATCGAATCCCGAATATAAAAACGTCGTCATCCTTATCATGTTCTCTGCTCTGCCGTCACTGGCTTCCGCTCGACCGTAGCAGCGGCTGAGTCGCTGGAAACATCGCCGCGCCTGGTAACAGGTCCCGCGGAGAAAGTGATTGGAGAAACGAGACCACCACAACATTAGCTGTCTGCAAGCCGTGTNGGTCACAATTTGTTTATTAATTGGCTGCTCCGGGGCAGAAGCATTATGCTTCGTTCAACTATCACTGAGAAAAAAGGTTTTCGTTAAATCAAACAAAGTTTGTGTGGCGCAACCGAATTAATTGTTTATATGCAGGATGGGGCTGAATTCGAGAGGTGATTCTTTATGTAAATACAGCAAATAAAGCCTCATCCTGTAGGTGCAATAATATATTTTGTTGTTGAAACCAAAATTTTTTATTTTTTTTGTTCTTATTTGGTTGGTGCAACTAAAGATTTGCTTCAACTCAACATACTTTAAACAGTTTTCGTTACTATAAAATAAATAAGTGCCACACCCTAGCAACCTCAGCTAAAGTGACTACTGATGAAATTATAATGTTAAAAAATATATAGGGGCCTCCGTTTCAAATACTAGACAAACTGCGTAAGTATTTCAAGTTTTGCCGTTTCAATTCTTTTATATTTTTTTAAACTTTTTTTCTTGGATTTTTATTTTTATTATTTAGCATAAATAAATCCACTAACAAGCGCTGTTGTCCCAACAATTACAAACTCTGGAGCTGTATATTTTCCAAACTAAGGCAATCAAAAGAGTGGCCAAACAAATATATACAGTTGATTCAATTGACAAGTCTAATTTTTTTTTTGGCCTAACATTAAGTTTTTCTATATTCAAGCGTGCAGTTTTTTGGATGAACGAAATTAATTTTATTGCTTTTTCAAGTTTGGTTTGCTCAACTAAATATTTTGTTGGGGCAAGTAAATATATTTTTGACCCTACACAAACAAGTATTTTGTTGGCCTAGAACAAACATTTCTCTCAGTGTGGGTGTATGTGATACGGCCACGTTATTTCTTTCCCTTTATTACTGGCTAAAGAGCTGCTCACAGGGCGTCTCGAAAACACTATGGACCAATCATGAACTGAATACTACAGTACACATTCTTGAAGTACAACATGCATGCTTGAAGTACAACACGCATGCTTGAAGTACAACCTACCAGAAAAATAATTCGCGAAATTCACGTACCTCTACTAACTTTTTAGGCTGCAGTTTTTTTTATATTCGAAAAGAATAACACACGATAAATTCATTTTTTTTTTTTTTTGCGTTTTGCAAATAGTTTTTCCGAAACTAGTTATCGCACTTAGACTTAAATGTTGTGCGCTGAACACCAATATAGTTTGCAGTTTGGTGTCCTGATGTATAAATTTTCTTTCGCTATATTTCTCCTTTAAATTGTTTCTAATTTTTTTTTTTTGATACATTATTTTCTTTTTGAGTTGAGAGGTTTTTATCTGGGCGTATAGTCCATTCAAGGTTACTTCCAACTTTCCTGAAGCCCTGCTGAAGATATTACAACCGCATTATGCAAACAAAGCTCAATCAAGTCTAGAAAATTACATCAGATGGAGAACGCACTGCATGTAATGGTACTTTGCACAAGAACTATTTCTTATTACACATTACCAACACACCTATTTTATAGCTCTTTTTATTCACGTTAATTATAAATGAAGTATTGTAATTTAACCATAAAATTTAAGTAAAAAGTAGAATTAACTGAAAACGAGATAATTTAATGTTAACAGAAGTATAAAACGATTGTGATTAAGCCACGTGTTTTAGGAAAACAACCAAGTACTTCGTACATGGGGTAATTTTTCCAAGGTTTGAAACAAGCAGTGGTTGAACAAATTTTCTCCTTTNACAACCAAGTACTTCGTACATGGGGTAATTTTTCCAAGGTTTGAAACAAGCAGTGGTTGAACAAATTTTCTCCTTTTGTTTTGTCTTTTTTTTTCTACCCCATATGGTTTTTATTCAGTAGCCAGCGCAGGCAGTGGACGAAGTCCAAGATCGNTAATGTATGGTAGTCGAGATGGAAAAGAAAGAAAAAATGGGAACACCGCGAACGGAACACGTCTGCTCGACCAACGACGCTTGCAGCGCGTAGGAATACATCTGCAACTTTGTTGCCGTTGTCACTATTACGTATTGAACACCCGCTTCTACTTTCGAGCCACTCGCTACATATCCTTCCGCCACATTGATATTTTTGTACACGTGTCAGCCACTGGCCGCTTTACTAATACGTGTCGTGTTACGAGAAATTCATTACAACAACTAGAAAACATAGAAATATTTTAACTACCTTAAAAGTGCAAATTAATTTGTAGTAAGCCAGCATAAAGCATTTTACTAATATTAAGAATTATACTGTCAAGAGAACAAACATTAGTAATAATAAAAAAAGACAATGTAAACTAACTATGTTGCAGGTCAAGAAAAAACAAAGTATGGAAAAAAATAATAATTTGTAAGAACAAATACACACACATACGTGCACACAACACAAAACTCAAACAGGTCTGGAAATAAAAGCCAAGGAAAAGCCAACATGCCGCATCTGTGCGCTTTTTATTCATAACAATCAAATATTATTACAACGGCGCATTCGTGAAAAAAATTTACCTACGCAGCAGTAAAAATATTTTACTTACTGCGAATATTTTAGTTTATTTTGTTTGTACGTCCCAAAAACACTAAGATTGTAATCTTGATATAACATGACGCAAAAAAAAAATTTTAAAAATAAAAATTTTTTTAACTACGAAATACCACGGGAGGTAACTAATTTTAACACCAGATGTCAGTTCGAGTCATTAATTTTCTGTAAACTAGCAGTAGTGCGATTTAAGCACCAGTGCGATTTATGCTACAATCCCCTATACGTCTTCTCTTGTCTGTGACTATTGAATTCTTATTTGCTGACATAAGATGTTGAACGAAAAAATGTTTTTGGCTACTGTTGGGTACCCACAAAATTCACGTTATTATTTGGTGACAATATTGAATTATATATTATAATTTAATTACCCAAGAATAATCATTAAAATCATTGGCAATTAACTTTTTTTCAACTTGCTGACTACTGTGTACGAGAAACAGGAGATTGGTGACTTTGCCGCCGAACATTTAAACTTACGTGCTATTGGCTCAAGAGTCCGTCGAGCTGTGACACAAGTTTGATCAGACAACGGCACAAGTCAAACAAACGTACAGATCTTCAGGTTTTAGCCTGCTTCCAGTTCAGATAATGCCAAAATTATACATCTTCAGATATCGTGTGAACTAATTGCACGTGACTGGTCGAGAAACTCGAGTGCCCGCCTCGAAAACTAAATATCTCGATACAACTGAAAGCTTTAACATTTGACTTCACGTTTCTGTTCCTTTTACGAAATCGCCGATACACAATACAAAGTCAAAGTACATACAGCTGAAAATAGTTTTTTTGCTATTTTAGTAAAGATGTGAATTTTGTTATGTAAAATATTATATATCACTTACCAATGTGCCGTTTTCATCAGAATTCAATTTAAAACAAAACATTTAGTGTTTTTCTTTATCCATACGTATCCGTTCATGCGCCTTTTTGTTCACACATCGTTTGTCATATTATTTTATTAAGACAAGTCAGTGTTACCACGGACATGGTTAAAAATACAGAAATGAAAATCTTCTTACGGTAAACAAATGCTTACCGCCTAACCTCGAAATGATTCTTGGCAAAATGGCTGCTTGATTTTAAATATAAAGTTTCAACTTTTCGAAATCGCGAAGTCAAGCAAGAGTACTTTGGCTTTAACTTTGACACTTCCATTGTGTCATGTTCCATAGGTAACCCCATGTTGAGAAGCAAGCGTAAAGTCTTAAACGTTAAGTTAAGTGCTTGAAGTTCCCAATTGTGTAACGGCCTTTACAAGTGTCTGAAGCGCATCCGGTCGCGAAACCGGATCGCGGATTTTCCCCTGTCCGCTAAACTGGCCCGCGGTTCGGAAACTGGCGCTGTCATTATCTCTCGGTCGCCCTATGCCGCTTCGAAAGTGTTTATACCACAACTTCTCTTGACCAGCCCACGAAGCTTGAATTAAGGCGCTTGCCTGCGTGGAAGTGTTTCGCGAGTTTGAAGCCGAGAAGCGCGAAGTCGATAAGGACGTAACTACTACGTTCTTCAAGTGCCCCACCGCATCTAAGCGCAAGGCTCTCAACTGGCATGCGGTGTTCTCGTCGTGCTGCGTATAATATATTTATCGACTACTATTTCAAACGAGAGGGCTTCAAAAAATGCACACTTTACCGTCAATAGCCTATGCCTAGGGGCAAGTGATATTTCGCGAAAAGATTTCGAGACAAGATACACTCCAAAGCACTGTAGGGTCGTCCAGCTTATTTGATTGGCTAAAAAAAAAATGTTCTGGCCCGTGTTAACAGTTTGCGCACGAATCACGAAAGGTTCAGTGTCGGAGTTTCTTAGTCCCGAGTGGCTTGGTCGAAGAAGGACACGGCACCAGCAGCCAATGGAGGTGTAACAACAGCTGAGGTGTATATATAGTATTGAAGTCTACTGTGTGCTCCGATTTTTACGCGAAAAGTCACTGGCCCTACGTATGCCTATGGGACTTGACTTGGTGACAGTACCATTTTATTGGTGGAAAGTCGTTGACAAGTTTTAATGCCGGGATCTTGAGCATTTTTGTATGCGCAGTATCTGACGCATCTATATTGAGATGCAGTGCTTTGAGAAAGCCGTTCTTAGCTGTGTTGGAGTACTGCGAAACAGCGCTTGCTTGACGTCATAAGTGCACTCGGCAGGCCTCGTATAGAGCGCGTGTTATTTTCAACTAGGGAACCGTCCCGGCTTCGCCCGGTAACAATTTAATATTTGCAGCGATACTTTGAAAGACAAAAATGTTTACTGTGGGTCACCCTTAAAAGATAAACATATGCTATTGCGAACTTTTCTGTAGACCTTTTTGAGAACTACAATTCTGTAGTACATTAATTTGATTTATCTGTATATCTTATGGTTGAATCAGCGCAAGTCTTGTAAGCGCTCTAAAAGTGTTTTTTTTTTTTTACGATTTAATTACAAACGGTTCGACATTTTTCTACTGTAATTACATCAAGTATAAATGTATTATACACCAAAACCTTCCTCAGAAAATTCTCTGAATTATGTTGAAAACCGCATCAAAATCCATCAAGTAGTTTTTAGAAGTACTAAGCGAATACACAGAGAGACGCGGATAAGCGACTTTCTTTAACACTATTTAGAGAATAACAGCACATTGGACGCACGTTTAATGGTTTCGTGGGAAAACACGTGATGTTCAAACACTCTTCAACGCAGTTCAAGCGTCAGGAGGCAGGCAGGAGCATTAACGCCTCAACCTTGCAGAACTGTATCTGCAGACCGATGCGGGTCACTTTGCTTGTCGGGAAGGGGGGGGGGAGATGCGATCCAAGGCCAGCGGTGGAGGCGTCCAGCGACTCCTCACTGGAGCACGGACACAGGCACTTCGCGAAGGAGTGAGATGGCAGCAGAGACTTGAAACCATTGTAGTCGCTTGGAAACATTGGTGCACAGAATAAAAAAAAAATACTGGCAACAGACAGTTTTGCCAACTGACCTTTTCGGACCTTATTTTAATTCGAGTCCTCGGGTGTTGTGCAAACAGCAAAATTTGGGATTGGCGCTGTACTTGAACCCGCTTAAGTCCCCCCGTGTCCATGCCTCGGTGGTGTATGTGTCAGGCTACTACCCCCCCCCCCAGGCTAACCGGGTTCCATTCCCGGCGGGGGTCGCTCCCGGATTTTCGCATGTGGGTGTCGTGTCGGACGATGCCGCTGGTCGGCGTCTTTGTCTTTCGGCGCTGCTCTCGCCTCGCCCTCGTCGGCTCTCAAGACCTCCGTGTTAAGAGCAGCCCAGATCTCTCTACTCCGTGACTGAGGACATGTTTCACACGAAGGTTATTTACAGTTTCTACCGGAGTTCTCCGGTGGTCAGTGCGCTAGGGCAAAGTCGAACTCAACACCTTGTGCAGCTCGGCTGGAAGTGTGCGCGAGCTCAGATTACGACTGCACGTGTATCTCGTTTACTTCCGTAATGCGACTCGTATCCACATTTTTAAGTACGCTTTTCTCCTAATAGTTTTTAATACACCTGCAGCGGTGGCGTAGTGTCCAGGGCGCTCGCCTCCCACCACGGCAATCCGGGCTCGATCCCCGGCGGGTTCACTCCCGGATTTTCGCATGTGGGAATCGTGCTGGACGATTCCGCTTGCCGGCGGGTTTTCTAGGGGTACTCCCGTTTCCCCCGCCCTTGCATTCCAGCGCCGATCCATTCTAGGGTTTCATTTCTGTCATGCCCGGGTATGACGGTCACCTACGGGTCCCAGCTGGAAAGACCGTCACTCGGAGGGTGTTGCCTTGCCCTGGGTGCGCTCCCCACACGTGATTATTATTTAATACGCCTATGAGTCTCGCCTGCAATTGGGATATTTCGGGCTCTGTGTGTGTAGGTGTGTAAGTGTGTGTGTGTATTTCACGTGTGAGCAAGTGGAGAATGACTGTTTTTTCCCCCCATATTTCTTAGTTTCACAGAATCACAATGCATATTTTGTTTCGGCAGAATTAATAAAAAATTTCATATTAAAATTTTTATACAAAAAAATAAAAGCGTAGTTCGAGCAACATGTTGGAAAGCCGTTCGCCAATCAGCGCCCGGTAACCTACTTTCCAACTGGCAGCCCAGCCAGTAGGGAACCTTCCGCAGGACGCAGCAACCAATCGGGGACAAGGCTCGTGCCCAGAGTCTGGCGCAACCAATCAGAGAATGGGTACGCTCGCATCTAAAAGAGTGAAGATATTTGGGGCGGTTCTTAACATCGAGGTCTTGACGACCGATGTGTATGAAGTGAGGTGAGTATGGAGCAGCGCCGGAATAGGAAAAAGGGGAGACGGGAGATCCCCGAAAAAAAAAACTCCCTGGCACGATTCACACATGCGAAAATCCGGGAGCGACCCCGTTGGAAATCGAACCCGGGTTCGCCTAGGTGGGAAAGCGAGTAGTCTAACCACTACAACACCACGGCCTCACGTCCAAGGAACCGCGACGCCATTTCGCCCCTGTGTACTTATGTACTCTGTGGTGAAGTGATACGAGATTTCAAGGGGGACGTGCGGGGCAAGGGAAAAAAAAATTGCGGGAGGGGATAAGTTGGTGCGTTCCGCGCGAACAAGGCTGAGTGTAGCCCGTAAACAGCAGGTCAGCATCCGAGTGGCATTTCGCGGTCACTCTCTAATGAGATGCGGA
Organism: Clitarchus hookeri; assembly: GCA_002778355.1. Classification (NCBI taxonomy): domain Eukaryota; kingdom Metazoa; phylum Arthropoda; class Insecta; order Phasmatodea; family Phasmatidae; genus Clitarchus; species Clitarchus hookeri. The sequence continues at coordinate 1,219,865 of NQII01000168.1, forward strand.
GGCAGATATAATTAGACGTTGCGGGCTATGATTGACGAGTGCTACACCGCTGTGGGACGTCAGTTCCAAGACACGACCGGAAATCCCTCACCCTATCGGCATCTCTGGCCGAATTTTCTCGCTGTGGAAATTACGCGCGCTTTGCCGATGGTCCAGGATATTGCGACGCCGAGGCAGGCGCAAGATTTCTTCAAACTTGACTCACTTTCATGAATAAATTCCTACTTCTGTCAGGAAAAAAAAGCTTGGGTAAGGGGTGCCCATGGTTTAGACATATGCGCCACGAGTATAGACGCAAACTTGTGTCGCATGATTTTGAGACTGCTATTGCTAAATCGGAAGCTAACGTTGGGACCACGTGTGTAAAGACGAAAATCACTCCACTACACCATTACTAATAATCCTTTACATTCCTGGCCCACAACTGTTTTGTTTTATCACATAAGTACTAATTAGTATAAGGCCAGACATACTTAGTAGTTACAACAAAGTACACTCATTAGAAAAAAATAATTGTTCACCACGAACATGCATAGCCGCAAGACACTGAATAAGGCGTTAGTAGATGTGTGAGTCGCAGACCCAAGTTAAGTGAACAAGCGGTATGCCCCGACGGCGCATTCAACAAGTCTTTGCCCAGCTGGATGAGTTTGAGAGAGAGGCCGTATCGCCGGCCTCTGAGAGGCAGGTCGTATTTTTCGGCGCATTGCTCGTTGAAAATTCCTGCCAATACTGCGGAGCTGGACGCAGTGGGAACAGGNGAGTGGCATTTCGCGGTCACTCTCTGATGAGATGCGGAGGCAGAGAGATAATTAGACGTTGCGGGCTATGATTGGCGAGTGCTACAGCGCTGTGGGACGCCAGTTCCAAGACACGACCGGAAATCCCTCACCCTATCGGCATCTCTGGCCGAATTTTCTCGCTGTGGAAATTACGCGCACTTTGCTGATGGTCCAGGATATTGCGACACCGAGGCAGGCGCAAGAATTCTTCAAACTTGACTCACTTTCATGAATAAATTCCTACTTCTGTTAGGAAAAAAAAGCTTGTGTAAGGGATTCCCGTGGTCTAGACACATGCGCCACGAGTATAGACGCAAACTTGTTGTGTCGCATGATTCTGAGATTGCTATTGCTAAATCGGAAGCTAACGCTGGGACCACGTGTGTAAAGACGAAAATCACTCCACTACACCATTACTAATAATCCTTTACATTCCCGGCCCACAACTGTTTTGTTCCATCACATAAAGTACTAAATAGTATAAGGCCAAACATACTTAGTAGCTACAACAAAGTACACTCATTAGCAAAAAAAATTGTTCGCCACGAATTAATCTCGCGAGTACATTATTCATAGCTGCAGGACACTGAATAAGGCGTTAGTAGATGTGTGAGTCGCAGACCTAAGTTAAGTGAACAAGCGGTATGCCCCGACGGCGCATTCGACAAGTATTTGCCCAGCTGGATGAGTTTGAGAGAGGCCGTATCGTCGGCCTCTGAGAGGCAGGTCGGATTTTTCGGCGCATTGCTCGTTGAAAATTCCTGCCAATACTGCGGAGCTGGACGCAGTGGGAACAGGAGGGTACACACACCCGTCGAGAAGGCTCGGGTCGACCCCCGGCGGACCACTGGCAGGGAGGATCATTTCATGGTGCGACAGGCTGTAAGCACTCCACGGGCGTCGCTGCGCACCATCCAGGGAGACGTCACGGCAGCTGGGGACACGCCTGTGTCCACCAGTACCATACCCAGGTGGCTAGCGGTCGTTGCGACGTCCCTTACGACGTCTGCCATTACGACCTGAGCCGAGCACGTGTGACCATCTGCCGCAAACGGACAGCATAACAGCTTGCGTATTGGCGACGAGTGGTGTTCAGCGACGAATCACGGTTTTGTCTGGATACAGACGACCGCAGAGATCGGGGCCTGGAAACGTCCTGGCCAACGCCGCGATCCACGCTTCATTGTGGGGCGACCACACTGCCCCAACGAGAGGTGTCATGGTGTGGCATGCCACTTCCTACGATTCTCGCGCCTCATTGGTGGCGATTGAAGGAACCCTGGTGGCGTGGCGATACGTCCAGGAAATGCTGCGACCATGAGCGCTTCCTTTCCTGGTGCAGCTCGACAACCCCATTTTTCCAGCAGGAAAATGTCCGGCCTCACGCAGCACGGGGGATCTCTGGCCTGCCTTCGTGATGTCAACATACTTCGTCGGCCAGCAAGGTCCCCAGACCTCTCGCACGTCGAGGACGTTTGGGACAAGATTGGAGGGCAACTACAGCGTCAGTCGCGCCAGCTGTGAACATCCTACGTCTGTATGCCTCCATGCCCGACCGTATCTCCGCCTGTCCCCATGCTACGGGTAGTCCAACACCGTACTGAGTGCATCCTGCAAATGTTGGTCCGCTGCAATACAGGCTTGGTATGGTACAATATTATAATGTTTTCTGTATACATCCTACCATGCCTGTGCCAGTACCCACGTACGTGCCCTTGCGATGGCACCTTCGAGGTGATTTTTTTTTGCAAATGAGTGTTTTTTGTCGAGAGAAGAGAACCTAAAAAGCATCTAAACTTCTTTTGTTCATATAACAAATTACACGCTTGAATAAACAGAACCTCTGCGTTGGGTCAAAATAAATAGACTGTAAACAAAATATTCAGTTGAATCAACCGTGTAGATCTGCTTCGCCACAAAAAATTCGAAAATACAGTTTGATATTTTATTTGTAATTGTCATGGCAAATTAGGATAGTAACCGTGTTTGTTGGTGTATTTATTAATATTTAATAATGGTATAAAAATCTTAATAAAACCAGTTCAACAGGAAACTAAAAAGGAAAAGCTGTAAAACTTGAAATATTTATTTACCTACGCTGTCCAGTATTTGCAATGTATCTATTTATAAACATTCCTAAATCGTCAGCAGCCACTCTAGCTAAGGTTGCAAGGAGCCAAGGGACACGCGGAAGTTATCCGGGCTCGAATTTTGGTTTTGCTTTCACTTTTTTTTTTTTTTTTTAATTAACTACCGAAACTGTTTAATGTACGTAGAAAACAAATATTTAGTTGGGCCAACTAAATATTACAGTTCGGGGCAACCAAATCAGAACAACAAAATAATTTTGTTTCGCCAACGAAATATTTTATCACCCCTATATATACAGACGATTAATTGGTTGCACCAAACAAAATTTGTTTTATTTAGAAAAAAAATCTTCTTTCTCAGTGATGCTGGGAGGCAAGACGTCAGTGATCACCCAGAACGCGGTCACGTTCCTGCTCTACACCGTACTACGCTGGTAACGTCCCGTCCCGGCGGGCAATTGGGAAGCTGCCCCACGCTCTCGAGTGGCGATTGGTCATGGATACGCTCGCGTGTAGCGACTCTCGGAGCAAACTCGGCGCGGACAAATGAGAATGCCAGTGGCGTAAAGGGAGGGTGGGAGACGGCTTACATCGCCGCCGTTGCGTGCTAATGAACCCGCCCTGTCTTTGGAAAGCTGCGCGATGGTAACTCGCCGCCTGAATTAATCTTCCCGAGACAGGGCTCCCGGGATAACCCGTTCGCTACAGTTTCACTGCGGGGGCACCTCGGCGCTTCGGTACGTGTTATCCAGTTGGCGGAGACTGGAAACACTCGTACACGCGCGCGTACATTTCTGTTATGCCCGAGATAAATCTGCAACTATTACAACACACACGATGACCAGTTGCTTAGGCCGTATCCAGGTTCGTGAGAGACAGGGGAATTAATAAAGTAACTAAATTCTCGTATTTATTTACAATGGTTAGGGTCAGTGACTTTTCGCGTAAAAATCGGAGCACACAGTAGACTTCAATACTATATACACACATCAGCTGTTGTTATACCTCCATTGACTGCTGGTGCCGTGTCCGTCTTTGACCAAGCCACTCAGGACTAAGTAACTCCGACACTGAACCTTCGTGATTCGTGCGCAGACGGTTAACACGGGCCAGAACATTGCTTAGCCAATCAAAGAAGCTGGGCGACCCTACAGTGCTTTGGACTATATCTTGTCTCGAAATTTTTTCGCGAAATGTCACTGCCCCTAACAATGGTATAAAAATACACCCATTTGCAAAAAAAAAAACGTTACCATGAAGATGCCATAGCAGGAGCACATAAGTGGGTACAGGCACAGGGCATGGTAGTGTGTGTACAGAAAACATCAAAATATTGTGCCACACCAAGCATGCATTGCAACGGACCTACACTTGCAGGATGCACTTAGTATGGCGTTGGACCACTTGTAGCAGGGACAGGCGGCGATACGGTCGGGCATGGAGGCATACAGACGTCGGATGTTCTCCTGAGGAAGATCCTGCCGCAGCTGGCGTAACTGAACCTCCAAATCCTCTGCAGTTGCCGCTGGCCGAAGTTGCCATCCGATCGGGTCCCCAAACGTCATCGATAGGCGAGAGGTCTGGGGACCTTGCTGGCCAAGGAAGCATGTTGACATCGTGAAGGCAGGCCAGAGATACCCGTGCTGTGTTAGTTAGGCCCAGCACTTATCCTGCCGGAAAAAAAACACGGGGTTATTAAGCTACAGGGCCTGCCAGAAAGGGGAGCGCACATGGTCACAAAGTTCCCGGTGGAACCGGCGCTTTCCTCACCAAACCTCCCCTCCTGGTGGCCTATACCTATTAAAAGGTCATACCAGGAGCGCTTCTTTCTACTGTACGTTAACTCCCGCAAACAAAAGCTAGATCGGCTCTTTTGTTTCGCAGGGCGCCACCGGGAACATTGAATTTTGAGTCCGTCATACTGGTCCGAAAAGAATTTAAAAACACAAAAGCTAAATACTTACAACACAATACATTTAAACACTACCGCGCTCGCGCTTCTCCTACACACGAAAAATTAAGTATGACGGCATTCCCTTAGCACATTCTCGCTCTTCAGTGTATAACTAGTTACTGTAAATAGTTGCGAGGGGCAGATACAGTTTATAAATAATATCTGTACGTACGCTCATTTGCAAGAAAAAAATTTATACCACGTGACGAATGGCACGAGTACGACGAAGGCTGCCACGCAGCATCGCCATATCCCGACATGTGCGTCCCAGACGCATTTGGTGCGGTTTGCTTGCCCGGATGCGCCACCAGAGAACATACATGTCTCTCCATCATTCACAGCTGCAAGACACTGGGCGATACACTAGTAGAGGTTTGAGCCACAGAGTCAGGTTCAGTGAACATGTAGCCGAGTCGAGGCGCGGGGTGCCGTTTCCTACGATTCCCGCGCCTCACTCACGGTAATCGTGTGTGTATGTAAACACGTTAAAGCTCGGCTTCGCCTGTTGTGTAGAAATCAGTCGTTTCCGGTGTCATAATTTCACTTTCACAGGTAGCCTGTCATTGAAAATGTTTGACTGTAGAAAATTTACAACTTACTAGTTGTGTGATACTTGTGTACCTAATTTACACGTGGTGTTATTTCCTGCTTACAAAAAAAGGCAGCAACTAATTGATAAAACATATTTTCTACAATCGTGCATCTTCATTGTCATTATTTACTATGAACCCGAAACTATGACGCGAGTTCGGTGTAGTGCGCCTCTCGGCATCAAACGCCGGGAAAAAAGATTTTAGGTAGGCAGGGGCCTTAACGCTTGGTTTTTGTATTGTAAACGCAGCTCTACTTCTGGCGGGGAGGTCGTCTTGGGGCGCGGCAGGGGAGCCGACGTGCATCAAACCGGTTCCCGAAGGCGGCTGAGCAGCTGAGAGGGTCACCCGCTCCATTTGCTTATCGCGTCCTCACAAAATAGTCGACCCCACCTCTCTCTCTCTCTCTCTCTCTCTCTCTCTCTCTCTCTCTCTCTCTCTCTCTCTCTCCCGGGACCACCTGGGAGGGACGCGAGTGGCGACCCCGGGGTCCCGCGATCCATCCCCGGACGCGATAACGGGCAGCCGCTAAACCCCCGGCGATCTCCGCGGGGGTACAAATCGCTCAATGTCCCAGAACAAAGGTGGAGATCATCGCCAAGGGGGAGGGGAGGGAAAAAAATATACACCAATAGGATCAGTCTCGTGGGTGAAGGAGAGTTAATTACACGGCTCTTAACAGATCGTGATGTCGTATTTCGGATCGACCTTCTCAAGCATCGCAGGCGTGGTAAAACCTCCCGCAGTTTCGCGGGAGGTCCCCCCACGCCAGCTGCCACGCGGAAAGTGATTAACGCGATTTTCACTTGGAACTGGAGAAGGTGGCGGTGCGAACTTTCACCCCTACCGACGCGAAGATCTGGAATCCTGAGTCGTGCCGGAGATTGTGAGGGGATGTTCCAAAGGTCAAGCCTCATCCCTACGTGAGCATCGTCCTTGATCCTTCATCAAGCAACGCCACAGCATATATGTGTCACTTTTAAGGACACTGAGTGCCGGCTGGTAGCTGCGAAAATTTTGATAGGAAATCCCATGTTAAGGAAATTTCGCCTCAGTGCGTTAATTTCGAAGTTTGGAGTTTCAAACAAAATGTATTCTTCACAAAATTTTCAGGAGAAGTTCCCTACAACTGAGATGTTTCCATAACATGTATAGCCTGTTTTCAAGTAATTTTTAACATTTGCATTTTACAAAAAAAAGTACATACTGCCTGTCGATATTGAAAATATACGCTCGTGGGGATCTTCTCCTGACAATACATTTTGTTTGAAACGCATGTCTGTAAAATTATCTCACCGAGGAAAAATTTCCTTAACATGGGATTTCGTATTTAAATTTCGCAGCTGCGAGCCGGTAGGCAGGGGCCTTAAGGCCTGTCTACATTTTGCATCGTCTCTAGGCTCGTCCCCGCACCACGAGGTAGTGTGTCCAGGTTCGCTACACTCGGTGACTTAGCTTTCCGAAATTTACAACATAGCACAAGTATCGCGTTGTATCTGAAAAATTTTCTTTATGCTATCGTAGTGACACCAAAAAATTATTATGGGCTGTAACCAAACACATTAATTGTGATACTGATGTAACGTTCCGAAATTAAATAAATTGATAATATTTTAGTGAGACTAGAAAATAATTTTGGGATGTAGTCAAACATATGAGTGATAAATAATTTTGAAATTCGTCTGGCAATCTGTTAATTTAAAATTTCTGGAAATGCGTTAATTAAAAAATATATATTTTTTTGCATTTTTATTAGGTTACTGTTTTATACACATCGCGAAAGTGTAAATGTTAGAAACAAATATTTTTATACGCATGGACAACCATAAAGAGCTGTAATCGGCGACCGTCTCTTTCCTTCAGATGTTGCTAAAGCTCGGAGATATCTGGCACTATGCACGCCTATCTTTACCTATAATCGCTCTCTTGCATCGAGCTAGGTCGAGGCACAGAATATCGAACAACATCGAAAATGAGACGAAAAAAAAATCTATTTACAAAAATTGGTTTTCGATCATTTTTTTTGGGTAAGTTGTACGAACATAACGTCAATTGTGCGTGCTAGGATGTGCAACGGCCTTGGCAACCATCTTATGCAGCCAGAAATACTATTAACCAAAAACTCGTAAACATATATAAACGACCATAAGATGGAATTCTATAAAAAAAAATAGAACAGGCCATAAATACGACAGTCCAAAACTCGAGAAAATTCGTAAAGTTAGATTAGATCAGCAGCCTTAAAATCGATTTAATCGATTTAAAAAAAAAGTCATTATCTGACGAGTGGTGTAATTGCCCATCCGTATGGCAGGCACGGTGGAGGTGGTTTTGTTGAGTCGACTGGCTTCTGACCAGCAGCACATGTCTCGGTGCGGGTAACGTGTATGGAGAGAGAGGGAGAGGGAGAGAGAGAGAGAGACACGTGGGCGTAATCCCATGTCTTGCAACAGCTGTCAGGCGTCCCACTACAGGAGTCTACCAGCTATGTAAGAGCTACATCAAGGAGCCTCCACAGAAGCTACGGCTAAATTATAATCTTTTAAAAAAAAAGGAAGTAAAAAAAAAATTATTCTGGAAAGCCACCGACAACTACACTCCTAAAAGGGAGTGCAGAAAATATAATGAACACAAGTCCCGCTGCCATCCCGGATTACCGCATACTGGCATCAGAATAATNGTGGCTTGTTGTATGCGTTAATATCTGGTAGCACGCTTCGTATCTGGTTGGCTACTGTGCGAGTTCGTCTCCAGGCGCTGATAAGAACTCGGTAGCTCGTTTTATTACCGAGTCTGTTTTGTGGGAATGTTAGTTATAAGTTGGAGCACCTGTTTTACAGGAAATCAACCTTTGAGATGTGCCACGGCTTCTACCCGCATATGTATTTTTACGAGCAAGCAGATTGGCATGCGGCCAGTAAAGTTGGCAACGACGGAGGGAAAGTAAATTCACGTCGTAAAGTTTGTGTAATGAAATAATTTATTTTGCGTAGTGTTGTTTTTTTTTTTAATACTTAGTGTAAGAGTTGGCTTATCTGTAAGGCCAGTGACTTTTCGCGTAAAAATCGGAGCGCACAGTAGACTTCAATACTATATACACACCTCAGCTGTTGTTATACCTACATTGGCTGCTGGTGCCGTGTCCGTCTTTGACCAAGCCACCCGGGACTAAGTTAACTCCGACACTGAACCTTCGTGATTCGTGCGCAAACTGTTAACACGGGCCAGAACATTTTTTATAGCCAATCAGAGAAGCTGAACGACCCTGCAGTGCTTTGGACTGTATCTTGTCTAGAAATATTTTCGGCGAAATGTCACTGCCCCTACTTATATGTAAAAATATTTACTTTTATAAAAGTTTCACTTGACCGACACGACGCATGAATAAATTGATGAGGCACATGGTAATGTTAATATTATATGTGGTGGAAGAATACACAATGCGCATACAAGTAGATCTTAAGCAGGGCTTTCAAAAGTGCTCGATTTACCGTGAACAGCCATAACTCCAAAACACTTCAGTTCAGATCCACTTTCGTGATTGGATGATATTAACAGTCACGTGTCTTCGATGTCTGCCCACGAATCACAGGCTTTGAGGGTCGTCATAACTCATTTCTGATTGGCCCAGTCCCAGACGGATATCTTCCCACAAAAATAAGTCTTTAACAGCTACAAAAAAAAAAAGTTGTAAGAGTGCACATAAGATATTGAATTCTAGCCTGCTCTTAAATAATGTCCCTTAAAACAGGTGGTCCTGATTATAGTGTTTATCATGCCTTTGATAATTCTTTACATATATGAATTTCACTTGTCTCGCAGTCTTTCACACCACTTATATTAAAGACCCATAAATTTACATATTCAATAAGGTAATCTGTGTAATTTAAATTCCCTGAAGGATTCATTACAGCTATCATTACGAGTGTATTTATACGCACTGTGTTGAAGTTGGTTGATTGTAAGAGAAGGCATCTTAGACTTAACTTCGCCTACGTAAAAAAAAAAGTTGAACATGTATTAATTAATTAATGACGTTTCGTCATTTTGCTGGGGCGTAATGCTGGAGTTTCACGAATACATACTTTACCTTAGATTCTGTATCATTAGATATTCCGTAGTGATGCTTAGACCTTTCCGCGCCTACCCTAAAGAGTATTTATTATTATGAACAAACAGAAGTATTAGACATGACCCAACTGCCTGGCGTTGACGGATTGAAACTTAACGAAGGAAAAACGACACATCGCGATATTAAAGTAAAATACGACTAAGAAACATCAGGATAAAGCAGACCTGATCAGAGCAGCCGTAAACAAACTGTATCTCAAAAAACGAATGGTAAAAAAACNAAACATCAGGATAAAGCAGACCTGATCAGAGCAGCCGTAAACAAACTGTATCTCAAAAAACGAATGGTAAAAAAAACATCAATGCAAGGACAACGGCATTCGATCGTCAGAAGTCACGGGCTCGAGAACATGGTCCAAGGCCACTACAGACAAAACAAACGGGACATACACGACCTCAAAACGAGTGATAAAGTCGACAGGCCGCAAAATAGCAACATCGTAAGCAACAAAACATCACAATTACGCCAACTCAGAACGTTCNAAACATCAGGATAAAGCAGACCTGATCAGAGCAGCCGTAAACAAACTGTATCTCAAAAAACGAATGGTAAAAAAACATCAATGCAAGGACAACGGCATTCGATCGTCAGAAGTCACGGGCTCGAGAACATGGTCCAAGGCCACTACAGACAAAACAAACGGGACATACACGACCTCAAAACGAATGATAAAGTCGACAGGCCGCAAAATAGCAACATCGTAAGCAACAAAACATCACAATTACGCCAACTCAGAACGTTCTACCGGACGTTTCGAGGCCTTAAGGGCGTTCAATAGGTTAAAATTGTTTCCTAAATTTTTAGCATATCACATCCTTTTTAGTTGTGATACGAAATTATAGTGAAAAAAGTAAGTCAATCTAAAAAAAATATTCACAGAAAAAATAAAACGCGTTATGGGAATTTTAAAATTTACCTTATTTCGTACAAATATAAAAATGGTACAAAATAAATATTTTCTCCGTATTAACGAAATATATTTGTTTTTGGAATATCCCACATGTTTCTAGTATACCGAAAATAAGGAAGTTGAGTAGGCTTAAACGTCTCGTCGACAGCGATGTCATTAGAGTCGGAGCCAGTTGCTCAGAGAAGCAAAGAAAACGGACATGGTCTCGTCGACAGCGAGGTCATTAGAGTCGGAGCCAGTTGCTCAGAGAAGCAAAGAAAACGGACATGGTCTGTAGTAAGGAACCATCCCAGCATTCGCCTAGAGTGATTTCGGGAAACCGTGGAAAAGAATCATCACGATGGCCGGACAGGGATTGGAACCCAAGTCCTCCCGAATACGAGTTCGAAGGATTACCATTTCACTTCCACATTCGGAATAGTAAATAAAGGCAATCTGCGTGTATACAAGAGGGATTTTGAAGTCTATCCTTAGCGAAAATATTTTTTGTTGCCCCAATAGCAGTGTCTATACAATGGAGTGTTGTCAGGAGGAGAAGGGAAGAAGTATAAGTTTATTAGCGGTATCTACACACTTTTTCAATCAAACCTTTGAAAAATCGTCTCATGTATGATGTATTTGGTTGTCGGCTAAATATGTCACGTGTTACAGTAGTTTTTTACATATTTTAACCTCTTAACGTATCATCCGGAATATACTCGTTCACGTATGACATGTTGCAAAATAGGTAAAGTATTGTTCGGTGCTGTACAAGGCCGCATGCTAGCGCCAATACAAAAAGCGTATTTTTCCTTGTTGTCGGTACTGGCTGCTACTGGCACACAACATTTTATTATTGGTTGTTGCTAGAACCATAGGCCAATAAAAATTATTTTCATGGGTTTCATTGAACAGATTGTTACAAGGAATTCGTAAGTACTTGTCAGACCAAAAATTTCCTCTTTTGCAACAACTGTAACAAAAAATGTATGTGTATTTTTTTTTCGGTTAAACTAGACTTTTACTTATATTTTATCTTTACATTTTAGTATTTAATTCATGCTTAATATAAATAAAAAAAACAGGGAGGAAGTGGATGTGCTGTAATGCCCAATGTGACAAACAGTTATCATGCAAAATATTATTAAACTAAGTGCGCACGAATACGGCGCGATGATCCTTTAGTGTAATTTTCTAGACTTAGTNTCATGCAAAATATTATTAAACTAAGTGCGCACGAATACGGCGCGATGATCCTTTAGTGTAATTTTCTAGACTTAGTTAAGCTTTGTTTGTGTGAGGCGGAGGAATAGCGTGTAAGTAGAACTTCAGCAGGACTTCAGAGTTGGAAGTAACCGTGAATGGACTATAGCTAGGGCCAACGACTTTTCACGTAAAAATTGGAGCACACAGTAGACTTCAATACTATATACACACCTCAGCTGTTGTTATACCTACATTGGCTGCTGGTGCCGTGTCCGTCTTTGACCAAGCCACTCAGAACTAAGTAACTCCGACTTTGAACCTTCGTGATTCGTGCGCAAACGGTTAACATAGGCCAGAACTTTTTTTAGCCAATCAAAGAAGCTGGACGACCCTATAGTGCTTTGGACTATATCTTGTCTTGAAATATTTTCGCGAAATATCACTGCCCCTGACTATAGCTGATTTCTCTGACGTTGACGCAGTCAAGCATGGCAGGTGTGTTAAAGTGTCTTAATCAAGTGTAAGCAATGCCAAGACGAACAACAAGGAAAAACAACTGCTATCGCAGGAGAAGGAACGCAGAGCGTTTCTCAGCAGGCCTTGTGAACTTCCCGGTCCTGCTTGTAAACTATCGAGAGGTGAAAGATCCATCATGCGGGCACATTTTACGTCTCTCGCAGAAGTCCGCAGCACCTGTTGTTAATAAAATCGTTGAAGCCACGTGGTCGGCAATGATGAATGTGACTGTTTACGTTTGACGTTTCAACAGACCCGCTCATGTGACTAAAATAACATTTACTACCTTGAATACGCGTATTCTAGTTGCATTAAAACCACCAGGTTAGAGAAACTGTACAAACATCTTAAAGCACTTACTTACGTAAATAGTATTCTAACCTCAAAACTTATCCACGTTTCGATAACGCAAATGGCAGAAAAAGCAGTCCGATGTTGGAACACGGAGAGCAGGTGCTGCGCATCTCTCAAGCGCACTCTATCGCATATTCCCTCTACGCTCTATTTTAAGGTCGAGAATGTTTATGGACACTTGTGCATTGTTGTAATGGATCTCTCAACCTTCGTAGAAAAATATCCAGTTTCCAGGGGGGCGGAAGTTATGCTGCGTTTGCAGGTACAGCCGAACCCTCATACGTAGGGGCAGTGATATTTCGCGAAAAGATTTCCAGACAAGATAAAGTCCAAAGAACTGTACGGTCGTCCAACTTCTTTGATTGGCTAAAAAAATGTTCTGGCCCGTGTTAACAGTTTGCGCACGAATGACGAAGGTTCGGTGTCGGAGTTACTTAGTCCTGAGTGGCTTGGTCAAAGACGGACACGGCGCCAGCAGCCAACGGAGGTGTAACAACAGCTGAGGTGTGTATATAGTATTGAAGTCTACTGTGTGCTCCGATTTTTACGCGAAAAGTCACTGGCCCTACTCATACGCCACCGAATGGCCTTGGTGTCGTGAGACCGGGAGCCTAGACTCCCATAACTCACAGGTTGTTTGTAAAACAAATGCACCCCGACACATACTCAAATTATTGGTCGGAGGCGGGGTGCCGTGCAGCTGTGTTTTGTTGGGCACCGGACCCGTATTAAGGCTGTTCATTGGTGTTGCCTATTTAAAGTAAAATTACGTGTTTTTGTGTTCCGAGGGATAGGGGGATGAAGCTCCCCTCCAGCCTCCCGGCCGGAGTGAGTGTCAGTGTCGTGATGTCTGTCTGACATGTTGGCCTGTTGTGATCAAGTGTGCTAATTAATCTCGCAATATAATGTGCAGGTGAGTCCCTAGTCTCCCGGGGCAGCCCTCGCAGGTACAGATGTGAAACAGTTGCTTAAGCGGGATCAGCTCCCGCCATCTTGGATTTACGTAATTTTTCACCTTAACTTGCTTCCCAGATTTTGTATTTTATTTCGGGCATCGACAAGGGCATTGGGCTTTGCTTTGCACATGTTCTAAAACATGTAGTGCTAGACTGCTGTAGCTAGGATAATTTCTGTAACCGCCCGCAAAAAAAAATTACTTATTTCTTGCCGGCAGTAACTAGTCGAAAATTAATAAACAAGGTAGAGTTGCAATAGTTTGATAAATCTTTATAAATTATTATTAAGGCGCCCGTCTACATGGAACTTTTTCTCACGTCTAGGCCAAGAAGCGCGGGAGCGATAAGGGCGACACTGCCACGCGCATCAAGTACACCATCGCCGCTAAACGCAAGGCTCTGAACTGGCGTGCAGTGTTCTCGTCGTGCTGCGTGTACCTATGCGACTTTCAGCGGTGACCATATTATTTTATTAGTGGGAAGTCTTTAGGAAGGTTCAGTGCAGGCGCCTATAGTAGTTTTGTATGTATCTGATGCGTGCATTTTGAGCTACAGCGCCTTGGAAAGGCCGTTTTTAGCGGTTTTGGAGTACTCTGAATTGATGTTTCTAACGTACGTGATATTTTGAAAGTACTTAACAGCTCTCGTCTGAAGTGTGTGTTCTTTTCGTAGATCAGCACGTTGGACGCACGCTTAATAGTTTCGTTGAAAAACGTGTATTTGGAACACTCTGCAACGCAGTTCAAGCGCCAGGTAGACGGGCGCCTTTATGCAATGTCATGCGAAAAATTTCGTTGAACATTCTTTAATGGAATTTATGGTATAAATACCGAAAATCCAAGATGGCGGGACCTGATCTGCCTTAACCTGTGAACTCCAGCCGCACACTGGCTAGCAACATGTAGGATCGCCTTTCCACAATTCAGCGCGTGGTAGCTTGCTCGCCAGCTGGCAGCCCGTCCAATAAGGGACCTTCCCACGGGACGCAGCAACCAATCAGACGTTAACACTCGTCCCCACAGCCTATTGCAGCCAATCGGAGAACGAGTGCGCGCACATCATCAAAGGAACCGCCAAACAAACACCCAAAATAAAATAATGGAAAACCAGGAAGAACTCAATTACTCCTCCAAGCAGCGACTTTGTATTTTGAAGTAATGTCGCTATTAAGCTATTTTACTTGTTATCAAAATTTTTTATTACACGTTTGATAGAGAAAAATACAGTTTCCAGGGGAGGGACAACTGTCCCCCCCCCTTGCCCCCTCCTGCTGACGCCCATGGCCGCGATATTTCGCCTCTGTGTGCCTACCTGCTCTGCGACCGAGGGCTTGGACTTCGTCCAGGGCGATGCTGCGTGACGCAACTCGACGCGGCGCAGAGATCTCCATGCGTCGCATATTCCTCGCCATTTGTCTCAGTCCGTTGCACAACATCCGTCGCTGCCCACGCGTGAGGTGTTGCTGTACAGCAAGCATGCGTGGGCGACTTCATTCTGCCCCCTCCCCTCCCCCCTTCAGCACTCACTCACTCACTCACTCACCAATCTTCACACACTCAAACTACCATACACTTGCCCGAGCTGACGTGACGCGTGAGTAACAAGTGTCTGCGGTGAGGAAAAAAAAATTATAAGTTTGAAGTGTTAATAATAATCTTTACTTCATTTCATGCGTAGAAGAAAACGAGGATAGGGACAGCAGTACTTAATCTATCATAGGAGTGTGAAGTTACACGATTTTACCTAGAGGGAGTCATAGTCATTAATCACCGGGGGGGGGGGGGAAAGTTGACTTTAGTTTCAAACTTACTGTGGTTATGACTTTCATTTTTCTTTCCTCATTTTTTGTCCTCTTTTACTATTTTTTTTTTTTTTTGGACTTGTGAATGTAAAAAATTGTTACACCATTTCGCTGAACCAGGGTGGATTCTGCTACTCGAGGCAGTGTCTATTTTATTGTGACCCAGCAAACGTTTACAAGTCATCATTTTCATCAGATCAGATTAAAAAGAATTTTTGTATTTTAGTTGGGAAATTTTCATATATACCCGAATGGGCAGTGACATGTTTCAAAACTTGATTTCAGAAGTTCTAAGTTAACCGCGAACAACATACAATATTGTTATGCGTCTTGAAATGCCTACTGGTCTGCGTGTGTAAAACCAAACTTGAGTAAACCCGTTTCCCCCACCATTTTGCAACGACTCTGGATTTTCTCTAGCCACGCCCTAAAAATTGTGAGGAGGTCAAAGTGATAATGCTTCGCTTTGAACTTCCGGCATCAGTGAGTTTATGATCGCCGAGTGGGCAATTCGTGTGGTTTCTGAACCCGCTATGATCAATGACAAACACAAATTTCTCTGCACGTGCCTCACTAACACTCCCCCCCCCCCC
>NQII01000168.1:1240791-1279967 GCA_002778355.1 Clitarchus hookeri
CGCCTCGCGACGCCGGTGCACAATGGCATGTGACACATTCCTCGGCCGGTCACAGACCTCGGCGCGCGCGCTCGAATCCCTAATGAGGCGAGGTAAACAATGGGCCGAGCTCGGCGGCGGCAACGCACGGCCGTGTAATGACAAGCAAGAGCCTGCTGGAATACCGAGCCCACGTGCTGAATAGCACGGCCGTGCGTTCTGCCCACCTCGTCGTCGGCATCCCTCTACCTCCTCCTCCACAGCTGCTACACCAGGAAACGTCCACACGGACACGTAGCAGCCTTCCAAAGTCACCCCTTCTTCCATCAAGACTCATCATACTGGAGACTACCTCGCGCACAGTGTTGGATGTCCTCGTATTTCGCAAGCGTGTTTGCCGTGGACCTCCAGGAATTCATCATCCATCATCTCTTAACTTGCTAGACCAAGTAACCTCCTGATGGCAACATCACGCCCATTAACACGGTCCTACTTCCATCAGGACTTGTACTGGAGACTACATGCGGCATTCAGTTGAGTAGGGTCACATTCCGTGCATTGGTCGTCGTATGCTTTCAGGGATTTGTGACCTGGAGCCTGCTTCTTAACTCATCCGACAACCTCATTCCAGACACGTCGCGCCCATTTCAATATGCCACTCAATCCATCAAGGCTTATGCCAGGGACTACCCCAAGCCGAGATTTGGATTGTTTTACATTTTACATGTTGGTTTCCATGCTCTTCTGTGGGATTTGCGGCAAGGGGGCTTTATCTTTGCTCATACATCGAGTCTCACACTGGAGTTTGTTGATGTGTGGCCCATTGTCTTCGCCTCTGCTCATCCAGGCCAACCCCACACTGCCATGTATCACCTTTCCAGAAATATTCCTTCTTCCAACAATGTTCATACCAGCGAAGACATAGAATCAAGAGCGGAATTACGTCGCAATTCAGGTTTGGATTATTGTGCAANAACAATGTTCATACCAGCGAAGACATAGAATCAAGAGCGGAATTACGTCGCAATTCAGGTTTGGATTATTGTGCAATACTGTTGAGCTAATCACTGAGCAGCTTGCATGCTAAATTAAACTTAACTTCTAAAATAATTNTGAGCAGCTTGCATGCTAAATTAAACTTAACTTCTAAAATCATTAAATCAGTACACACACAAACGCATGGCTTACCCATGACTCAATCACGGAATTTGCAGTTAGGAGACAATACCTCAGCGGACTTAACTACACAGCCACGAACGTCACCAGTTGTTTCAAGCTTACGTGGAATGTGGCTAGTCGTTATGTCCCTTGAACACATGATATAATTGTTACTACCCAGGATCCCGAACCCAGAACCTCGTTTTCAAAGCTAACTCCTGAGAGATCTCGACCATGCAGTCGCTCCTTAACGTGGTATCAACAATATTGGCAGCCACTGCCCTTTACTTGTGAAGTTTTACAAGTTGGGGTTGGCTATATGCACATGCATTAGGATGTGAATTTCACTCATGAGCATTTTTCAGTAGGATAAATTGAATTTGACTGTCTTCAAACACAGCGGAATCTAGAGACTTTAACGAACGACTAAGAAACATTTGGAAATACTAGATAACGTCCATTGGTTATAGCTAGGGGCAGTGATATTTCGCAAAAAGATTTCGAGACAAGATACAGTACAAAGCACTATAGGGTCGTCCAGCTTCTTTGATTGGCTGAAAAATGTTCTGGCCAGTGTTTTTTGCGCAGGAATCACGAAGGTTCAGTGTCGGAGTTACTTAGTCCTGAGTGGCTTGGTCAAAGACGGACACGGCACCAGCAGTCAATGGAGGTATAACAACAGCTGAGGTGTGTATATAGTATTGAAGTCTACCGTGTGCTCCGATTTTTACGCGAAAAGTCACTGGCCCTAGTTATAGCAAACCGAGTGCCAAGATATCATTAATATTATGCCCATAAATATACGATTACTGTTTGTGAATTGTGATCAAGTGAGATGAAAAAATTCTTCAGTAAGTAGCGAAAAAATTAAGGGTATACTTTTTTTTTTTCTCTCTTTTTGCCTGTACTATGTGATGGCGCAGACACTTGACTTCGCCTGAAATTCATTTCCAAGCTGTCACGCGCAGAAGTTGTGCTGTGATGTTTCGTAGCAACAAATTCACGATATCTTATAACTATCCTGACAACCACCCGTTGTGTTGACACCTCTTCATAATCTGCCATCTCATTCTCACGCTGTCGTTGAAGTTTTCTATAAGTACACAAATACATCGTGCCCACGTCTGCTCATACGTGCGTGGCCGTTTTCCCCTAAAAAAAAAAACTCGTTCACAGATTCTTCACAAACGTCACTTGATCTCATGTTTCCGAACAATGCTTTTGTAATCAGATAGGCCCATGTCGGTTTTACGGAATAATTATCTGCAAGTGTGTTGTCCAGAATAGGTTGAGAATAGAAGTTATTCAATGAAACGAACTTAAATTTCTCAATAATATATTTTTTTTTTAAGAAAACTGACAAACTACTGATTTGGCAGTTGGAATTTTTACATGAATGAAAAGTTACACGAGCCAAAAGCAAATTTAACTAGGATACCATAAAATTTGACATACGCTGTTCGTTTTAAAATTTTAAACTTTTTTGATAACATTTTAAAGCACTGTGCGTAGAGTGTGCATGCTCGTGTTTCCGCCAAGAAGGGTAATTGAATAATTTTAGGCAAACAATCAGTGTATGGTGTATTTACTTAAAGCTGGTTGCGAACCTCAGAGAATCTGTACACGGCGACCGTCCACGCACTACTTGTCCAGAGTTCCAAGAATCCTGACGTACGAGTAACTTCGGTTGAGAAACTGCAACAGTGGCGTCGCGAATTCCTTTACACTAATCTGCAATTCTTTTTTTTTCTCGTAACACCATCGTTATTTCACGCAAAAATGAGAAAAATATATCTTAAAAAGAACATTTCTGGTGGCGAGAACAGACGTCGGTAGTCACAGGCGAAACGAGGGTTTCAGCTCGTCGGGCTAATTTATTTGGGAATTTTATTTCGCAAGAGAGAAACGTGCGTTACCGGCAAAAATTCCCCGGGCGGGAATCGTGTCGAAAGAACTTACGCAGCGGGCTCATCGCGTATAGGCCGTTGACTGTAGAACGAGCAGTTTCGAGGCCGTAGTTACTTTTCCTTTCAGCCATTTTTTTTTTAAATCCTTTAAGATCCTATTAAAATAAATATTGCCATGTAAGTAATAAACACAGTGTGTAAATTCCACCGCACTCTGAAGTTAACGTCTGAGGCTAAAATAAAATATATTTATCGACTGTTATTCCGAAATGCGAGGACTTTCAAAAGTGGTCACTTTAAAGTTAACAGCCTATAGCTGGGGTTTCTAAACCTTCCCCGCACGTACCCGCGGACAAGCGAGACGAAACGATAACTCGTGGGTGGCTGGATTTGAATACTACGGCCGAGTCACCCGCTCGCGCTGCCAGTTTACCACACGGCGTGTTGTGCACATCAAATTAGTATGCTGCTTTTTTTCTCTTTCGTTTTGGATGATTTGCAGGGTTGCGAAAATTCTCCCGGGTGGACGACCGTCTGAAGACGATGAAATATTGATTATTCTCCCCCCCCCTCCCCCCAATTGCTTTTCTCTGAGATAACACCAGAGCACACACACACACACACAAGCACTCAATTCTTCGCACAATTTCTTAGTTGAGCGTTGTCACTTTTTTTTTTTTAATTTGAAAATTCCCCAACATTTCCCCTGATTTCCAGACATAACAATTTTTTTTTCTCCTGATATTTTGATTAACATACTTTTCTGCAAGGATAGGATATTTTCCCATTGTAGCACACTTTTACACCAGGATGCTTCTCTACACGTATTAAGCAAAGAAAAAACGCCTATATATTTCGTCGACAACCATCTCAACAATTTTATATGGTTCTGGGAGTGGTGCACAAATTATGATAGAACTACCAAATATACCTTTCAGTAGACAGAATTATCACAGAATCATCTTGACTCACGACTTCAGCATTACGTGTTTATGCACGGAGCCTAATCGTTTTGTTGTTATAATGGGAACTTCCGTGTTGAATAAACACGAATTTTTTTTAATGGTTTTCACACAATGGTGTTTTAGAATCAGTACACATTTTCGGGTATTTTTATTTGCTATTTATTTGTACTTAATAGTTTAACGCTATTTCTCAAAACCAAATAAACCAAATTATTCTACCAACCTCTCTCTCTGACTGGCTAAAATTTGAATTTCGTAGGAAAACTTCCATCGAAAATTCACACACGACCAATTACGAAAACGTCCATGAAAAACGACCAGCAGTCGGCCAAATCTTCCATAGAACCATCCACACAAGCGTACATGCAGGCTTGCATGGAATCGTCCCCAAAGAATCTTCCATCGNTAACACCAGAGCACACACACACACACACAAGGCACTCAATTCTTCGCACAATTTCTTAGTTGAGCGTTGTCACTTTTTTTTTTTAATTTGAAAATTCCCCAACATTTCTCCTGATTTCCAGACGTAACAATTTTTTTTTCTCCTGATATTTTGATTAACATACTTTTCTGCAAGGATAGGATCTTTTCCCATTGTAGCACACTTTTACACCAGGATGCTTCTCTACACGTATTAAGCAAAGAAAAAACGCCTATATATTTCGTCGACAACCATCTCAACAATTTTATATGGTTCTGGGAGTGGTGCACAAATTATGATAGAACTACCAAATATACCTTTCAGTAGACAGAATTATCACAGAATCATCTTGACTCACGACTTCAGCATTACGTGTTTATGCACGGAGCCTAATCGTTTTGTTGTTATAATGGGAACTTCCGTGTTGAATAAACACGAATTTTTTTTAATGGTTTTCACACAATGGTGTTTTAGAATCAGTACACATTTTCGGGTATTTTTATATGCTATTTATTCGTAGTTAATAGTTTAACGCTATTTCTCAAAACCAAATAAACAAAATTACTCTACCAACCTCTCTCTCTGACTGGCTAAAATTTGAATTTCGTAGGAAAACTTCCATCGAAAATTCACACACGACCAATTACGAAAACGTCCATGAAAAAACGACCAGCAGTCGGTCAAATCTTCCATAGAACCATCCACACAAGCGTACATGCAGGCTTGCATGGAATCGTCCCCAAAGAATCTTCCATCGTGGCATACACGCCTTATAACGCGTCGTCGGCGATTGTAAGGGCTGTTCAAGAGATAAAGCGAGCACTTTTGAAATCAACCTTGGAAAAACGTCACTGCCCCTGCTTGCATATGTTTCAACGGGCGCACCGAGTGACGTTCACCCAGTAAAGTTGATAACTATGGAGAGAAAGTAGTTCCATATCTTAAAGTGAAATAAGAAGTGTTGGGTAAACGTTTGTGATAATTTAAATTATTTATTTCGCTTTGTGTAATTTTTTTTTACCATCGAGGTGTAAAATATAAACAGATTTAAAAAAAAAACTAACTTTTTTAACAATTTCACAGTTTTACTTCACCGACGCATGAATAAAGCGACGAGGCCTGCGGCAATGTTAATTTTACATAAGGCGGAAGAATACACAACGTACATACATGTAGATCTTAAGCAGGGTTTTCAGAAGTGCTCATTTTCCCCGTGAACGGCCTGCGGCGGCCAATCTGCCGACCTCTTCTTCGCCGCACCGGGTCTCGCCGCTTGAACGGGAACTCCACGCACGAACGCACGCACGAACGCACGCACGAACGCACGCACGCAGGCGGTGCGTGATGCCAGGCGGGGGTCCCGCCGCTTCTCCTGCATTCCGAATCGCGCATCCGGTGCGCGTGGGCAGCGGCGCACATGGTCTTTTAATTTTTTTTTATCCCGCCCTCGAAAAAAATACAGCGGTGACCGGAGTCAAGTTCCTGCCGTTGTAGCTTCACGCCCACGTCGTCTGCCGTCTGATTGTTTTCCTGTGGTCATTGCCGAGCAAAATTATCGCGTCTTATTACATTTTAACCCTTTCAAACCCACTTTAAAATACTGTTTCAGGTGTTGCAAAAAAAAAACATTTTATGGTATGTGCTGTACTTAAGAGGCTGTATCACCCCTCATACAGAAATTTTTCGTTTTATTGTCATAACACAAGAGTTAGGGTCATTACTTTAAATGTTTCATTATAGAAGCATTACATTTCATGGTTCTGCGCAAATTTTGGTACCTGATTGTTGATAGGTAGAGGCAGTGATATTTCGCGAAAATATTTCGAGACAAGATACACTCCAAAGCACTGTAGGGTCGTCCAGCTTCTTTGATTGGCTAAAAAATGTTCTGGCTCGTGTTAACCGTTTGCGCACGAATCACGAAGGCTCAGTGTCGGAGTTACTTAGTCCTGAGTGGCTTGGTCAAAGACGGACACGGCGCCAGCAGCCAATGGAGGTGTAACAACAGCTGAGGTGTGTATATAGTATTGAAGTCTACTGTGTACTCCGATTTTTACGCGAAAAGTCACTGGCCCTATTGGTAGGTGTTCCCTGGTTTTCATTAAAAGGTGAGAATGAATAAATATATAAAGTTTTATATTAAGTTAATTGTTGCATAAATGTTCGTTTGTAGTTCATATATTATATCCGTAATGATGGGTAAGCTTCTATTTTAACATTTTTTTCAATAAATCCTCCTAAATTTTTATCAGGAAGAAATAAATAAATAAATGCAATATGACTGGTGAGACGGGCTCGTAAGTCGACACAACACTTGTCTCGTTGTCAGAACCAATGAGCTGTCGGCTACAGTAATATTAACCAATCATGACCTAGACCAGTAAGGCGGTTTGCGAATCATTTACCCACAGGTAAGATCATTTGTCGGTGACCTTCGCACGGTACGGTACAGACCAAGAACTACTTACACGCACGTAATATACTCAACTGTGAGCACTGGACCTGAATGGGTTATGGGTTTAAGATACCGAAAAATTAAATATTTAATAACTGTACGAAACATTGTTCACCTTGTACGCACTGTGCGTGTGTGATAAGATTTTCCTCGAACAAATAGATTTTACTCTTTATATTCTTTGAATAATTTGATGCGAAATCCGAAATTATTATGTTTTTGCTGCAACCGCAGTAAGAAATACAAACTAATATGCACGAATAGAAAAAAAAAATTACAATGAAAACTAATGCCGTGGGTTACCGCTNCAGTAAGAAATACAAACTAATATGCACGAATAGAAAAAAAAAATTACAATGAAAACTAATGCCGTGGGTTACCGCTTGACATATATGTAATCCACCTAATAACAGATCATGCAAGTGTCATGTCAGCTTCAATCTTTATTGCAGTGCTGTATATGGGAGAATGCGTACAAGTGCCATGCTGTATGTCAATTTTATTGTAGTGTATACGAGAGGAATGTGTACTATTGTGTGTCATGATGGCTGCTGTCTTTAGTTACTGTGCTTCATGCTTGGAAGGATGTTTGAAACATTTCATGCAAGCTGACATTATTCGAAATTCTTTACGGGGGAATGCATTGACTGCCACCTTTATCGCAGTGCTGTGTGTGGAAGGAACGTGTACAAGTGTCATGTTGGCTGTCATCTTTATTGCAGTGCTGTGTACGGGAGGAACGTTTACAAGTGTCATGTTGCCTGCCGTCTTTTTTGCAGAGCTGTGTACGGGAGGAACGTGAACAGGCGTCATGCTGGCTGTTATTTTTATTATTAAGTGTTTTGCATTAAAGAATGTTTGTATATGCCGTGCAGTCTGATGTTTCGACGAAATGCTCTTGGAGGCTTGTAACCTGAGGTGTTGTTGTGTTGCCTTGTTGCAGGTGAGAAGCCGTACAGGTGTCAGTGGCCCGAGTGCGAGTGGCGGTTCGCGCGCTCCGACGAGCTCACGCGCCACTACCGCAAGCACACGGGCGCCAAGCCCTTCAAGTGCCTGGTCTGCGAGCGGTCGTTCGCGCGCTCAGATCACCTCGCGCTGCACATGAAGCGCCACCAGCCCAAGCCTCCCAAGTGACGCCACACCCGCCCGCCCCCCGCCCTGGACCGCGGGAGCTGACGCACGTCGACCACCGGGGGCTTCCTTCGCCGGGAGACGTCGCCGCAGATACTACGGATATTATTATCATTTTTTTATATTATTTCCACACTGACACGCTCTAGTCTAAAAGGCTGTTTGTTCATGATAAACTGAGCACTTTTGAAAGCCCTGCCGGGCGGGCGTTCCGGAACGTTACTCCGACAGTAGAGTAATGTAACAGAGAGTAACAGCTGAGGAAAGCAAGGGTAAACGTGCTTTTGGAACGAGCATGATGTAAATAGCATTCTGCGTTTACAAATATGTACTGATGTAAATTCCGAAAGATATTTGTCACCTTCCCAAAAATTGTTTCATGTTAAAAAATGTTAGTTGCATACATCAACAGCTTTAGGTGCTTGCGATAAATTAATCATAAACATTACTTAAAAAAAAGATTACTTTTATAAAAGTTAACTTTTAAATAAAAAATACGAATTTTTTTTCAATCGTCATTTCTAATTTTCCCGCCCGTGTCTGTAAACAGAATGTCCACATTTCCTTTTAAATTGTATAATTCTACTGAACTTTCCGCCATTTTCAGTTTACCTTTCGTTAGTCTCTGAAATAGTTTTACTCTGGCAAGATTCATAGAGCAATTACCCTGCAGATTTGGGACACTGCTGAGAGCGAGTAAAACATTTACTCAAAGTGTTTTGGGACAGCCAGAGAGAAACGTTTACTCGCAGAGTTAACGTTTTGGAACCCCGTCCTGAAGATCTACTCGTATGCACATTGTGTACTCTTCCACAATATGCAGAATTAACATTTACGATGGGTCCGGTCGCTTTAAATATGCTTAGGTCACGTGAGACTAAGAAATTATTAGAAAAAATGAATATTTTACAAATCTGCTAACTCCTACCCTCATTATGCACGAAGAAAAACAGAAAGCAAAATAAATAAATTCAGTATTGACAAACGTTTACGTCAACACTTTTAATTGAATGCTACGACTTGGAAGTACTTTCCTTCGACCTTACTGCGCGCGTGCTACTGAGTTTGCCCGTTAAAAGGCCTCCGTCTACCTGGAACTTTTTGCCACGTCTAGGCCGAGAAGCGCGGGAGCGATAAGGGCGACACTGCCACGCGCATCAAGTACGCCATCGCCGCTAAGCGCAAGGCTCTGAACTGGCGTGCAGTGTTCTCGTCGTGCTGCGTGTACCTATGGGACTTTCAGCGGTGACCATATTATTTTATTAGTGGGAAGTCTTTAGGAAGGTTCAGTGCAGGCCCCTATAGTAGTTTTGTATGTATCTGATGCGTGCATTTTGAGCTACAGCGCCTTGGAAAGGCCGTTTTTAGCAGTTTTGGAGTACTCTGAATTGATGTTTCTAACGTACGTGATATTTTGAAAGTACTTAACAGCTCTCGTCTGAAGTGTGTGTTCTTTTCGTAGATCAGCACGTTGGACGCAGGCTTAATAGTTTCGTTGAAAAACGTGTATTTGGAACACTCTGCAACGCAGTTCAAGCGCCAGGTAGACGGGCGCCTTAAAGCATGTTCAGGCAGGGGCAGTGACACTTCGCAAGGGTTCCTTTCAAAAGTGCTCAAGTAATCGCGCACAGCCTATACTTGTCAAAGTGCTGAGTGACTCTACACGACACGCCGCGGTACGTTCCGACCAACCGCAAGCGTGGAACGCCGAAGACGTCGGCGGCCAGTGAGCGCACGCGAAAACAGCAGCAGAAGATGCTCGTTCAAGATACTCCATGGTTCGGTTCGCATGCCGCCGTGCAAGCGGACCTCGAACCAGTTCACCGCGAGGATTGTGATTCGTGCCTAACGCCCCCCTTGCCACAGTACTTTTTTCTTTCTTTCTATTGTGAGTTCTTCCCTTTTCCCAGGGAGATACACGGCTGTCCCACTTGTGAGTGCTTTAATGGCACAGTAGGGTCACGCCTGAGGAAACACGGTATGTTGGGGCGAATGCTGATGCCAAAAAATAAATACTGTTTATGCTGTTGTCTAGTGACTATGCAGACAAGAGGAACATGCCAAGGAGAACGCAATGTACTAACGCTTCTATTGTGAAAGGTTTATGCCATTTACTGTTGCCATTTTATTTTTCCGAGGACAGATAGTGTGTTCAAAATATTTTGAGAAAAAAAGTTTTTTTTTTTCGACAAAGTGCCAAAAGAATGTGCCTTAATATATTGATGGCTTCATGAGTAGCCTTTTTATACAAATGTTTTTTAAAAATGTTTTTTGTGTGTTGAAGCCAAAGTATTATGTCTTACACAGGAACAAAGACGGAGATGACTTGACTTGAAACTCTCCTAGCCCATACTGTTGAATACAATTCTTTGTTCAGTTCCAGTACCATAACCACTTTAGTTATTATTAAACGCAGCCATTGATTTGAAGTGTAGAAAAATGTAAAGACGATAGTCAATGTGATCATTGTTACTGTGGTTTTTATTATAATTAATATATAGAATTTTTATTACCTAAAATATTTAGAGCCTGATAACACGTTATGTGTATATTTTGTGTTTACAATATTTTTTTTGGCAATGAACTTAATAACAGAGAGAATGTGTTTATATGTTGGTTATAAAAGAAGTCAAATTTTCTACCAATCAATTGTAAAGATGAAATTGTAATTATTTTATATTTATACATAAATTTTGTTTACTAACTGCGTTAAAACTGTGCGTCAAATCTTTTCTCCCAAAACAACACGGCTCTACTATTTCAGAAACGAAATCCTTTGAAACACTTTGTGCGAGACATGCTCTGCACTATAAATGCACGAAAACTGACGTATTATTTGCCAGGAACTGTACTGATAACCTAATCCTGAACTAAACTCAGATTTCCGGCAAAGTCATTACACTGATTTAGTCAACCATGATTGATGTCCAGGAACTCAACGTTTGTAACTCTACGTGACGTTTGAAACAAATGGGTGTTCATAGCGGCGATCTATTGTCAAAGATTCCCAAAATGAAGGAGATATGCATTTATCTGGATTCTATCTTAGAATCACTATATCATAAGCGAATAATTTATTATTTGTCACAGACAAGCATTCCTGCTGTTGGATAACAAATTTGAAGTACGGTATGATTGTATGCATAACGACTTTAGCTTCGTTAGAAGAACCATTCTCCATTAACTTAATTAAGAGAATATGTCGAGGCTGTATAAAAGTAAAGCAAACTTATTATTATTATGCATGCCTACCAGACAATGTTTAACTTGATGCTATATAAAAACCAAACAAAAAATTTACTTCCTATAGTTTTTTTGCATAATTACAAGTCAAAATCACAGCTTTAAAGTTTTGGTAATACATAAATAATGAAATATAACTCACGTAAGGAAATTACACAATTTATACTTTTAAAAAATGCCATTAAATACATTTAATATATGTGAAACCACACAGAGAAACTTTTTTAATTAGAAAAATGATTGATTATAAAGAAACTGTTGCATATGTTGATTCGTGGATGTCCCAAAAAATTTTGAAACGGATCAAAATATGCAACAGTTTCTTTGTGCTACGATTAAATTACAACAAAATTAAGAGATCACTACTTTTTAACATGAGTGAACTGTAAAAAATAACACGTAAGTTTAATAAAGAAGAAAGAACAAAATCATTGAAAATAATGACATTGCTGAAATCAACGTGTCTTCAGAGGAGCTCCACGCGAAAAAAACTAACAGTGTAATATTTTATAGATATTCAAGATATGTATTCAAGACAATTTTTTAAAACTGCGTGAGTATTTTAGCCGTGTAAACACTGCAATTTTATGGTTTTAATTAACATAACTATTTATTTCTTACAGTTCCAACATTTGAGTATCTTCAATGGGGAGAACTGTCAGGTCATACAATGGCTCGGCTATGATGGCGAATGTCGTTTCGCTACTACAGAGTTAGTGGATCTGGCTGCCCAAAAATCTTGCGATCGTAGCTGGGGCAGGCTTTAAATTAGTTGAACGAAGAGGCGGAAAGCACTCCGAGGAAACCCAGAAATATTCTGCTTAGTAATTTTTTCAAGTGCAAACACAAAATTCAACAGTGGAACTGGAATGAGTCTTAATCGCAACTGACACGGTTTAGCGGGCAATTAGTTGCAACTCAACAGTAAAATAACAGAACTTGCTGAAGTAGGTTCTAAGGAACTTACAGGTTTGCAACACATTATTAACCATCAAATTTTCACGTTCTCATGCAACGCGCATGAAGCTGCCAGCGTTTGTTTGATTTTTACTGCATTTCAGGAAGTATTATTGCTTTCACCGTTACTTTAAATTATCTAAGGAGAGATGCGTTTGGAGAGGCACAGGAATGCAGAGGTAGGGGTAACGGGAGAACCCCGAGAAAACTCACTGGCAAAGTCCGCCATTCCTATCCGCCAGGAATCAAACCGAGGTACAAACTGCGAGAACGCAGCGACGAAGAAAAATCGCACACTAGCATATTAAAACTATAGTCCATTCAAGGATACTTCTAAATTTTCTGAAGCCCTTCTAAAGTTATACTTCCAGGATATTCCTCCGCCTCATGCAAACAAAGTTTAACCTAGTCTAAAAAATTACACCTAAGGAACAACGCACCACATTCGTGCGCACCCAGTGTAATATTATTTTCCAAAATAACTATTTCTTACTAGGCATTACCAACATACTCATTTTATCTTCGTTTTTATTTCATATTAATTTTAATAGAATATTATAATTTACACATAAAATAGGCTTTAATACAAGTGTAATTAAAGCAAAAATAAAGTACTTATGTGTTAACAGAAATTTAAAAAAAAAACACTTGTGATACATGGTATACTTAGGAAAGAACTAAACACGTCATACATGGGGTGATTTTTCTCAAAGGTTTGATTAAAAGGTGTGAAGAAACCGCGAATAGACTATGGCGCGGTCAGTTTAGTCTGTTTGGTAGAAGATAGTCCACCAATCGTGCAAATGTGGCAGATGGGTTGCGCATCTTTAGGAGCCCACGCATAATTCGTACCCAACTTTGTCGACCCAATAGCGGCCAAGACTACACACATTTCCGGACGCGTGTTCCCGTTAGTTAAAAGCTCGGTCCGTTGTCCCGCGTCGCACAATGCGCGCTGTCTGCTTTCGTTTGTCTGGCGCGCGAGCCAGTACAAAGCACACCTCCACGGCGACAGTCGTTCCTTCCCCCCAGAACACACCATCCTTAGCCTCGCAGTCGACTTTTCTCTACTGCAGTAGAGGTTTCCCTCTTGTGCTTTGTCTACCGGACCCCAGAGCCGTTAAGTTTCAGGATCCACTGGGGATTCGGCTTCGGGGGGGGGGGCCTGCCCAATCACGCTCTCCCCCCACCAGAGTGATGCGCAAGTGTTACTCTGGTTAAACCCTGTGCCAAATTAAGGAAAGTTCCCGCCCCCCCTCTCTACTAGCACTTTTATCCTATCATAATAAAGAGCATGATTCCTATCCTCTGTCTCCTGTAGCATTTTCTGTTAAACATGATAATGCATGAAGCAATTTTTAATTATTTCCTATCGAAAGGGTTTTTACGGTGACTATGCCGGTTTTTCCCTTTCTCTTATAAATATAGTTTAGCTGTAAGTACACTTAGGGAGGTTGCCATGGCCACAATCTGGCCATGGCAGCCCAATCCCTCTTTGCCGTGATGCATGTCTCCTTGCATGATACTCCCTTCCTTGTAGGCGTATGGGGCTTAGCCCTGAGACGCACTTAACTCCCGTCCCTACCGCGGGCTCATATAACACTTAGTTTTAGAGTAGTTAGTTAAAAAAAAAAATCCCCAGAGCCAGTGGTGGCTGACCATCTCTTACGGAGTCCATGCAGGTTGCTTAGGAGTGCCTGGTCGAAGAGAACTTTACCACCCAGCCCAAGGCCGCCAGGTATATAAACTTCGCAACAAACGTAATGACGCAACGCAAACAGATTGCTATCATTTATAAACAACGTTGCCAACAATGCAAAATGGAAACATAAAACAAGCGCAAATAAATTTCTTTACTTAATGCACGTGAGTGATATTTTTTCCTTCTTTTCCGATGTATTTGATTAGTATATTTTTTCCTTAACATTATGAGTTTTGTCAAGTTACTAGTATATAGTTTTTAAATGCCTGAATCACGAATTTCCAAGAACGCTATTTGATTTTGTCACAATAGAGAAATACTAAAATATTTTAATGCGTAATTACACTACTTATATATGAATGAACGCACAACAGTTGGTACAAATATTATGCAAGTAAATTAAAAAAAATCGAAAACTGAAAATAATAGCTTCCTGTAAGAGTGTAAAACGATTTTGCAATTGATCATTGCTAATCTAGAAGGCGTAACACGGAAGAAAAAACACAAGAAGTTGAGGATTGGCCAAATTTTGTGTTGCGTTCTTGCGTAGTTTATCAACTGTATCTTTGAATTACGTGCGTTCGACTTCTTACGTCTTTGTGTTTCGTTCGTAGTTCATAAACCCTACCTAAGGTTCATATTCTATCAATCCGTGTTTGATTTTTGGCTATAAGCATTTTTGATACACTAAATATGGGCTCTAATATGCTAGATTTACGTTTCCCTTAAAAAAAATGTTTGATACATATTTTTACGTCTTCGAAGTATGTTTTTTTGTGTAATAATATGATAACGATGGCTTATATTAGGTATTCTCTTTCATTTGCGTGCGTTAGCAGTCTGGCTACTTCATAAAGTGGGACTTACTGCACTTTCGTGAAACACAAGTCCAAGCTGTATTTCGAGAATAATCGATCACCTGTCGACACACATGTACACTCATTTGCCGTACACAGCGGTCGCTCGCCTGTTAATCGATTGCCTGTCGACACACGCGCTCGTTTGCCGTATACGTTGCTCGCCAGTTTCGCGCACATCGACGCCCCGAGGTGACCAACAAGGGGGGATTTTTTTTTTTTTAAGCAGTAAACCTGTTCCTCGCGACCTTCGAGGTACGGGGCCTCTTCGAGAGATTCCTTCGCCGCGGATAACGCGAACTCGCACTCCTCGGCGTCGTCCGCCACGTCACAATCGACGGAACCGTTACCGCGATATATGTCGCGACGACTTAACACCGGCGGGCACGTCTGTGACCTCTCAACTCGAGCGTCGCCGGCGATGGCGACCGCCGACAGCTGAAAAACGTCGCAGCAGGGGACTCTGCCCGCTTCCTTGTGAGCACGTGCGCAGCCGAATTATCCCCGCACTTGTTCGATATTCCAACAGCGACTTTAACGACGATCAATTTACACGCTATCTTTTCCACGTAGAAACGTGGCAAGTTATCCTCATAACGCTTCGAGGATTTCGTCCGTGTCTGGCTCCAGCAATAATAATTTGAAAAAATCACTCCGCCCTTGAAAACAAAACTATTATCAGATAATGTACTGTAAATCACGTTACACATGAAAACGTACATGAATGGGGCACACATCAACTCGCCACTCGACAAGCAGAAAAAACGAATCAACAAGGAGTGTTTTACAGTACAGTGGGAGTGTAGTGTGAGTGAGTGAGTGAGAGAAGAGGTTTGGACGACTCTTAACATCAGGGTCTTGAGATCCGACGAGGATGAAGGGAGGAGAATATGGAGTAGAGCTGGAACGTAAAGGGGGTGGGGGAGGACGGGAGATCCCCGAGAAAACCCGCCGACCAGCGGCATCCGCACCACGTAACAATCAAATCCCACCAACCACGTAGTAGAATCTGAGCCAAGGAGTTTTGAAATACAAATGGTAATTACATTTTTTTTTTTCAGTGCAAATCGGGTATCCCTTACGACGAGGCATTCTGTGCGGGAGAAACTGTTACTCTTGACGAAACATGTATGTTATGTCAGTATTTGCATTGCTCTTCGTACTACCTGCACATTACCAGAGCTGTTATATATGCTGTTCACTGTAAACTGAGCACTTCCGAAAGCCCTGCTTAAGATCTACTTGTATGCACTTGGTACCACATATAAAATTAACACTCCGCGGGCTTAACTACTTTATTCACGTGCCGGTCGACTAAAGCTGTGAAATTATTTTAAAAGTAATATTTTACCAATTTGCTTATTATTACACTTATATGCATTAAACAGAACCGAAACGCAAAATACATAATTTCAAGTGTTCACTGGCATTTACCTAACACTTTTAATTCAACGCAAAGACATGAAACTAAGTTCCATCCGTCGTTACCAACCTGACTGGGCGTATGCTAGTCGGTGTGCACGTTTTCAAAAGTTGATTTCAAAAGTGCTCCACTAACCGTAAACAGCCTATAGTCAGCTCCTCGGTGTACACAGCTGCGAAAACACGTACGCGCTAAGAGGAGAAAGTAGAGGAAACAAGAGGCTCATAGAGCAAAGATTATTTTTGTAGTGAAGAGAAGCCGCAGACTAGTGTGCGTTAAGACGACACGGCAGTACGTCCAAATGAAAGAGGCGGGGGAAAAAAAACTCGTTGGGTCCTGTGCCACGAGCAGATCAACCGGGATGAACTTAACTCACTCTTGTCCACATGCAGGACTAACACTGACGGCCAATTGAAGAAAGCACATAACCCCTTACAAAAAAAAAAAAGGATAGGGGCATAGAGTGAGTGACGAGATTTGGGCGGCTCTTAACAGCGAGGTCTTGAGAGCCGATGCGAGGGCAATAGAGAAAGAAGTTTAATTGCACGCATGTTCGAAGTATAAGCTTGTCATAAAATGTATTCGCTACATCTTTTTCGGGACCTAATTACGGACACATGTATTTTTTGAGAAAACAGTAAGGTGTATGGTTCTGCCAATCAGGTTTAGTTTACTGCAGTATTGATCTATATTTGCCCAGGGTGGCAAAGTCTGAGAGGCGGCAACATCAGAAAAGTGTCATAGTTGGGGAAAATAATCACTTTTCTGCGTTATTCTGCATTTAATTGACTTGACAGCAAACGGCAAACCTGTTTACAAACAACGTATTTTGTACAGGTAATGAAGATGTAAAAAAGTAATTAATATTCGAGGTACTTAGTATCCCAACAAATAGGGGGCCCAAAAATTCTTTGACTCAGACCCCCAAAAAATCCTAGGGTGGCCTTGTTCAGATGCTTAGTTCGTAGACTTAATAATTCTCTTCGTTCTATTCCGTTGATTTATTTTTTTCATATTTATTGTGGGGCCGCGGTGGTTGAGCGGTTAGACTGCTCGCTTCCCACCACGGTGAACTGGGTTCAATCCCCAACCGAGTCACTCCCGGATTTTCGCAAGTGGGAATGATGCCGGACGATGTCGCTGGTCGGCGGGTTTTCTCGGGGATCTCCAGTTTCCTGCACCCTTGCATTCCGTTGCTGCTCCATTCTCACCTCACTTCACCCCCATCGGCTTTCAAGACCTCGCTGTTAAGCGCCGCCCAAATCTCTCAACTCAACTCATATTTATTGTGCATTAGAATATATACAAAACAAAAGTACTTTTTAAACTTATTTTCAATTCATGTGCAATAAACATTTTGTAACTTGAGTGTAAGATGTATCAAGGTAGGTGGTCCATGGTAGTTGACATTCTACAATTATTGGTTCGAGGTAAAGGTAAGTTTGAGAACCACTGCTCTACACAANGTGGTCCATGGTAGTTGACATTCTACAATTATTGGTTCGAGGTAAAGGTAAGTTTGAGAACCACTGCTCTACACAGAAAAATTATTTTTTGACTTCTACAAAAAAAAATTATTTTTAACGGCTTACCAAAAAATTATAGATAACACTGCAAAAAAAAATCTTCGTAAACTTTGCAAGATAGTGCTTGAAATGTGTACATGATGTGTACCGTATTTGTACAAAAAAAGTACTGTAACCNTCGTAAACTTTGCAAGATAGTGCTTGAAATGTGTACATGATGTGTACCGTATTTGTACAAAAAAAGTACTGTAACCCACTGATGGATATCCTGCAGAATTAAACAATGTGTGTAGTAATTCTTAAATTATTTTCCTGCAAAGTCACAAGCTACTATTTGGACTTCTCCAAAGTAATTTTGTCACATTGAGGATACACAGTAGTTTTTATGGTACATAAATTGTAGGTCAGCCAGGATTGCAGGGAACATACTTTATACGGCTCAGTCAGGCATGTCCCAACACAACTGCGGCTTTGAAATCGAGAATCTAACCCAAGTACATTAACCACTACGCCATCGATGCATCCATAAGTCGTCTTCTGTTTTTAATAAATTATAGGGTAATTTACTTTTATTTTAACCTCGTGTTAATATGCGGTACTTTACTTTCAAAAGAACAGCTAGTTTTTGCTGATCTCGCGGTGGAACTGTAATTAGTTATACACTTGATTACAATGTGTATGTTGTTCTCACGTAAAAAATAAATGAGGCAACTTTCTACACACAAGAGAAAATTAAATTCTGCCGACAGCTGTTAAATTTTTCGGGGAGTTTTTTTCCTCTACATTCTGTTGCTTTTTTTTTTGTCACTCATATTATTCAAAGGAAGTTGACGCGTGACGAGTACAGGGGATAGGAATTGCGCTGTATTCACACCCTGGGAGGAATAACCCCGGGTAAGTCCCGATATATTACGTCTAGANCTCAGTCTCGCCAGTGTGTGTAAATAACTATGTGACCTTCTGATCAATAAAATCCTGATGTGTTAAATAACGGAGAATACGAGTATATGTTTACCCCTAAAACAACAATCTCAGGTGCCCTTAGTCTGCACCTAAATAATATTTAACTATATGAACTACTGGCCACCACCCTGTATAGCTCAAGTGGCCTAGTAGCGACAAAGTCATGCGAAATATATATGCATGTACTCGTATTTAGCAACGCACTTTGTACATTTAGCTGTCTAGAGAAACATTATCGAAAACAAAATATGTACTAATCAATAATTCTGAAAATTCACTTAAAAGGTTTAAAAGAAAAGTGCATAT
Source organism: Clitarchus hookeri (assembly GCA_002778355.1). Taxonomy (NCBI): domain Eukaryota; kingdom Metazoa; phylum Arthropoda; class Insecta; order Phasmatodea; family Phasmatidae; genus Clitarchus; species Clitarchus hookeri. Next base: position 1,259,788 of record NQII01000168.1, read on the forward strand.
ATGTACTATCGCAGCTAAAATCACGTAAATTTACAAAACCTAGCTCGTGCTGTTACATGATTAATGGTGCAAACCCGTGACTTCGGGAACACACTCTTGGCAGTGATGACTCGTCAACTATTAGCACACATCTTAACTTTAACTTCTGAGAAACAGTGTGAGCAGTTTACCGAATATAAGTGTTTCTGCCAGAATGATTACTTCAGCCGGCAGACGTCCATGCATGTCTGAGCGCGTGGATGATATAGACGCGAAGCAAGGGAGGGAAAGAGATGCGCGCGCAGGTCTGGCCGTGCTATAGGCCATTCCACAAACATCAGTTACGGCGGGCCCAGTTATATGCAAGGCGATGGAGGCCGAAGGACGTTTGCAGAGGTACGGAGAAGTTATCCCCGGTGTTACAAAATTGCACTTGCCTATGAAATTCATGTACGACCATATATCATAACAATTTTACAACATGTCGGATCGAACATAATGAACGTAAAACTACAGGAATTCATCTGAAGAGATTTACTACTCTTTTAATCAGAATGTATGGTTAACCATTGAATATTTTATTTAAAAGTACTCGGCCGCCGTTTCTTGGCAAACATTCAAGGCTAGCCGTGACGTCAAGGTAGCTGAAAAGTCGTGTTCAAAGACTCGAGCACTCATACTAGAAAATTCGGGATTTTTATTAGTCATAGCTTCATTCTGATTGTTTCGTACTGGTACTTTTTTTTACTTATACTTTACTTTAATTTACCAACAAAAACCACAACTTACATGCCCATTTTTTTTTAACACCTCGATACAGCTTGCTTTTTGCATTCCCTCAGATATTGGAATCAGCACAAAGCCCTCGAATGTTGAAAGAAGGATACGAGTAAAGAGATCACCAAAAATAAGTATAATAAACGAAATTACATAAATCTAACTTTAATATAAAATAATATTTATTCACTGTTTCAGAAATTGTAATCACAATATTTAATGTAATAAAAAATGTATTAATAATTCCAATAATTAATTAAATTTAAAAAAAATCAAATATTATAAATAATAAATTATAAAATACTAACAAATAATAGCCATTATAAAGCCTACATAACATAAATAAAAATAATAATTTTAATAAAATTGAAGAGCTAATCCCCATAATCCTACTATTAATAAATAAATTAAAATAAAATTATAATTTTAAATAAAAATAGCTGAATTAAATTAAATTATTAGAAAACTAGATATAATGATTTACGAATAACATATCACAACTATATTAATATAATTAATAGATATATATTGATAGATATATATTGAAGTTTCCTGACTGGCTCTGGAGGATCGACTCTGCTGCGATCACTACTCGAGTCAATCGAGTATAGGATATTCACGGTGAGGTGAGCACTTTTGAAAGCCCTCTCATTTGGAATAATAGTCAATAAATGTTATTTTTATTTTAGCCTTAGACGTTAACTTCAGAGTGCGGTGGAATATACACACGGTGTTTATTACTTACGTGGCAATATTTATTTAAACTTGCGGTTAAAGAAAAAAAAAACCAAGGGCTCAAAAGTGCTCACTTAACCGTGAACGAACGGCCTACAACTTCGTGAATTGAGTCTGCCGCAGGATCACTGTTCTTATAGACTATTGCTCTGCTGCGATTTTTATAAGTAGCTTAAAAAGAGTTTTGTCTGATAAAGTGGTTTTTAAGTGTCGCCTTGCATTACTGCACGGCTAATTACAAGAACGGCACAAAATTTAAGTTTTTTTAAATTTAATTTTTGAAATGGTTTCCCACGCCCAATAAGATTCCTTGGCAGTGGAAGTAGCAAAGAATGATTATAATGAATAGAAGATTAATAATCAAAAACCTCGGATGGCCTTTGGCTAAGAGAGGTGAGGTGGAAATTAATTAATTAATTAATGTACCAAAGGGAAAATTTCCAGCCCAGCCAACAGTCAATAACAAGTGTTTGCTGTTTAAAACTTAGAAATTAAACCAACAAAAGCCTGCTGGATGGTCGGTGTTAGCTCATCCGTGTTTCCAAAGGTTACTTGCGTCGTTTTACGATATATACTCACCTTTAATGTTCGGTCAGTATTAGAGCAATGAACATAGACTTGAGAGTTTTCAACGACTACAATGAGTGGCGGAATGTGCAATGTTTATAACTTTTCCAACTACACAATTTGAAATTTTTCTAAGTTCAACTTTAATAAAAATTACAAAATAACCCAGACACATAAAGAAACACTGCTTCTAATCACAGTTAGCATGCGACTAATGACAAATGTTTTCCGCTAAGCACAGATCAAACCAAGCAGTAACAAGATAAAGACCTCTATGGGCTGTTCAGGTTATTTGAGCCACTTTTGAAACCAACCTTTGAAAAATGTCACTGCCCCTACCTGCATGTATTTCGACGGGCAGGCCACTTGCCGCGCGCCCAGTAAAGTTGGTAACGACGTAGGGAAAATAGTTCCGTGTTTTAAAGTGTAATTAAAAATGTCATACTGTAGGTTGTCATTTGCGAATTTTGAAATGATTTATTTTGCTTTCTGTTCTTTTAACCTGTATAAGTTTAAGAAATGGCGAATTTGTAAAATGGGTACTTTCTTATGATTTCACGGTCTCATCCTGACCCGCGTACGAATTAAGTGATCAGGCCCGTGGCTATGTCAAATTTACACGTGGCGGAAGAATACACGATGCTCATACAAGTGGTTCTTAAGCAGGGCTTTCAAAAAAAAAGCTTAGTTTACCGCGAACAGCGCATATAATCTATTCACAGTTACTCCACACTTTTCTGAAGCCCTGCTGAAGTTCTACTTCCAGGATATTCCTCCGCCTCGTGCGAACTAAGCTTAACCAAGTCTAGAAAATTACACCAAAGGACAACGCACCGAACTCGTGCGCACTCAGTTGTAATAATATTTTGAATGAAGAACTATTTCTTACTAGGTGCTACCAACACAGATGTTGTCTTACTGATTTTAATTCATACTTATTATAAATGAAATATTATGATATATAAATTAAATATAGGTAAAAATTAAATTTAACTAAAAATAAGATTATTTTGTGTTAACAGAAGTATAGAACACTTGTGATGCATGGCATAGTTAGGAGATAACTTAACACCTCATACGTGGGGTTTGATTAAAAAAATGTGAAGAAACGGTGAACAGCGTAAAGCAAAAATAGCCCGCAGCATGGCGCGATGCAGCCTAGCAGTGAGTTGTACAGTTGCGTAAATGAAGGACAGAGAGCAGCGTGTGCGAAATCAGTTCAAAGCGCGATATTTCTCGTACGAAATGTTTAACAGAGAAAAAGTACTGTGCCTCGATGAGAGTATTCAGTTTCGACGTCACGGACATGGAGAATATCGAATAGTTATTTTGTGGAATTTTTGAATTAAATCTTGCTACAACACAAAAATCCAAAAAAAAATTTAAAAAAAAATAGTACACTCGGTTTACTAACTAGCCAAAAAAAAAAAGTGCGACAAATGCTTCTAAAGCCGTGTTCCGATTGGCAATTTAATGATTTAGCAAGGGGTTTAATTAGTAATTTGGCATTGTTCAATTGGAACGCTGTCTATAGTCACTTGTTTACGGCGATGGTCAGTAAAGTTGTAGTCTGCATTACATAAACACATTGCGTTTACGCGAGACAATTATCACACATAAAAAAAAATTAATTAAGTAATTTATACGAGAAAAAAAAAACGCATCTATACAGTATTTTTTGGTAACGTTTGCATTCAAATGAATTACACTCCTCAATTGCTCATTGGAATTAAATTCATGCCTACAGCTATTTACTTACGTATATTTATTCGGTTACGATTTGTGTGAGAGAGAGTGTGTGAGAAAGAATGAAAGAGAGAGAGAGAGAGAGAGAGTGTGTGTGTGTGTGTAGTAGTAGTAATAGTAGTAGTAGTAAGCTATCTCGGCAATTTTCAGCAGTTTCCTTTGCCACATCAAGTTCAAAATAAATATGGTGGCGATTTGAGATTTNCACCTCATACGTGGGGTTTGATTTAAAAAATGTGAAGAAACGGTGAACAGCGTAAAGCAAAAATAGCCCGCAGCACGGCGCGATGCAGCCTAGCAGTGAGTTGTGTAGTTGCGTAAATGAAGGACAGAGAGCATCGTGTGCGAAATCAGTTCAAAGCACCATATTTCTCGTACGAAATGTTTAACAGAGAAAAAGTACTGTGCCTCGATGAGAGTATTCAGTTTCGACGTCACGGANATATTTCTCGTACGAAATGTTTAACAGAGAAAAAGTACTGTGCCTCGATGAGAGTATTCAGTTTCGACGTCACGGACATGGAGAATATCGAATAGTTATTTTGTGGAATTTTTAAATTAAATCTTGCTACAACACAAAAATCCAAAAAAAAATTTAAAAAAAAATAGTACACTCGGTTTACTAACTAGCCAAAAAAAAAAAGTGCGACAAATGCTTCTAAAGCCGTGTTCCGATTGGCAATTTAATGATTTAGCAAGGGGTTTAATTAGTAATTTGGCATTGTTCAATTGGAACGCTGTCTATAGTCACTTGTTTACGGCGATGGTCAGTAAAGTTGTAGTCTGCATTACATAAACACATTGCGTTTACGCGAGACTATTATCACACATAAAAAAAAATTAATTAAGTAATTTATACGAGAAAAAAAAAACGCATCTATACAGTATTTTTTGGTAACGTTTGCATTCAAATGAATTACACTCCTCAATTGCTCATTGGAATTAAATTCATGCCTACAGCTATTTACTTACGTATATTTATTCGGTTACGATTTGTGTGAGAGTGAGTGTGTGAGAAAGAATGAAAGAGAGAGAGAGAGAGAGTNTACGTATATTTATTCGGTTACGATTTGTGTGAGAGTGAGTGTGTGAGAAAGAATGAAAGAGAGAGAGAGAGAGAGTGTGTGTGTGTGTGTGTAGTAGTAGTAGTAGTAGTAGTATAAAGCTATCTCGGCAATTTTCAGCAGTTTCCTTTGCCACATCAAGTTCAAAATAAATATGGTGGCGATTTGAGATTTNAAGCTATCTCGGCAATTTTCAGCAGTTTCCTTTGCCACATCAAGTTCAAAATAAATATGGTGGCGATTTGAGATTTCGTAAATTAGTACTTAGTAAGAAGTTTCGTTAAATACTAAAAATCTAATACTATACTACCAAATACGTCATCACTTTACGGTGTCCTACTTCCAGTAAACTAAAACTGCCAATTGTAACATGGCCTAAATATTTTCGGTAAATAGTTTCCTGAAACGTACAAACGATGAGTTTGAAAGGCCCATGAAAAATTAAATTAAAAAATTAAAACGGGAAACTGAGGCATGTGTTAGACAGAAATTTAAATTTCTTGACGAACTGCAACAATAATAACTTCGAAGTTATAAAAAAAAATNGAGGCATGTGTTAGACAGAAATTTAAATTTCTTGACGAACTGCAACAATAATAACTTCGAAGTTATAAAAAAAAATATGTAGGCCTGCTAACAAAACAATAAATACATTAAAATTTAAGCATCAGTAGATAATTTGCACTCACTAAACAAAACGTGTGTATTTGCAATACTTTGAACAAACATGGACGACTTGTTTATAAGCAACAATGTAAATAATTTATTACGTAATATAAACCATTACGGCACTGTTCATTATCGTCAGTTTACGTGTGAGCGCATGCTTTCAGTCAAATANCCGAGCGTTACACTTTTTCATAAGTGACTCCCAGCCGCAACCTAATTTAAGACGTTGTCACGTCAAAAAATATGTAGGCCTGCTAACAAAACAATAAATACATTAAAATTTAAGCATCAGTAGATAATTTGCACTCACTAAACAAAACGTGTGTATTTGCAATACTTTGAACAAACATGGACGACTTGTTTATAAGCAACAATGTAAATAATGTATTACGTAATATAAACCATTACGGCACTGTTCATTATCGTCAGTTTACGTGTGAGCGCATGCTTTCAGTCAAATAGTTTACTTTGCGTTTAAAAAGAGTTTTAAGACGCGTATATTGCTAATAACTCGAAAGTTTTTACATCAGTTTCGATTACTCTTGCACTTGTTTCTTGATCAGTTCGCTTATAAGTAAATTGTATACGGTACTTACCTACAGTTCTCCACGAACGATACTGGTGAATGCCGCAACGAGCGTTCGCACTCACGTCTTGCGACGTTATCGAACTTGAAGTTCGCGGTACAAACAACAAATAGAGATGGCCGATAAATCGCAGTCTGCTACTTTGTCACAGATTTTTCGTCGTCCCTGATGTACCGGTGACAAAAATCATTGAAATATCTGTGACTGTGCTATCGCTTACTGACAGGTTCACAGGTTGGGAAACGAACTGTGTGACAAGCGAAACAAGCTTCTTTTGTCACAGTTTATTTCAGCTACCGGTGATATGTCGCAACGTCACAGCTAGCCTTGAATGTTTAACAAGAAATAGCGGCCGAATACTTTTAAATAAACTATCCAATGATTAACCATACCTTCTGATTGAAACAGTAGTAAATCTCTTCAGATGAATTCCTTTAGTTTTACGTTCATTATGATCGATCCGACATGTATTTTTTATAGATAGTATACAAAACAATGGATGTTAATAAATATAATGCAATAATGCCAATAATATGTTATTTACTTTTATGTAATTTTTGGCAAGTGAAAAAAATGTAACTAAGAAAATGGTTTTTTTATAAAATTATAATCTGACTGTGTAAAACATTTACGTGATTTCTCAATGACGGAAAGATTATCACGGTAAATGGCGAAATCTCGCAAAATAAATCTTTATTACAAATGCCACCTAAATATAAATAAATAAATATATATATATATAAACGTCCGTATTTAGGTGGCATTTGTAATAAAGATTTATTTTGCGAGATTTCGCCATTTACCGTGATAATCTTTCCGTCATTGAGAAATCACGTAAATGTTTTACACAAAGTCAGATTATAATTATTCTAATAATAATAATAATATATATATATTACTGTGAAAAAAGCGCAGATATTTGAAAATATCGGTTAAGCTCATCCCTAATAACAAAACACGAGGCGTTCAAACTCAACGCGCTTTCGAATGTGGTACACACGGAGAGAATCACTTAGCTGGGAACAGAAACTTGCGAAATACTAAAATGTTCGCTGGTCAAAAGTGCCACTCACCTAACAGTTCCGAACGAAAAGTTTCACTGCGTTGGGTCAGCCAGCTTCCAGAAGGACTGAAGACGCATCGCCGTGCACCGCGACAACTGTCTGTCCCATTTGACCGCTTATCTTCTCTTGTCGGCGACGTATGCTGTGCAACGTGCGATCGCGAATGTAAGTCCGTGGCTAGACGAAGCCGTGTTGACTACGCACGCGCATTTTCGACCGTCATTTGTTTCAACGTACTACCCACAACCTAACGGACGTAAACTAGACCACGACAGTGGTTAAGTACTTGTTTCTACAGTTTTAAACTAACTCGGCCGACCAAACATTCACACACTTCACGCACTTTATAAACTAACCTGGGATGGTACGTGAATAAGTGCGTCGTTTCAACACGCGCATGCGCAGTAGGCAAGTCTGTCCACATACGCTTATCAGTGTTGCCACCTTGCGTAACGCTTTTGTGTTTGAATCCCTTTTCCCGTAGAGCGGAAGTTAGCTGTCAACAACAAAAGTACTCGAAAGGCCGCCTGTCCAAAAACCCTTCCTCTGCTAGTTTTCTCTTGCTTTCGTTTTTTTGCGGTTAATTTTCGTACACTCTGGAAGGATTATTATTTTCGTTATCAGCAGTGCGTGTGGAATACGCCACCTTCATAAGAAAGCGGTTATACAATTAATAATAATAATAAAATCTGTTTAATATGTTGAACACTTATTCATAACTCCCGCCTGCAGAATAATACATTTTTTTTATATCTTACAATTACTTTTAATAAAAATCAAATTTTCTTTTTAAGTCGGAAGTTGCACCGTTATATAACTCGTTTTGAGTGAATGCTTGAAAAAGTTTTCGCAACCATTTAACTGTATAATAAAACATTTTTAAATTACGTATGTACACATTTTAGGAGTGGTGCCTACAATATTTTGTGTCATAACTAGTGTTCCGAATTTGGAGAGTGGGGGGAGTTTAACCAAATTCATATAACCGTTCAAACCTATAGTTAGTGCGTAGTTGGCATCATGTGCAATTAAGTATATAAGTAACTTTTTATCATAGACTAAAGATAAGGTATAGGTTGTTCACGGTAAAGTGAGCACTTTTGAGACCCTAGTTATTTTTTGCTTTCAGCCGTTTTATCCTTCCGGCTACACTAAAAAAAATAACGCTATTTAAGTAATAAACATAGTTTATGTATTTCACCAGACTCGGAAGTTAACGGTACAAGGTTAAAATAAAATATATTTATTGACTACTACTCCTAATTAGAGGGCTTTCAAAAGTGCTCACTTTACCGTGAATGGCCTATATAGGTTATTCACGGTTATTTCAGCACTTTGGAAACCAACCTTTGAAAAATGTCACTGCACCCACCTGCGTGTACCTTAACGTGCACACCGCCTGGCATGCGCTCGGTAAAGTTGGTAACGACGGAGAGAAACTTATACCACACCTTCCAGTCTAATTCAAAATTAAAGAGTTCGATAAACATATGTGAAATCTGAAGTGATTTCTTTTGCTTTATGCTTTTTAATACGTATAAGTACAAGAATGAGCAAATCTCTAACATTCTTACTTTCCTAGTCATTTCAAAGTTTCACTTGACCGATGCATGGATAAAGTGATCAGACCCCCACGGTGATATTAATACACGTGTGGTTGAAGAACACACAATGTTCACACGAGTAGGTAGATCTTAAGTGGGGCTTTGAAAAGTGCTCAGTTTACTGTCATCAGCTTATGATGACCAGGGGGGGGGGGCGCCCAGTTTACTGGGCAAGGACCCCGGTAGCGCCACGGGGGGTCAGCGGTGGCGTAGTGGCCAGGGCGCTCGCCTCCCACCACGGCGATCCGGGCTCGATCCCCGGCGGGTTCACTCCCGGATCCCCGCACGTGGGAATCGTGCTGGGCGATGCCGCTTGCCGGCGGGGCTTTCTCGGGGTACTCCCGTTTCCCCCGCCCTTGCACACCAGCGCCGCTCCATTCTAGGGTTTCATTTCTGTCGTTCTCGGGGATGACGGTCACCTACAGGTCCCAGCTGAAAAGACCGTCACTCGGAGGGTGTCACCTTGCCCTGGGTGCACTCCCCCACACGCCATTATTATTATCGCCACGCTTGCTGGCGAGGCTGCCAGGGAACAATGAAAGCCTTGATTTCTAATTTCGGGAATAGATTATTCAGGTCTTGGCTACCCATAGCCGAAACGTATTGATTTTTTTATGGTGTAATGGTTAATTATATGGTTTGATGTGTGTTCTGTTATTTTATACCTTGATTTGAACAATGTGAATATTGTAAAATCAAGGCAACTACAGGGGGATTATGGTCTTCGGGTGACAGCGTCCCCGTGGCTCCCTGTGGAAACTGGTCCAACATAACCAGGCTAACATCACCACTCCCTCCTGTTGGGGATTACCATGCTATAACCAATTTTAAACAATTTCAAAATATTATATTCACTTTTAAATTTAATATGAAGTCTTATTCAGTTATTTTAACTCCTTGGGGGGTTGTTTGTTGTGTTTATGATTATTTTAGAAAAAATTTTGTTGTGCTTTTATTATCAGAAGTTTAAACGTTACCTTGGCGGTGAGTATATGACTAACTATACTTAAAATGTACATATTAAAAATTTTGAAATTCCTGAGTATGTTTTAACAGGAAAAAAGATTTAGTATAGGAGAAAACCCGGAGGGCCTTGTGGCTAAGAGGGTCGCAAGAGTTGTTACATGGATGTGATCAGCTTATATACTGGTTACCGTAGTATGCGCTCGAGCCCTCAGAACTGTCCAAACCATGTGTTAAAACAACGATGTTCCGTGTGTGTATACTTGGTTTAAGAACAAGTGGCAGCTTCTAGAAGAACACATTGCGTAACTTGACAAATTCTAACATTGCATTATGTCTTAAGGGTGCACCAAAAAAATTCTTTAAAATTTTCTATTTGTACGAAACACCGTTCAACTCTAAGACATTACTCGTAAGAATTATTTTTTTCAAATAATTTTTCAGATCGCATAGTTTCTTCATCATGGTATGTCAACTACAAATTTAACGGCTTTTAATAGGTACAGATAAAATAAACTGAGACATTAATAGGTCATGCATTAGTAGCTCATTTTAAGGTGGGCTCTATGCTTTACAAATTAAATATATAGCATTAAATTTTCTGGCTTGGTCCTATATTACCGTGGCACGAGGCTAATATTCTAAATGAAACTAATTTACCAAAAATTCAGCAATTTTACCTGTTGCCGTCTGCCCACTACAAGTTTTATGAAGGTTCACGGCATGCCAGATATTTTCAATTTAAAAATCCATCCGATAGTAAGTACTGCAATTTGCTTGCCTACTGCGGTGTATTCAAACTGCGAACATCAATTACTTCTTTCAACTCGTAAAATAAAGTGGTCTTCCTATACATAGCATTGGCCCTGACTTCCCTGTATCTTCCTGTGTAATTACCTAGCAATGCGTCCAGTTGATGATACGCCGAAAAAAAAAAATCACATATAAAATTTTTTTTAATGATAATGTGCTATGCCTAATGACTGTCCGAAATATTTTTTTTTCAACTTCCTTGTACGTGTAAAGTTGGGCTCTTGAGTTAATCGAAAAACTGTGTAAATTACCACCTTTTAAATATGAGCCATTGGATGTGGCAGAGAGGTGACTTTCATATCGCGAGTCGTGATTCCTAAGTGTTTAAGTGTTCCTCTTGAATAACCCTTAATGTATGGTCTAAGGAGGCTTGTAATTATTAGGAGCACTAAAAAACGAGTTATGCTGCGCCGCATTACAGAGCGTTAACCCAAAGTTGATTTATCTCGCGAACACCGCATGCTGCAAAGTAATATGGGAAGTTTTGAATACAATCGGCTCTTGTCTTGTTCAGAAGCCGTGCTATGTGACTGGGGCAACAGAAACTTCAGTAATTAGACGAAGAAAACATGAATCATTTTATTTGGATCGTACAAGTCAAAAANTAAATTACCACCTTTTAAATATGAGCCATTGGATGTGGCAGAGAGGTGACTTTCATATCGCGAGTCGTGATTCCTGAGTGTTTAAGAGTTCCTCTTGAATAACCCTTAATGTATGGTCTAAGGAGGCTTGTAATTATTAGGAGCACTAAAAAACGAGTTATGCTGCGCCGCATTACAGAGCGTTAACCCAAAGTTGATTTATCTCGCGAACGCCGCATGCTGCAAAGTAATATGGGAAGTTTTGAATACAATCGGCTCTTGTCTTGTTCAGAAGCCGTGCATTGGGACTGGGGCAACAGAAACTTCAGTAATTAGACGAAGAAAACATGAATCATTTTATTTGGATCGTACAAGTCAAAAANGACTGGGGCAACAGAAACTTCAGTAATTAGACGAAGAAAACATGAATCATTTTATTTGGATCGTACAAGTCAAAAAGTCGCCAGTTATTTATTTAATAATAATAATGGCGTGTGCATCCAGGGCAAGGCAACACCCTCCGAGTGACGGTCTTTCCAGTTGGGACCCGTAGGTGACCGTCATCCCCGGCCATGACATGAAATGAGACCCTAGAGTGGAGCGGGCGCTGGTATGCAAGGGTGGGGGAAACGGGAGTACCCCGAGAAAACCCGCCGGCCAGCGGCATCGTCCAGCACGATTCCCACATGCGAAGATCCGGGAGTGAGCCCGCCGGGGATCGAACCCGGGTCGCCGTGGTGGGAGGCGAGCGCCCTGGCCACTACGCCACCGCTGCCCCAGTTATTTATTTAAAAGGTTATGTGAAGCCCTTATAATGTAAGACCTTTCATATCAAGAAAAAAAATTATACACGGCATATGTTTGACGCTTCTACAGCCAATCGTTTTCGACAAATTAAAAAAAAAAAAAAAAGACAACATGAAAGCCAATTTCAGTTAGGCACTATTTCCAAACTCTGAATGGCTAGCTTGGTTATTTTCACATTTACCTCGAGGAAAAAGAAATAAGCTCCTCATTATATTTTTTCCTTTACAATTACGCAATTTGCATTAACTTTTTGCAAACTCTTATGTGTTAGTGGTTTGTGTGTGGCATGGAATCAGATTTTCCAGGAATACCTGCCAGTGTGGCACAGGTAGTTTAGTAACATAACCTTAAAAAGTATGATTAGAAGTTAACAGCAAAATTAACAAAATGAACGTTTTCGTGCTGGAGAAACTTACACTAGATGTACACACAAACTTATGACTTAGAATGCCGCGCAACAACCTTGTCCAGTGAATATAGGATACAGCGNTACACTAGATGTACACACAAACTTATGACTTAGAATGCCGCGCAACAACCTTGTCCAGTGAATATAGGATACAGCGACGCTGAGGGTGGTGTCCATTATCGTAACACATCGGGCCAGAATGAGTGTGCACGGTCATGCATCCCCTTAACTTTACGAACGCCAACGAGTTTGAAAATCTTCTCAAAATAACCTTTTTGCACGTGGTCGCTTTAGAAATATAACTTAATAGATGTAGTGTCTAATGTAGTGAGTTGTTTTTGAAGTCGCTGCTGAGAATTGATTCTTACATCTCAGAACATAGACACGCGTCACATTCAATCACACATTCACCCTCCCCTCCCCCAGTTTTTAAATAATACTGAATGTGGTATTTCACTATTTCATTAGCTGTTTCATGAGCTGCGTCGTAATAAAGTCCAGGATGATCTAGGAGAGTTACGTATAACGCTGCAACAAATTGAAAACAGAGGAGAGAAGAAGATTCTGAGGAACAGAGACGCAAGGCTTAAACTGAAAACATTTGAACAAAAACAATACACCATAACGGACAAAATACGGGCTCCCAGGTCGGAAAGAATGAAAAAGGTTTTGGGAGCAGAAGAGGAAGTTGAAAGCAAAATCTCTAGCTAATACCGTGAAGACTTAAGTGTATATGGACTGATTCAAGTGCTCCAATGTGGGGGGTAAAAAAAAAAAATCTCTTTCTATTTTCTGCTTAGCAACATAATTTGAATGACTCACTTGAGATGAGATCATCTTCTAAATTATCCTCGGCAAATTTTAACTAACAAGAAACTAGCACTCGGACAATAGGGGCGATACGGAGAGATATCTGCATTGCGCTGGCGCGTGTGGTGCAGGATTTGCAACCTTGTACAAACACGTTATTCTTGAAAACCAGTTTAAGAGCGTGCATCCGCATTTCATCATGCAGTCTTTTATGATTTAAGACCTGATATTTTTTTCCCACGCGGAGAAAGAATGTTGCAGTTATTATTGCAGTCGTAATGAGATCTTGGCTATTACGAGGCTCTCACGATAAAGTCACCACACGCTGACGGCCGACCACGAAACGATAAAACATTAAACAAGCTGGTTTTTAAGTCACTGTCGCATTTTTTTTGATAGATGTGCATTACATACACGTATTCCTTACCTTACTGGATTTTATTAACTATAAATAGGGCCAGTGACTTTTCGTGTAAAAATCGGAGCACACGGTAGACTTCAATACTACATACACACCTCAGCTGTTGTTATACCTCCATTGGCTGCTGGCGCTGTGTCTGTCTTTGACCAAGCCACTCAGGACTAAGTAACTCCGACACTGAACCTTCGTGATTCGTGCGCAAACGGTTAACACGGGCCAGAACATTTTTTTAGCCAATCAAAGAAGCTGGACGACCCTACAGTGCTTTGGACTGTATCTTGTCTAGAAATCTTTTCGCGAAAAATCACTGCCCCTAACTATAAGTTTTGAATGTGTTTGTTAACGGCGGCGTCTTTCTGGGCGTGGTGAGGCCTCCCAAGACGTCATGCGGATTACACTGTCAGCAATTGTGCCTATTATAATTTAAAAAAAAAAACAATGGGCTATTTCTATATAAATCTTTTTCCAAGAGAGAAATGAATGTCAATATTTCGTTACCAACTAATAAATTTAGTTGCCGAAACATGAACGTGGTCGTTGAAAACTGCCAGTCAGCATAAATCGCTATGCTGACGATATTTACTCTTCTGTAAAACAGTGTTTTAAACTACAGCGTCAATGATGTGTCTTTAATGATCAGATTGCTGTATTAAAAACCTATAGTCACCGCTTAAAGTTTATGATATATTCCATCGCCGTCACAAGCTCCCTTATGGCCGGCCGGATGTGACCTCAGGGCGTTTAAACGTGTTTACTAGGAATTTCCCTTAAGGGTGCGTCTGGCTGGAGGTATTTTCGACCTAGAAGCGTGGCAGCGTTGTTGCGGATCGTCACGTGGATGAGTGCTCTATCTGCATAGGGCCTTATGCGCTGCTTGCAAGTTATTTGGTAATTGCTAGAGGTGGTGGAAAATAGCATTAACTTTGTATCCTTGTAGCATTTTCAATATGTGTCCATAGGATTTATTGTTATATTTACGTAGTAAACAGGATTTTGCCAGAAATACAGGTGGTAGAAAATGGCTTTCTTTTATTTATGGAATTAAAATACACGCTCAAAAGAATTCATTATTCTACTGCCCTAAAAAAATTATTTTCTACAGACATGTATGTTATTTGTAGAAAATACTCTTGAAAAATATCTCTACATTAATTCATACTATTTTTAACTCTTCAACTACTTACAACAGTATCACTAAGTGGAAATAAGTTTTTATAAAACACTGCATGCAGTCTAGAAATAAAAGTGAAAACATGGAAGGCCACTGTGAAGACAAAAGCCACTTATTCAAACCAAACATATAGGAGGCTAAAACTTGATTATAGTTACTAAATGAAAGCATAGAGCATGTTTCAGCATTTTCTTCGGCCATACGAGTCCTTCTGCCAGTCACCACCAAGTTGTATCTACTGAAGAACCTTTTCAGCAACAACTCTGCTGACTGGCGCCCAGCAGCATCTCAAGGCTGCTTCTGCAAACTCCGGGTGCCTTAACTTCACAGCTAACAACAACTGCACACTATTAATATTCCCATATCCCTTTCTTACGCTGGAAAATAACTATGAATGGAAATATTCGTAATCTTCAATGAATGTGTCCAATGACATTTTAGGGGGGGGGGGAGTAACTTTGTCTTATTGCTCTCCAAAACTTTGACATCTATGCGAGACTTCTGTCTAGCAGGCGAGGGATTGAACAATTCCCTAACTGCCTGATAGAAGACATCTGTCTCTTCCACTGCCATATGGTGTGACAGCTTCACAAGACACTTCTGCGTACAGCACTTCGATGATTCTTGAGCATTTCTCGCTGTGTCAAGTTTCGACAGTCACTGAGTGCCTCTTGTGTGCGTTGCGGATGAACTCCACCTGCACAGCGCTAAGAACATGCATGAAGTGTCAGTAGTTCATCCCACAACTTGTGGGCATATGGGTAGTTCAGTGATAAGCTTCGTTGTTTTGCTGAACACTTCAGTGACAAATGTCACTTGAAGAGCCAACTGCTGAGCGATATTTTTACTCTGGAACATCTCCGGAATTGCTTCAGTGTGAACGTTTCTGTAGTTGCTTTCGGCCTTCAAGAAATTGATTATGTTGTTTAAATATGCGTCCATATATTCAACTGACTTGAACCAAGAGTTACGTCTTGTTATAACAGGAATTGGGAACAAAAGAGCTGGCAATTCAGAGTGATTTTCATTTAGGTAGGCTGTGTAAGCACTCTTCATTTTTCAGAGTGAAGAAATGCACGTTTCGTCTTTGTGACGAGTTTGTTTACTTCAGTCAGTTCTGAAATACAGACATACCCAAATATATTTACTTTGTGTGCCCAGCACTGAAAGTGAAGTAAATCCTCAGTAGTTAGGAATGGCCGGTTTAAAGACAGATTCATGACAGGGACACAGGGGACACCTAACCTTACCAAGCAAAAGGTAAACATAATGCGTATACATTCCACTGCTACAGTGGCCATCTTGGCAGTCAGTGCTGAAAGCGTCTGGAATTCCATTTCGATGGCGGCCATTTTATTTTGAAAATTTTCCAAAATTATATTTTTTTTAAATTATTATTTTGTTATTGCCTGTTTGCCGTAAAACATACAACATTTTGTTGGTGCAACTAAATATTTGTACAGTCGGTTCATGACTGGAAGAAACTTTTGAAAATCAACCTTTGAAAAAACACCCTAGTCGTTAGCGAGATGCATATAGCATTACAAACAGCGGCGAGCGCGGATACAGTTATGCCGTTAGGTTGCCAGCACAAAGAGAGGAAATAGTTCCAAAGTTTTAACGTAATTGTTAATTTATCGCTTACAAATGGGTGTCGAAAAGAATTGTATCTTATTATGCTAATTATTAATGACGTGATGCTAACATATTTATATTTCAACGTTTCTTGCATAGTCACATGATTACGCTCAAGGTTAAAGTAACGCGGCCATTTGTTTACTAACCTTCGTAGTCCTTGTGTTGTTGACACACGTGCCAGAGAATATGTGCGATTATCTCGTTTAACCTATAATAATTCATTTATTTGTCTTGTTTTACTAATATCCGATCTTCATTATTTGGTTTTTAATAACGTATGATTTTAATTTGTGCTCACTTTCAGTTCTAATTTCTTTTGTTTTTATGTGTTTCGTGCACGTGTCTTTCCTTTGCCACTTTATTCTAACGTTGCAGTATTTGCACATAAGAATTGTTTTCACATTGTCGAAGACGTAGAATCCTTCACTTGCAAACTCTGCCGTCCTGTCGAAAACCGTCAGAACCATTTTCAAATAACGTTTTACAATTGCACGAAACATCCGACTCAACCACCACGCCTCTTTAACGTCTGTAGCAAATTTCAATCAATACTGATGATCTTGCCTTCGATGTACGGGAATTTATCGAAAGTCACTAACAATCGATTGTAAATATACAACTACTATCGATTCATCAAAATACTCGAATTTTGGGTTTATAGAATGAAATGTTTTTTCGCTGGCATCGCATATTCTTTTGTGTGAAATTCTCAAGATTAAAAACTTTACGCTTGTGGAAAATCCATTAATAATATATACATTACATGACTTTTATAATGGGTACGTGCATGTACGAACACATCTACACACACAGTGGAATGTAAACATTGCATGTAAACATTGCCATGTGACTGCCACATGGCAGTCACATGGCAATGTTTGTTTACCTTTGGCGGAAGGATACGAAATGGGCTTGAAAGTAAATCTTTAGCAGGGCTTCAAGAAAGTCTCTTCCAGTCGTGAACCGACTATATGACTCTACGTAGATTGTCACAGCGACCAAAATTTCGAACCTAAAAATTTTACCACTGAATGATACGCTTCAGCAAACTCGACAAAAGAGACTCCTGGCGAAATAAGAATGTTTTTAAATGCAATGTACTATGTCATAGCTATATTTCAAATACAAGACACACAGGTTAATAAATATTTCAAGTTGTACAGCTTAACATTTTTGTTTTCTGTTCAAACTGTTTCACTGGGATTGTTTACATTATTATTAAGCACCAATAAACACTGCTACTATCCATATTGTCACAAACATTACAAAACAATATCTCGAGTTGTATTTTCAATCGAAGGCAACCAAATACGTGGCCAAGCAAACACGCGCAATTGATTTAACTGTGTATTCGGTTGACAGTCTAATTTTGTTAGCCAAAAACAGGTTTTTGTATATTTAAGTGTATGTTTTAGTTAGATGAACAAGATCAATTTTGCTTGCTTTTCAATTGTTGTTTATTCTACGAAATATTTTCTTGGGGTTACTAAAAACGTGTTTATCCGTATACGGACAAGTATTTTGCTGGCTGGAACAAGCGTTTCTGTACTTCCGGTTGCCGAGTGTTTTATGACAACGTGTCTCAAGCACCAAGCACGTGTTTCACCTGTTGCGAGTCTAAATAAATTAAATAGGCTGCCTACCTGGTATTTAAACTGTGTTGCAGTGTGTGTTTAATCTCCCCCCTTTTTTTAATTATTTTTAAGTTATACTTCTTTTAGCGCGTTGAGGGTAAAATTTTATTGTGCAACGGAAGTTGCGCGCGCACAGTGTAACGAAATTCGACAAGTGAACGTGGTAGGGGTATGACCCAACGCGCATGCGCGTATCGTCTAGCTATATACAAACGCAAGGTACACAACATAGCACGTGATTATATTTAAAACCGACAGAAAATCAGTTCACGTAAAGCAAATTGAAAAACATTTAATTTGTATAGTTTGAGTTCAATTATGATATGGGACAAGATCTGAAGGGATATTAGCGTGAAATGGTAACGTACGTAATAAAATTTTATTTTAGTCACGCCAAAGAAGTATAAGAACTAACGCGCGTACATAAGAACACGCACCCATTTTTTATTTAAGAAACCAGTAAACGTGCACCCAAAATGCTTACCTACGAAAATAAAACACACTTCAGACTAGTTGTGTACGGTACTTTCAAGACACCGCGCACATTGCAGACGCTACTTCAATTCCCTCCAACATAGCGGAAAAACCGCTCTTTCAGACTGATGTTTCTCAAACCTTACGAACCGAGTCAGTGCGAAACTACGACAGAGGAGTGCACCGTACTTCGCTACAGCGCCGTCGCTTGGAAAGCCGTAGTTCCAGCGGTACGACGGAAACACTACGCGCCGAGTTCACAACTTCGCGCATAGAGGCGATATCTCTTTCCATGCGCTGGCCAGCGTCGGCCGTAATGCTTCATCGGTTTGCTCCTCGCACAGAAACACGCCCCTCGCTAGGCGGCAGTTGTACGACGCGGTTGCTGTATCCTATGTCCGCTACTGTGCTGTCTACCAGAAGGGCCAAACCTCTTCATTAAGGGCAGATTCTGGATTTAGAAAGTCTCGGGCTACCCCACTCATCACATACATAAGTATACAAAAATTTTAAAAAGACTTATGGGTAAAGGTTTGGTTTCGAACCAAAATTGGCTACTAAAGAAATTAAATTGTCATGAAGTGTTAACCTAAAGTACAAAAAACAGGCGTACAAAGTCAAAATCAAAATAATTATTTGCAGAATTATAGAAGGATATAAAATATAGTTCCTTTTATATCTTGAGTAAATATATATTTATATATGAGTTGAAGATTACTGTTTCTCAGAGTTTAAATTCAACAGCATAGATTTGTTTGTTGTTTAGTAACGTCCCTGTAATATTCCGGATGGCTGATTCTGGGGTAGTTTTCACGTTAAATTCCCTCATTCTTCCCTAAATAATCACCTACATCCGAGACCTATCCGCAATTCGAACGCAGAATCTCTTACACTCGTACTGTAAGGAACTCGTCCATAGAGGTTGCGAGTTGATAAACGCAGCACGAATAAAGGAGAAGCATACTAACTTTTTCTTTTAACGGTGTTATTCGATCATCAGTCACATTGCACGTTAAGTATCTAGTTGTAACAATACAAGTATGCCTATAAAAAAATCAGCGCATAGATGATTTGAAAGAACACCGCCTACTATTTGAATTGTTGAGGTCACGTATATGTACATTACAGTGCATGTATACATATGTGTACACAAAATTCCCCCTCCTCATTTGTAAATGGATGAACCCCCCCCCCCCTTCTCCTTAAATTTCCTAGTAATTTCCAAGGTCTCGGGTTAGAGTCCTGATAAGCCACCACCGTGTACCCCGTTACCAAATCAGCCTTATGCATAAGAAATTGGCAGTGTTAGCGACACCCACGAAATTAAAAACTGAATATGATTTACGACCGAACATTTTAAGTCAAGATCTGTAGTTGTGGTGTAAAAAAAATAGTTTACACTTCCGCGGCTTTCAAGCACACCGTGTTGGAAGCGGTGGCTTCTCATCCTGCAATTATTCATGTTTTCCCAGACAACAGACCACTCGCCTGCTCAGTTTGTTCATGTTCCTCGCAGACTCTCTTCAAGGTCGTTTTGCCTTCGCTTGTAATCATTTGGCTACATTAACTTTAAAGTGTTTGTCAGATGCGGCGAACTGTGTTAGGGAGATTCTTATCCTGGCATTTCGAGAGCGACATTCATTTCCATTTTTTTTTTTTTTTTT
>NQII01000168.1:1280114-1311730 GCA_002778355.1 Clitarchus hookeri
CCCCAACCAAACACAACCACAAACCCGCTCAAACAGCGTTCACAAGGCGCTAAGGCTGGGTTCACAATTGAAAGAAGAAAAAAAAATACGAACAAAGAATTATGAAGTAACCGCAAGTGCTAGTGCGCGGATATACGTATTCTGGATTCACGATTCACGATTCCCGTGATGATTTGTAAGTCCAGCTACTGATAACTTGCAACAAGCCTGTCATGTTTTATAGTTGGTAGTCATTCTCAACCTAACCTCGTACACGCTGTCCTCGATAAAAAGTTCACTTTTAAAAACATTCACTTGTAAGCACGTTGTGTATTCTTTCACCATATGTAGGCTACAAATAACATTACCACGGACCTGATCACTTTATTCATGCGCTGGTTAAGTGAAACTGCGGAATTGTTGCACAAGCAAATAATTTACAAATTCGCTGATTCTTACACTAATGTGAATTAAAAAAACACCTAAAGCAGAATAAATAATTTCAGTATTCACAGATGTTTACCCAACGCTAAGGCGTGGAACTACTTTCTCTCCTACGTTGCCAACTTTACAGGGCTCATGTCAGCCAGCGCGCCCGTTAAAGGCAGTGACACTTTTCAAAGATTGATTTTCAAAAGTGCTCACTTTACCGCGAACAGCCTTTTGCAACACAACCATATACAAGAACATCATTCTTCAAAGCATATACGGGGCAGCGGTGGCGTAGTGGCTAGGGCGCTCGCCTCCCACCACGGCGATCCGGGCTCGCTCCCCGGCGGGTTCACTCCCGGAATGCGGGAATCATGCTGGACGATGCCGCTTGCCGGCGGGGCTTTCTCGGGGTACTCCCGTTTCCCCCGCCCTTGCATTCAAGCGCCGCTGCATTCTAGGGTCTCACTTCTGTCATGCCCGGGGATGACGTTCACCTACGGGTCCCAGCTGGAAAGACCGTCACTCGGAGGGTGTTTCCTTGCCCTGGGTGCACTCCCCCACACGCCATTATTATTATATTCAAAGCATGTTTACTGATAGAGAAGATTGTTATTGTGAATTTAAAATTCACAAATATAATCATAAACATACACGTGTCATTTTTAATAATGCTTGCATTACTGTTAATAACAACTTCCCGCTAACAAAACCGACTACTCTGCTTTTATTGTTCATCGCCACACAATTTTTACTTAAGGTATACAATATAATGATTTCTTTAAAAACGTAAGTACAGCCCATGCACACACTGATTTCTTCTGTACACACTATAATTATAAAATTTAAAAAAAATATATATTATTTATATTTGAACCGCATACTGTTCAACTCATAGTCAATATATAACTAATTTTAACTCAGATCAAATTTTTTTTATATAGCACGATTTTTGCGAAATGACATGTCAAGGTCAAAACTTTACTGTTCTTATAATGAACAAATAAAATAAACGAAACTATTTGCAGCGAACTTAACAAGGGCAACGCTGGAAGGCCTTGTCTTAATTCGTTTTGAGGTAAACTTAGCAAAAGTTATTTTACGGAAATTCAGGGGCAGCTACAAATAAATAATGTACCAAGCATTTTCTTATCTTCAGCAATTTTTTTGAAATTGCAAAAACATTTCCTTGTACGATTTTGCAGACGTCTTGAAGTGGCTCTTGGAAATTTTTTAAGTGTTAGTGATCTCATATCTGTACGGAAATTAGTTTTCATTATTTGTACCTTTCTAAAACACAGTAGAATTGTGATTTTGATATGTATTTATGCAAAAAAATATGCGCTAAAAATTTTTCTTTCANGGAAATTAGTTTTCATTATTTGTACCTTTCTAAAACACAGTAGAATTGTGATTTTGATATGTATTTATGCAAAAAATATGCGCTAAAAAATTTTCTTATACGTGGAAAGAGTAATCGCTGATAATGTATAAAAGTTGAAGATTGTGTGGTGCAAATATAAAATATCTAAATTTCCTTGGCCAACCCTTAAGGCTCAGTTTCAGAGGTATTATTGAAAATGTTTGATTATAGAAAATTTACAATTTACTAGTTGTTAAATACTTTAGTATCTAACGTTCACTGTGTGTTATTTCCAGCTTGTAAAAAGGCAGGAATTTATTGACAAAATATGAATATGTACCTGACTTTTTACAACGAGCAGATATCTCACAGTTAAAATTACGCACAAAAATATTTAACAACTCGTAAAATGTAAATGTTCTACAGCCGTGCATTGTCAGTAATTTACTATGAAATCCGAAATTAATAAGCCGTAATTTTTAAATTGCCAAACCAACTTTAGGTGGGCAACATTTGTCTTGGCCACCCCGGCCGGATTCTCAAGTGCCGCGATAAATTTCTCTCGCTTCGGCACCTGACACATCCCCGTGTCGCAATAAATCTGGGACCTCCGCGAACAAAAAAACCACGTGACGCGAGGCTTGACATGCGAGGCACCCGAAGCTTCCCTTCTGCAATCCGGCGCAAGCTGCCAACATAAAAAAAAAATACCTTTCAAAACGCTATGCAAATTTCCCCGCTGATTTCTCAGCCCACGCGTCAGCCGATCGGCTGGTTTCGCTGTGATGAATCACACGTGGTCTCACACGAACACGACACGCGAAGTCACGTATTATTTTTTATTTATTGCCCAGCAGACAAATTGCTACCACTCTAACGTTTGTCAGGACACGGGGGAACCACGGCGGCGTCTCCGCCGCACTGGCTTAGCAAGGCGCGGGTTCGGACCCACGCTAAGAATTCGTTTGCGATTTGTTTTGCAGGTTATGTATGACTGCACTTTTTTGAATCAACTCTTTTGAAAAATCACACCCTGTACGACGTGCCTGGTTGTTTCCCGAAGTACGTCATCACAAGAATTTTATACTTGAGCCTTATTTCAGATTAAATCGAACTTTCACATGTATTTTACTTATAAACTACAATAGAAAATAGGTGTGTCGGTAATGCCTAGTAAGATATGATTCTAATGCAAAATACTGCGAAATCGAGTGCGCACGAATGCTGTGCGTGTTATACACCAACATACAGTGACATTACNTTGCGATTTGTTTTGCAGGTTATGTATGACTGCACTTTTTTGAATCAACTCTTTTGAAAAATCACACCCTGTACGGCGTGCTTGGTTGTTTTCCGAAGTACGTCATCACAAGAATTTTATACTTGAGCCTTATTTCAGATTAAACGTGTATTTTACTTATAAATTACAATAGAAAATAGGTGTGTCGGTAATGCCTAGTAAGATATGGTTCTAATGCAAAATACTGCGAAATCGAGTGCGCACGAATGCTGTGCGTGTTATACACCAACATACAGTGACATTACAAGATAAAGTCACTGAGNCAAGATAAAGTTACTGAGGTGCACAAACTTTGGGCCGTACGAAATATTCTACGACAGAAACGAAAAGATTTTCTTACCTTAAAATTAAGACATCCGGACTGTCTCGCTGGAGGTGTAATTGAAGTTGAGAAGTCTGAACAAATCAGGTTTTTTCCAACACGCCGTGGCACATTTCAATGGTTTCGACACGGTATAGGAAAACCAAAGATCACTACTGTAGACTAAAAAAAATTGTAATTTTTACTGTGAATTTTTTTTGTAATTTTTCAAATGTTTGTAATAATACAAAGATTTCTCTTGTAAAACTACTCGTTTGTAAAACTACAAGGTCCGTGTTTGTAATAGACCCCAAGAAATGTTTGTATTAAACTGACCCGTGTCCACGAGCTTCAGCAAAATGGCGGACACTAAACAACGTAAAACAGTATGTAGTTGTTTGTGCAAAAAACTATTGGTGATGTAAAGTGTAGTTGCGTGCAAACAGAAATGCATTGCAAGTTTGAATAACGTAAAACGCTTAAAGCCACTCAACTAATCATAATAAAACGTCAATTTTAATAAAACGTGACCGTATTACTCATTAACTGTTCATGTTTCCTAGCTACACAGGACTCTTAAATCGGCTCTCAATATCACGTTGTTAGGAACCGTCCAAATATCTTAACTCAACAACAGAACTCTAAAAGGGAAATAAATGTACCTGTTCTACCTAGCCAAATAACTTCATTAATATTTTGTAGGTACTTGCAGCTGTATTTACTATAGAAATATTGTGAGGTTTCTAAGTCAAGTTGGTCTTGTGGTTA
Organism: Clitarchus hookeri; assembly: GCA_002778355.1. Classification (NCBI taxonomy): domain Eukaryota; kingdom Metazoa; phylum Arthropoda; class Insecta; order Phasmatodea; family Phasmatidae; genus Clitarchus; species Clitarchus hookeri. The sequence continues at coordinate 1,284,255 of NQII01000168.1, forward strand.
AGGCGCCTGCGTTCAATACAAGGAGTGTTGTTGCTAGTACCCGTACTGAAAGGATGTAAATTTTTTTTCGTTTATTATATTTTGAAATTTTTTTTTTTTTTTAGTTATTCTTTGTTATTAATTTATCGCATTTGTTTCTAGAAGAAAAATAGAAATTTTATGTTAACTTCTCAATAATATCAGTTGTAATACAAAGCTATCATTTTTAATATTACAAATAAATGTTTTGCTGATTTTACAAGAAAACACTTTTTTAGTATTGCAAAGGATTTTCTTGGCAACTGGGTTTCCAAGGATTTTTTTTTAATAGCACAAATTTTTTTTTACAGTGTAACGTACTGACGTAGTTTGTAAACATTAATTTAGGTGGTTTNGAAAGGATTTTCTTGGCAACTGGGTTTCCAAGAATTTTTTTTTTAATAGCACAAATTTTTTTTTACAGTGTAACGTACTGACGTAGTTTGTAAACATTAATTTAGGTGGTTTAAACGATTTGGCGTAGAACTTAGATTTACAACCGCAAATATGTATTATGCTTTCAAACACAAATGAAAACCCAATACTGATTACCGTTTCATACACACATTTGAGTCCAATATACTGTTTTACAGGTTTTGTAGTTTTTGTAATTTCTGAGCATTTGAATGGGATTTGCACTGAAGTGAACTTTTCTTAGTGAGAAATGTGTATTTCAACTGCCTGGATTGCCATTTTACTTCATAAATAAGTCTTGTTTTTATTACTAAACGCAAAAATAAATAAATTGTGGTCGCGACAGTCTATAAGGAACCAGTTGACAAAGCTGCGGTTTGTGACTTGCAACAAACGTTCATCTAGTTTGTGGGAAAGGCCTTTTTCGCGGCAAATACGGGGACAGAAACGTGCAAACTCGCCCAGCAGAAAGTGTATCACCCGCCACAAGCTATCAGAGGCTGGAGTCAGAACACATCCAGTTGCTTTTTAGCAGTAATTTTTCAAGAACATTAATGCTCTTTCGTTTGTTACGGAGTAACGGGTTTCGCCAACGAATAATTCCTTACATTTTCCACATTAAAACCTTTTCAAGCGTTGCTTGGCCACATAACCTGAAACATTATGGCGCTCTGTTTGAAGGTTTAAAACTGCATATAATGTGGTGAAGAGAGTGCAGTCGTGTGTACTATTCGTTCTAACAATCCTAACGGAAACCAAAACCGAAAAGTGAGGACATATAATTTAAAACTGTACGCTTTCGATGAAAATTATAATACATATATTTCCCTCAATGTAAACACTTTGGCTTGGTAACTGAGATGGTAAGTTAATGGTCTCAAAACGAATTGGAGAGGGTGTGCAAGTCCAATTTTAAATTTTTTTTAAATTACGGTAAATTACGCAATATAAATAGTAGACTATTGTAAAAAAATATGTTTATTTCTCGTAATTATTTAGCTAAACTCAATTAAAACAATATTTAATTCACCGCTGCAGTTGGACGTCACATATTCAATCAGTGAAATTGTTTCACGACACTCATTCAATCAGTATATTTTTTTTTCACAGAAACAATCAGTGGTTTTCCAAGTGGAGTCATTTTCACTGATTCGAGTATTTGAATATCACTGCGAATCAGTGGTTTAGAATGTATGCAGATGCGTAACGTTTCTTAAATGCTTTTCGTAAGCAGACCTCACTCAGACACGTTGGACGGTGTTTTAATAAAAGGTTTTCTGCTGGAGCTTTGCTCGCCGTGCGACGGCCTACCCAGGCGGGACGCCATAAGCTCTCTTTGCAAGAGGAGGAAGAATATCCTGGAAGTAGAACTTTCGCAGGGCTTCAGATAAGTTTGAAGTAATCGTGAATGGACTATAATCCCAATAGTGAATTATCGGAAGAAAAAAAATGGGGGGGTTCACAATACTCTGGACCCTTCGTATGCTTATTTAAATCAAATTTATGTGTGACATACTATGTTGGTAGACTTTTGCTGTTTATTTTTTTCTAAAATGTAATATTAATTTTTACAGTTTACAAAAAAGAAGATAAATTAATTTTTTGACGTGGTAGAATTTTTTGAGAAAGTTGAGTTAAATAGTTTTTATTCGAAACAGTTATATTTGATGTTAATGCATTGAGTAAGAATTTTCTTTAACATTAATTCCCCATTTAATACACATAAAATCAGGTTTGGTAGACAGATACCTTAAACACAGAAGAATTCCAATCAAAGTATTAGCTAAGCATCCTCAAGAGTTTAAAAATAAAAAATACTGTTATTATACCGGGTCATGATTAACTCCGAGTAAAACGTTTATTAAATAATTTGCTACGGAAATAGGATTAGAAAATATTATACGCCACCTATTCCGTAAAGTGATCATCAACGGATCGACGAAACCTTATAAAATGGGAGTTAAAATAAGTGATTTGCAAAATAAAAGAAACTACACACGTCAAATGAAACAACAAATTCGTGACCAGTGAGAGTCTAATCTGTGTTCATTTAACGTACACGTGGTTAGTACGTCATAACTAGTGGCACTTGTTTATAGCGGAAAGATCTCACGGCCAGTTGAGCTCCAAAACGCTTGAGATCAGGTCCGCCTTCGTGATTGGATAATCGTTTACCGCCAGGCGTCGTAAGGTAAACTGCCTTCGAATTACGGACCTTCAGTTTCGGAGTAACTTATTTCTGACTGGCCCAGTCGTGAAGACACACACGGCCAATAACCACAGGATATTTTCAAGCGAGTGTGTAGGATATTGAAGTCTATATAGGTAGGGGCAGTGATATTTCGCGAAAAGATTTCGAGACAAGATACAGTCCAAAGCACTGTAGGGTCGTCCAGCTTCTTCGATTGGCTAAAAAATGTTCTGGCCCGTGTTAACAGTTTGCGCACGAATCACGAAGGTTCAGTGTCGGAGTTACTTAGTCCCGAGTGGCTTGGTCAAAGACGGACACGGCACCAGCAGCCAATGGAGGTATAACAACAGCTGAGGTGTGTATATAGTATTGAAGTCTACTGTGCGCTCCGATTTTTACGCGAAAAGTCACTGGCCCTATCTATAGGCCATTCACGGAAAAGTGAACACTTTCGAGGCCCTAGTTATTTTTATCCTATTGGCCTTTTTTTTTATCCTTACGCCACTTCTTAAAATAAATACCGCAGTGTAAGTAATAAACACAGTGTATATATTTCACCGGATTGGCAAGTTAACGTCCATACAATAAAATACATTTATCGACTGTTATTCCGAATGAGAGGGCTTCAAAAAAGTGCTCACTTTACCGTGAATGGCATATAACGAGGACGTAAATCTTTTCGCGAAAAACAGGTGGCCCAGTCATAACAATTGATGTACACTCACGGGTAAACACACTTTTGCCGGTTATGTAATATTTTCATATAAATGCTAAACGGAGTTATAAATGCGTGGCGGCGTGATTGGAATGAGGTTGATGATAAACTTGTATTTCGTGTGGTGTCTACCCTGTCTGCTACAGAGATGCAAGGCATACAAAACAATTTTCCTTTACAAAAAAGCAAAAACCCGATTTTTTTTTCACCATACTATCTCCATAATGAGTAAACACAAGAAAAAATTATAAACATATAATAACCCTTTAATTATTAAAATTAGACACATTTGCTCTGAAGATATAAGAAATGCAAATATTATTTATTACTATTGAATGTATCAGTATGGAATGTTGCTGAACTTGAAAACCAAAATTTATGTTTAACGGGGGTTTCCACCTGAAGTACAATTGCAAATTTGAGACAAATTGAAGGCAAATCGAATTAAAGAAAAAAATTTTAAAGTTCGTACGGGGACCAACACAAATACGTAAATTGCTTATACAGGTACGAAATCTTAAAAATCTTATAAGCAGTAAAAAAAAAAGCTACGTCGACTTAGCTCAGGGTATCTAAAGACTTGTAGGCTTCTGGGTTTTACCTTACAGAAATTTTCATTATTACTATTTCACAGTTTCAACTTGGGACTTCAATTATTGCCACACAAAAATTAAATTTCGGGCTTAAAATTTACAAATACTGCGCTGGACCGTAGTAAAAGAATGGAACAAATTCACCTGGAAGAGGCCTACTTCTGACAGGCCTTAAATTGAGTACAGATACTGACATGTAGGTCGGGCTGAAGTCTTCTTTCCTTGTTCTTTCATTCCCATTATGGTTATAACTCAACTGCATTCCTTTTTGGTTTTATGAATTACATATTACCTGACAGAATGCCGCAAATCAGCGACGGCCTTAAACACATTTGCCCTTACTCGATGGAGAACAAAAAAATGTTTTTAAAAATATTTTTGCAATAAAGTACCTAGCCGAAAAATTCGAACTTTTGTACCAAGCGCCTTGGCAAAGAGATTGCATTTTTGTTGAAGCATGTACAAAGCCATAATAAAACTTATTTCAATAAATTTAGTTACTGGTCAGGAAAATGCACAGCAATTACATTAAATGCAAACTTGAGATCACAACTACAATAGCATAACCAAAAATAAATAGGTGACAGATGTGAGGTTAAATGTAAATGCAGATTAAATTAATGACTCTAAATATAGGTGGATCCCTAGTAAAATGTCTTAAAATAATAATGATTCAGATTTAAGAAAAATATTTTAACTAATGACTAGGTATGCTAAACATAAGGGTGTAAATATCATAAAATTATCTGTTTATATTACAGTTAATAACAGGGCTGCCCATAATTTTCTAATCACGTGCGATGTTATCACCCACAGAAGGCAGACATCAAATTTTGATAGGGTGCAGCGGTGGTGTAGTGGTCAGACTACACGCCGCTCACCTAGGCGAACCGGGTTCGATTCCCGGCGGGACCCGCACCCGGTTTTGTACATGGGAGTCGTGCCGGACGATGCCGCTGGTCGGTTGGTTTTCTCGGGTATCTCCCGTTTACCCCACCCCTTCATTCCGGCGCTGCTCCTTACTCACATCGTTAACCCTCATCGGCTCTCAATACCTCGATGTTAAGAGACGGCCAAACCTCTTCACTCACTCGAATCATGATAACGCTGTTTGTGAGTTTGTTGTTTTACATCACCCAGTTTATTCTGACATTTCGCAAATACATAATTTGAATTCCATATTTTCCGGGGTGTCTCTCGATCACTTAATAATCACGTCAGGTAAAAGGTCGTCCTATGTTTTATACCCCAATTTATATAACGAATCATCTCGCAAGGAGTTCAGGAAATGTATACCTGTTCTTTAAAATTACGTAAGTTTACTTTGCAAGGTAACATTTGCCGACTTCTAATCGTCCACTAGGGCGTAAACTGTAAATATCCAAGCATTCGACTGTTGCACTGAAAGAGTGGAGTCAATACTTAATTCAAAACAACATAACCATAAACTAAGTCCCCAAGAGGCAGCCTTGAAACACGTAATACTTCTGTCGAAATGTTTGCTACGATCTAAGCTTCCAAAATTCCAATCACGTAGTATCTCCGGTCCTAAATCACAGCGATCAAATACGACGCCGAGCACGAGACACGGTGTAATCCAGTTCGAGATTAGTATCTTCGACGGAACGTGGACAGAATGCCTATTGCATGTTTGCCAACTCTATTATTGCGGAGAAACTAATTTTTTCCCCTCCCGTCTTATAATTTGACTTGTGTCAGTCTCAGGTTACCTCGGGGCATGTTTTCGCAGAAAACAGTACAGGTGCATTTTGATCGCAGGCGAAGGCTGCAATCATCGCGCTGTCTTGACGTTCCGACAGATGTGTTCATAAATCCGCAAACTCGTTGCTCAAGGACGCTGGAGTTTCTATGACACTACTGGATGCTCTAATGGCCTGGTGTCGCTAGACAATACACTTAATCACGGATACGGGCGAGAATACCAGATGCCAAAAAAAATTGACAGATTACAGAGCGTAATAATCCCTTTGCAAGCTTGAAATTCCTGTTACCCAAGTTTTTGGTTGGCAGTAAGAACCTATTTCCACTACTTTTTTTCCGCGAACAAAAAAAACGTAGTTATTTTGGCCTTCTTCTCTAGTAGATAAACGCAAGAATTCGCAGCCATGAAAATAATTTCCCAGTAATCGTCAATGGTTAATCACAGGAAGTAAAGAAATAGACTAACCAAACTTCTCAACTAAGAAATCAAAATATCATGTAAGTTCAATTCTTACTGACCACTCTTCTTGGCATCGTAAGAACAGAAATAATTTTTTTTATGTTTTATTTTTATTTTTATCAAATGTGTCCTTTTTATTATTCCCTCCGTTTTTCAGTCAGTGTGTTGTTGGTGGTTGCATAAATTTCGTTCGTCGTATGACACAAGTCCATTTCCCAAATATTATGAACGTTTGCGAGGTTTTTCTTTAAGCTTAGCGCTCTCTAAGAATGTATCTATAATTACAACCAGTAATTGATGAAACATTGCAAAAAAAAAAAAAAAGAAGAAGAATATGTGGCAGTACGTTAAAAAAAATCCTCAGTTTTGTTGCTATTGCTTTGCCATTCGCTATAAGGTTGGTGTCCAGTGTAATATTCTCTATTCCTGCTTTTTCATTCCACTTGAGCAGCAGCCATCTTAGTTTTAATCACCTCAGATATTTACCTTGCCTTAGACAACGAAAGGTTTTTACAAAAATTGCAAACATTAAAAAAATCTACCCAAAAAAAATGTGTCTCTAAACTTTCCGAAAAATATTTATAAAAATTATTCGAATCAGTGCAGCATGAGATTTTTCTCGCATTTATTCGAACGAATAACTAAAGAACGTTGCAAATGATATTGTGAATTACACTGCTTAAGAGCATATGATATTTATCTTTGTTTTCGTGGCATGTGTAACTTTTATTTATGAAAATTGCGAAGCGCAGTTCTGCCAACTCTCGTGCAACGGATGTTGAGAGCACTGCGCGCGCAACAGACGTCGGTTTTTAGACCACAGAATAAAAAAAAAAGGCAAGACGAATGCATGTGTTTTCTTTTATAACCATTTGATAAGTATTAAAAAAAAATCACCAATATTGTATCAGTAGGGAGTGTACACACATCTCGAAGCACGTGCACAAACAGTATTCTAACACCAAATCCTATCCACGTTGTTTTTGACAGCGCTATTGGCAGAAAAGTGGGCCAAATTTGGGAACACGGAGAATTGTTACTGTGCAACCTGGATGAGCACTCTGCCCCGTTTTCCGCTTCGCGGTTTACACGCTCGTCGCTGGCGAGAAGAACAAGAACAACAGTTGTGTGCGTGGGGTTGTGACGTCACTTTGTCGCTGACCCGACTTTGCAGTAATAGCACGCACGCGCCCTTGAACGTCCCCCTTCAGCCAAGGTAAAGGTTTATTCTACTCAGGTTGGGAATCTCAACGCTCTTTGTTTGGCAACTTAAACTTTCCGCCACTATATAAGCGCTAGTGTCGCACGTGTACCGGATTTTCTCTAGTTTCTACGTTAACAAACAAAATAATTGCAATAATCATAAATCAAATATAAAATAACTACGGTACGCAACTAAGTAAAATATTTATATTGTATTATTCACGTTGCTTAAAATTTTAATTAAAAGTGACCTCTTTGGGACACTGCGCACCTAGCGGTGGAAATTTTCCCTGTGCCAAACTCTCCCATAAGAAAATTCTTTACGTTCCTAACCTGATTAGAATTGACCATAGCTAAGGGTTCGATTGTCTATAACAGTTTTGCAGTGTCTTCCTCCCTTTTGCTGGACACTATTGTTCAATACACATACCAAGGCAACATAAAAATTTCAGTTTAATTAATCGATTTTTACAAATTGCGGAACGAAATACGCGCGTTCCAAATTATATTCACTTTGGTCATGAAGGGATCAAGGGCAATAGTTGGAAATTTTGAATCTGTGTAACAATCTGATCGGACACCGGCAGGAGTCCGAAGTACGGCAACGTAATTGTCGGCTTGTAAATAGCAACACAGAAGTACGTTTTCCGGTGCCTGACGAGACTTTCGGGCGAAAACACCGGAAAAGAAATACTGCACGAGTTATCGTCCCCAGTTCAGCGCTGGGTGTTCAAGCGTTGTTTTGTGCATATATCTTCGGCGGCAGCAGCCAACAAGTCAGCCAGTGGCGTACTCAGAAATTAATGATTAGATAGGGGGAGTTACACTGACTGAAGGGAACGCAAGGACGCGTTGATTAGGGCAAGAACTATAAGAACAATCACTACACAATACAATAAAATGTACCAGAGTTTACAGAAATTACACATATTTATCACGAATAAAGGCTTATTAATAACTTTAAGGCTACCGCCTACCTGGAGCTTTTATTCCGCGTTCGAGACCGAGAAGCGCGGGAACGATAAGGGCGACACTGCCACGCGCGTCAAGTGCGCCATCGCCACTAAGCGCAAGACTCTGAACTGACGTATAGTGTTCTAGCCTCAATGAGTGTACATATGGGACTTTCAGCGGCGACCCTGTTATTTTATTGGATGGAAAGTCTGTAGGAAGGGTTCGATGCAGGGATCTCGAGTAGTTTTTGTATGTATCTGATGCGTATATTGTGAGATACAAGCGTTTTGAAGAATACTGTTTTTTTTAGCCATTTTTGAGTGCTCTGAAATGGTATTTCTAATGTGCGTAACTTCTTGAAAGCACTCAACAGCCTTTTTCTGAAGTGTGTGTTCTTTTCGTATATCAGCACATCCGACGCACGTTCAATAGTTTCGTTGAAAAACGAGAACTTCAAAAACACAGTTCAAGCGCTTGGTAATGGATATGGTGAAGGGGGAGGGGGGGGGCTTAATGCTAATTGATGACAACCTTCAGCCTATATAATTGTCACGAAAAATCTTGTATTTTGTCTCTGCCAAACGCAGTGAGGGACGACATCAGTGTGACGTATAATAACTCCATCCCGAGCTGATGCCGAACATTCAGGGCCCTTTACCCTGAACCTAACGATCCCATCGACTGCTCACTCGCTGGTTTATTGCGCTGGAACGTTGGCAGTCGGCGCTTCGCGTGTTTCCGGCTGTTAAGTTTGCCAGCTTTCTCGGCGAAGCTCCGTCTGCGGGAGCCTTCAGCAATTCCCTCAGCAATTTCCCCGGAGACATTTATTACCGACACATCTGCAAGGAATGGCAGCGGCACCGTCGCCTGTTTCAACACGCGAGCATAAACACACAGCTTTCCTACGATAATTCACTTGAGGGGGGAAAGTTGGAAGTTATTCGTGTCAAGTGACGTTCGCTTAGCAACAAAACGCGATCTTGGAAGAATAACTGCTTTGGACGTCGTTGCGCCATGCTTTAGTCGTACGCCGGAATAGCTTCCATTTTCAAAATATTTTTTTTGTCTCGCAAGACAAGCATTCTTAACAAGCGTGAGTTGTTACACCTACAACATTAAAAATATGTAAATATATTTTTTAAATTTTTCCGTGGATATATTTTTACTATAGATACGAATCAGTTTTCAATTGCATGAGCACATCGGTACGAATTGTTACTATAAAATTCCAAATTACAGTTTCTCTCTTTACAAAAAAAGTTTTTTTTTTTTTTCGATGTGCGTTCAAGGAATTTCTGCATATTTTCAAATTCAGTTATTCTTCGTCGTATAATTTTTTTTTACTGTGAATAAATAAGAAATTTAAAAAAGAATAAAATAATTTTGTTATGAAGCTGGTTTTTACACGAAACCACAAAAGTGAAGTATTTTATTCCTTTTGTCTAACCACCCTGGATTATATATATGCACATACTGTAACACGAAACTCACCAGTTTCAGGTAATGTTAGTATATGTTCGAAATGCTACTGTCTGTTAGAAGATGGCTTAGGCTAGTTTTTTGATCTCTGAAGGTATAGGTGTGAATTGCGTAAATTTTCTAACTTCAGAAGGTAAGATAAATAACTGTCTACAGCACCGAAAAAACGCTTCGTATAACTTCGGCAATGTTCGTCCCAGAAACCCGAAGTTTATTGGTCATACGTAGAGACCTTCAAAATTCGCTGTTTCATTTCGGGACAAGCTAGAATTCAAAACCTCGTACGTTTGTACTGCTTATTCTATTGGCCCACCCGTTAGTTTACACCTCCTGGACAACTCTGAGCTAATAACAAACACACAATAAAAAGCAGACCGAATCACCGTATTCCGCTAATACAACAAGCAACCAATGAACAATGATATTTGCATTATTTTACATACGACAATGGAGTATAGCCTACAGGTAATTGAACTCGCGAATTTTTCATGTGTCTAGTCATACGAGAAGGTTACGTATTTTTCTGTTTTCCCAGTTAGGTTTTTTTTTGTCCACGCGGATCGGTTTTAATACCTATATTAACCGTATATTCCCGTAACATTTGTTATACACGTGGAGGGCGTGGTCGGCCCAGTCGCTACGGAGCTCGCCTGCCACCAAGGCGAACCGGGTTCGATTCCCGGNGAACTCGCGAATTTTTCACGTGTCTAGTCATACGAGAAGGTTACGTATTTTTCTGTTTTCCCAGTTCGGTTTTTTTTTGTCCACGCGGATCGGTTTTAATACCTATATTAACCGTATATTCCCGTAACATTTGTTGTAGATACACGTGGAGGGCGTGGTCGGCCCAGTCGCTACGGAGCTCGCCTGCCACCAAGGCGAACCGGGTTCGATTCCCGNATACACGTGGAGGGCGTGGTCGGCCCAGTCGCTACGGAGCTCGCCTGCCACCAAGGCGAACCGGGTTCGATTCCCGGTGGGGGCGCCCCCGGATTTTTTGCGCATGGGAATCGTGCCGGACGATGCCGCTGGTCGGCGGGTTTTTCTCGGGGTTCTCCCATTTCTCCCCGCCCTTGCACTCCGGCGCTGCTGCATACCTCGCTTCACCCTCATTGGCTCTCAAGACCCTGATGTTAAGGCGCCCGTCTACCTGGAACTTTTTCCCACGTCTAGGCCGAGAAGCGCGGGAGCGATAAGGGCGACACTGCCACGCGCATCAAGTACGCCATCGCCGCTAAGCGCAAGGCTCTGAACTGGCGTGCAGTGTTCTCGTCGTGCTGCGTGTACCTATGGGACTTTCAGCGGTGACCATATTATTTTATTAGTGGGAAGTCTTTAGGAAGGTTCAGTGCAGGCCCCTATAGTAGTTTTGTATGTATCTGATGCGTGCATTTTGAGCTACAGCGCCTTGGAAAGGCCGTTTTTAGCGGTTTTGGAGTACTCTGAATTGATGTTTCTAACGTACGTGATATTTTGAAAGTACTTAACAGCTCTCGTCTGAAGTGTGTGTTCTTTTCGTAGATCAGCACGTTGGACGCACGCTTAATAGTTTCGTTGAAAAACGTGTTTCTGGAACACTCTGCAACGCAGTTCAAGCGCCAGGTAGACGGGCGCCTTCAGCCGCCCAGATATCTTCACCGACGTTTTGTAGTGCGCTGACTGTCCCAGCGAAATATCCTTCACGTGCAGTCAATTACAGGTAATGTAAATACATATTTTTTTTAAGGTGTCTATTTGCAAACACTTCATATTACTAACTAGCTACGAAAGTTTAGAGAAATGATTAAACAATTAATATGCGAAGANGTGCAGGCGCCTATAGTAGTTTTGTATGTATCTGATGCGTGCATTTTGAGCTTCAGCGCCTTGGAAAGGCCGTTTATAGCGGTTTTGGAGTACTCTGAATTGATGTTTCTAACATACATGCTATTTTGAAAGCAGTTAACAGCTCTCGTCTGAAGTGTGTGTTCTTTTCGTAGATCAGCACGTTGGACGCACGCTTAATAGTTTCGTTGAAAAGCGTGTATCTGGAACACTCTGCAACGCAGTTCAAGCGCCAGGTAGACGGGCGCCTTTAGCCGCCCAGATATCTTCACCGACGTTTTGTAGTGCGCTGACTATCCCAGCGAAATATCCTTCACGTGCAATCAATTACAGGTAATGTAAATACATATTTTTTTTAAGGTATCTATTTGCAAACACTTCATATTACTAACTAGCTACGAAAGTTTAGAGAAATGATCAAACAATTAATATGCGAAGAACCCAACGAAAGCCTGGTTAACTAGGTTAACTACTTAAATTAAGATGAAATATTTGCATACTGGGACATAGCTTAGTGATTGTGGTGGATCTCGTTCGACTCGCCATGACCCGTTTTCAACGCCTCGCATCAATTGCCCTTTCATAATTATGCAATGATGCATGCTAATTATTGTAATTAGTTAATCGCTCACGTTCGTTGTTCTCACCTGTTTGCTATGCTGATTGCTTGCCAAGCAGGCATTTTTTTTTTTTAGTTCCTTAATTTAAATAATGATATTTGGTTTTTGAAGTGAGTTATTGACTCCAGTTGAATGCGTGTCTTCATGGATCCCCTTTTTTTATCATGTTATAAGTGAGCCCTACTTGTCATTTTTATACAGTCTTCTCAGTCAACTTTCACAAACTAATTTGCATAATTCACTGTATGAGGTTTTCTTTATTTTTAGAATAATGGTGTAACTATTAAAAATAGGGCTAAGTAGTGTTTCTACAAAATGACTGACATTTGAAACGGAGGCAAAGTTTTAAACCAATTTGCCCACACACATATACACACACATCACACACACACACATACATCTATATTCAACTTTATTCTGTGTCCTTTGACACAAGAAAATCCAGAATCCCAAGAACTTTTTTAACATTTTTTTTGGGACATGTGAATGCGAGGAATTTTCTGATATTCTGAGTGATTACAAATTAGTAAATGAGTTTAATAATATTGTTTTGTAATAGAGTTTCCGTACGCGAAGTTCATTTTTACTTTATAATTCTATTTTATGTTCAAATTATTACAATTTAAAAAAAAAAATNGTTTCCGTACGCGAAGTTCATTTTTACTTTATAATTCTATTTTATGTTCAAATTATTACAATTTAAAAAAAAAAATAACAATGTTTTTTTTCTTGTATTTTTTGTTTAAACTACTTATCTCTTTGTATTCTTGATAGAGCNAAAAAAAAAAATAACAATGTTTTTTTTCTTGTATTTTTTGTTTAAACTACTTATCTCTTTGTATTCTTGATAGAGCTTACATTTTTTTCCATGCTCGTCTTTGTTGAACACTTCTCGTCATGGCTTTTTGTTTTAGTTCTACATTAATAACGCGCTGGTTTTGATAACCTCGCTTGTGATTTTCAATATCTCATTTATTATTTTGTATAATGTAAATAGCTAGAACGAACGTTTTCAGAATACTATTTATGAGTGAATTTTGTATTGAGGAAATTTTTAAGAGTTTAGCACGATACCTAATGTTTCAATATTATAGAAATTAAACTATTACAGAAATTATACTATTATAGAAATTATACTATCGAAATACTTAAAATGGCGTACTTATACGTGCAACGAAAAGACTGCACGTAAAGTCATTGCCTTGCGCGAAGAGGCAATATGAAATTAGATGCTCATGTCAATATCGCCTTTAAGGTTCCTGTTCTTTTGCTGATATGAGCCAAATAGTTACATATGAGTTAACCGCTTAAGTATACACGATTATCCAACCCCACCCATTTCAAAGAAATTACTTTTACAAATATTCCGCAACGGTCTGCACGAAAAATATTAATCTATCTTTTTTCAACACTTTCGTTTTCACACATACAAAAAAAATTAAAGGTGCGGTATTTCCAGTTGAANTATTAATCTATCTTTTTTCAACACTTTCGTTTTCACACATACAAAAAAAATTAAAGGTGCGGTATTTCCAGTTGAAAAAAAAACATAAAAATTCGGAATGTACGTAGATGTTAAGTTATTACTTTTACAAAATGTTCCTAAGTGGTCCTTTATTCCGGCAATNTAAAAATTCGGAATGTACGTAGATGTTAAGTTATTACTTTTACAAAATGTTCCTAAGTGGTCCTTTATTCCGGCAATAAACCCGTTTTTATTGATAGGTTCCAGCTGCATCAAAGTGTCTCCGAAAAGCAATAAAATCGGGCGGTGCTAAATCCCACAGTTGGTGGTTTTACAGCTCCACAAAACAGTAGTTTACTCGAAAAGCCAGCGCTTCTTTCTTACAGTACTTAGACGAAAACATTTTAGCGCCCAAGATAAGAGTGTAAAAAAAGTACACGTTTTCATTACTCCGTGAATCAAATACAAACGGAAGCCTTAAAATTATTATTGTAAATGATCATCTTGCATTTTAGCACAGAACANACTCCGTGAATCAAATACAAACGGAAGCCTTAAAATTATTATTGTAAATGATCATCTTGCATTTTAGCACAGAACACGATCATCTCGTATGGCTAGGGCCAGTGACTTTTCGCGTAAAAATCGGAGCACACAGTAGACTTCAATACTATATACACACCTCAGCTGTTGTAGTAGACTTCAATACTATATACACACCTCAGCTGTTGTTATACCTCCATTGGCTGCTGGTGCCGTGTCCGTCTTTGACCGAGCCACTCAGGACTAAGTAACTCCGTCACTGAACCTTCGTGATTCGTGCACAAACTGTTAACACGGGCCAGAACATTTTTTAGCCGATCAAAGAAGCTGGACGATCCTACAGTGCTTTGGACTGTATCTTGTCTCGAAATCTTTTCGCGAAATGTCACTGCCCCTACGTATGGCTAAAGTTCCAGTAGTTTCGAGAGTTCACGCGATGGAAGAGTAAATTCCGAACACCTCTTTAGTCTTCATGTTTAAACGACTTGGTCACGTGCTTTTCGACTCGTCCTGAAGGACTCTTAGGCCAATAAAAATGCTTCTTGCAGGAGAATGAGCGTATCGTGTCCAGCATAGGGTTCAGGCAGTAAGCAATTGACAATGAAAGCATAAGTCCATCGGGAAGGAAAGATAAATGTAGAACACACATACCGCCGAACTTACATNAGCAATTGACAATGAAAGCATAAGTCCATCGGGAAGGAAAGATAAATGTAGAACACACATACCGCCGAACTTACACACGAAATTTTGCCAAAAAAAAAGAAATTTTTATTGCTCTAATTTTAGAGAGCGCAGAGAAATTGCAAGGTCTTGCGTGTGAATCCTTGGCACGACGTTCTTCAATGTCTTGTATTTGTTTGCACCCGAGCCACTTTGGACGCGTGCGATAGAATTCTCCCATCTTTTCCGTCACTGTCTTTCTGTCCGTGGCTTCGCCAGTTTGTACTACACCAAGCAGGTACTAATTTCCTTTACCGGAAGACCGCTCTGCAGATCGTGTTAGTGGTTATGCACCCAGGTGCTANAGCAATTGACAATGAAAGCATAAGTCCATCGGGAAGGAAAGATAAATGTAGAACACACATACCGCCGAACTTACATACGAAATTTTGCCAAAAAAAAAGAAATTTTTATTGCTCTAATTTTAGAGAGCGCAGAGAAATTGCAAGGTCTTGCGTGTGAATCCTTGGCACGACGTTCTTCAATGTCTTGAATTTGTTTGCACCCGAGCCGCCTTGGACGCGTGCGATAGAATTCTCCCAGATT
Source organism: Clitarchus hookeri (assembly GCA_002778355.1). Classification (NCBI taxonomy): domain Eukaryota; kingdom Metazoa; phylum Arthropoda; class Insecta; order Phasmatodea; family Phasmatidae; genus Clitarchus; species Clitarchus hookeri. Next base: position 1,299,725 of record NQII01000168.1, read on the forward strand.
TTCCGTCACTGTCTTTCTGTCCGTGGCTTCGCCAGTGTGTACTGCACCAAGCAGGTACTAATTTCCTTTACCGGAAGACCGCTCTGCAGATCGTGTTAGTGGTTATGCACCCAGGTGCTANCACCAAGCAGGTACTAATTTCCTTTACCGGAAGACCGCTCTGCAGATCGTGTTAGTGGTTATGCACCCAGGTGCTAGAGATACCAGTTTCTAGGTGAGCTTGCTCAGGGGCAGGCCATGTAGTGTTGACCCCTTTTGAGAGAGTCAATTCCTGCAAACTCTAGCGACTATCCCTGGGACTTATTTATAGGGACGGGTGTTTATCGAGAAAATATTTATAACCATGCTAGACTTCAATACTCTACGCCCACAACCACAACTTCCTTTGGTTATCGGTCACGTGTCTACGTGAGAATACATGTTATTATTTGACTGGGCCAATCGTAATAAGGTACTCCGACACTGAACGTCCATGATTCACGGACAAACACTTGAGGGCACGTTACATTTAACATCATTCAATCACGAAAGTGCATATNCGTGAGAATACATGTTATTATTTGACTGGGCCAATCGTAATAAGGTACTCCGACACTGAACGTCCATGATTCACGGACAAACACTTGAGGGCACGTTACATTTAACATCATTCAATCACGAAAGTGCATATGAACTAAAGTGTTTTGGAGTACAACTGGTCCTGAAATATTTTCGCGAAAAAACACCTGTCCCTACTTATTTATACTCGTAGCAAATCAGACCTTGAGGGGGAATTGTAGGCCCTTAAATTCGAAAGCGTATTCGGATGGGATGAGTGGTCGCGCGTTACGAAAACTCATTCTCTTCCAGCACATCCAGTGAAGATTGTGGCCACGATCACGTATTTTTTCCCATGCCTTCACTTGGAGCACGGTGATATTGAAGCGTTCTGGTAGGTCGAAATTTCACTGTGTTATTACCGGAGACCCAACCTTATGTGGCGATATGCCACGCAGGAAGATAGATACTGTCGATGAACGCCACAGGAGTAATGGACTGCATCGTCCAGTTTTACAGCTGCGTCCACAGATTTCTACTTCGTTTGTAACCCTTTGAACGACCGAGGTAAACCATTAAGACGTGCCGCTGTCGTGAATTAGTGAAAGAGTTGAACTGAAACGAAACTTCGTTTTACAATAACTTTTTAGACTCTTTTATAATCGTTGCACGGGAAGGTTATATTTGACCGGTGCTGTACACTGCAATGCTCAGTGCTCAGTCGTATTCCCCGGGAGTAGCTGGCTCGTAAACCGTACCAGGGGTGTACGTTACGACTAGTTCACATGTCCAACCAGTAAACACAAAGTCTACAGTTCTTTGGTAGAACTGACGAAAAATGTTCTTCGTCAACTTAAGTACAGCACGCACCAAAAATTACTTATTAGCAGTACCGGAAATATTAAATTAATGTAGTAATGAAAGGGTCAAGACGTTAAAAATTATAACATTTAAGTTTAAAAAAAAATTAATGTTATTTTTCACATGACTTTGTATTTTTATCCAACGTTTGTCCGTGATAAACTTAGAACTTTTGNAAAAAAATTAATGTTATTTTTCACATGACTTTGTATTTTTATCCAACGTTTGTCCGTGATAAACTTAGAACTTTTGAAAGCCCTAGGTACTTAGGATTTATTTGAATGCATAATTGTGGATCCTTCCAACATATGTAAAATTATTAAATTTTTGTCGTTGGCCTAATCACTTTATTCTTGCGTTGATGGGGCGCTCGCCTCCCACCACGGCGATCCGGGTTCGATCCCCGGCGGGTTCACTCCCGGATTTTCGCATGTGGGAATCGTGCTGGAAGATGCAGCTTGCCGGCGGGTTTTCTCGGGGTACTCCCGTTTCCCCCGCCCTTGCATTCCAGCGTCGCTCCATTCTATGGTTTCATTTCTGTCATGCCCGGGGATGACGGTCACCTACGGGTCCCAGCTGGAAAGACCGTCACTCGGAGGGTGTTGCCTTGCCCTGGGTGCACTCCCCACACGCCATCATTATTATCTTGTGTTGATCAAGTGAAAATGGAAAATTATTGGAAAAATAATTACTTTACAAATTTGCTCATTCGTAGACTTACATGCATTAAAAACAGAAAGAAAAATAAATAAATCTCAGTTTTCACACATTTTTGACTAAAACTTTTAATTTGACGTTAAGACGAGGAACTACTTTCTCTTCATCGTTACCAACTTTACTGGGCGCATGCTAGCCAGTTTAGCCGTAAAAATATATGCAGATAGTGGCAGTGACATTTTTCAAAGGTTTATTTCAAAAGTGCTTNGCTAGCCAGTTTAGCCGTAAAAATATATGCAGATAGTGGCAGTGACATTTTTCAAAGGTTTATTTCAAAAGTGCTCAGACAATCATGAACAGCCTATAGTTACCATTGATATCACGACGAAACAATTAAAAAAAAAACCCTCAACATCTAGGCGAAAACATTTTTAACGTACATTAAGGCACCCGCCTACCTGGCGCTTGAACTTCGTTACAGAGTGTTAGTAATTCACGTTTCTCTGCGAAACTATTAAACGTGAGTCCAATATGTTGATCTACGAAAAGAACACACACTACAGATGAGACCCGTTGAGTGCTTCCAAGACGTTACGCACATAAGAAACACAATTTTTTAGTACTNGCTAGCCAGTTTAGCCGTAAAAATATATGCAGATAGTGGCAGTGACATTTTTCAAAGGTTTATTTCAAAAGTGCTTAGACAATCATGAACAGCCTATAGTTACCATTGATATCACGACGAAACAATTAAAAAAAAAACCCCTCAACATCTAGGCGAAAACATTTTTAACGTACATTAAGGCACCCGCCTACCTGGCGCTTGAACTTCGTTACAGAGTGTTAGTAATTCACGTTTCTCTGCGAAACTATTAAACGTGAGTCCAATATGTTGATCTACGAAATGAACACACACTACAGATGAGACCCGTTGAGTGCTTCCAAGACGTTACGCACATAAGAAACACAATTTTTTAGTACTNGAACACACACTACAGATGAGACCCGTTGAGTGCTTCCAAGACGTTACGCACATAAGAAACACAATTTTTTAGTACTACAACATGTCTAAAAAAAACGGCTTTTTCAAAGCGTTGTATCTCAAAATACATGCGTCAGATACACACCAAACTACTCAATGGCCCTGCACTGAACCTTCCTACAGACTTTCCACCAATAAAATAATAGAGGTCACTGCTGAAAGTCCCATAGGTACACGCAGTGCGACGAGAACACTGCACGCCAGTTCAGAGCCTTGCGCTTAGNGAAAGTCCCATAGGTACACGCAGTGCGACGAGAACACTGCACGCCAGTTCAGAGCCTTGCGCTTAGTGGCGATGGGGCCCTTGATGCGCGTGGCACTGTCGCCCTTATCGCCCGCTCGCTTCTCGGTCGCAAACACGGAATAAAGCTGTAGGTATGGCCTGTCTCGGCTGCGAAGGCCAGTTTTCAACAATTCAGTGGCAGGCAAAAAAAAAAAAAAATATTTCCAGAATACGACATGGTTTGTCAAGACCACTTTGAATGAAATTTAAAAAATAAAAACAAATAGCATGGCTTTCATGTGTCGGACTGCTCAGGTGAAAGGATATGACGTCAAAACAACACAGGCGATTCCTTAGAACTGTCAAAAAAGTGGCCTTCGTAGCTGAGACAGAGTATATGTGGGAGCCTTAAAGGAAACACATACAAAGATCTCCAAATTAAGACACCGCGGTTCTAGCCCGAGTCGCTGGACCAATAAAAGACGCCGTACACCCACAGAACGCTTTACTGGCGTCCACGCCGTAAACTCAAGAAGACTCAGTGTTAAGGACCTGGTTTGGCCATCCAGCAGGATTTGATGTGCCCCCGTAAAACCCCTNTAAACTCAAGAAGACTCAGTGTTAAGGACCTGGTTTGGCCATCCAGCAGGATTTGATGTGCCCCCGTAAAACCCCTATCAACTCCTTTTTATTGCTTTCTTTCCTTGGAAGCGATTACACTTTGAGTTCGAGCAACGAGTGAAATCAACAGCTTCAGTGGGTATAATTTTCCGTCTTATCTCGTGCATGTTTACAAAAATTACTTTCAGACGAATGTAAACTTTACTGCGCTTTCACCAAAAACTTCCGAAACGTTAACGTACTTGTATTTGAAATCCAAGTATATTAACCCATTCAGACCCAGTGTACACATTATTGTGCATTACGCATGTGTAGGTAATGTTTGGTCTGGACTGCACACTGCGAAGCTCAATGACCAATGATCATACATGTGGGTAAATAATTAGCGAACCGTCTTACTGCTTACTGATCTAGGTCATAATTTGTTCATATAACTACAGCCGAACATATAGCCTACAGTTCATTGGCTGTGACAACTAAACAAGTGTTGTGTCACCATGAATCCTGCAGGGCAGTCCACACATCCATAGGAGTGCGAGGCGGTGGAGATCTCTTCTGAACAGCACGTTGCGAGGCATCCCAGATATGCTCAATAATGTTCATGTCTGGTGATTTAGGTGGCCAATGGAAGTGTCTAAAGTCAGAAGAGTGTTCCTGGAGCCACTCGGTAGCAACTCTCGACGTGTGGGGTGTCGCATTGTCCTGCTGGAATTGTCCACGTCCGTCGGAATGCACAATGGACATGAATGGGTGCAGGTGATCGGACAGGATGCTTACGTATCTGTCACCTGTCAGAGTCGTATCTAGACGTATCAGGGGTCCCATTTCACGCCAACTGCACACGCCCCATACCATGACAGAGCCTCCACCAGCTTGAACAGTCCCCTGTTGACATGTAGGGTCCATGGATTCATGAGGATGTCTCCATACCCGTACACGTCCATCCGCCCGATACAATTGGAAACGAGACTCGTCAGACCAGGCAACGTGTTTCCAGTCATCAACAGTCCAATGGCGGTGTTGGCGGGCCCAGGCGAGGCGTAAAGCTTTGTGTCGTGCAGTCAACAACGGTACACGAGTGGGCCTTCGGCTCCGAAAGCCCATATCAATGATGGTCCGTTGAATAGTTCGCACGCTGGCACTTGTTGATGCCCCAGCATTGAAATCTGCGCCAATTTGAGAAAGGGTTGCACGTCTGTCACGTTTAATGATTCTCGTCAGTCGTCGTTTGTCCCGTTCGTTCACGATCTTTTTCCGGCCGCAGCGATGTCGAAGATTTGATGTTTTACCGGATTCCCGATATTCACGGTACACTCGTGAAATGGTCGTACGCGAAAATCCAAATTTTATCGCTACCTCGGAGATGCTATGTCCCATCTCTCGTGCACCGACTATAACACCACGTTCAAACGCACTTAAATCTTGATAACCTGACATTGTAGCAGCAGTAACCGATCTAGCTGCCGACCGCATCGCGTTACTTTGATTGGTACCATACCTGTGTTATTTGCATACGCACGCCTATACCAGTTTTTTTGGCTCTTCAGTTTAAATGAGACGAGCATTAGCATGTAAAAATTACATGAACCTCGAGCGAAGTCACTGCCGATATTGGGCTGTGATGCTTCTTGTGTACGGTTCTTGTCATAAATCTGCTTTCTATGCAATATGACCACGATTTTGGACACAAGGACTAACAAAATTAGCGTCTTGTCAACATTTTCATATCATATAATATGTATCGATGAGTTTTGTCAGCGAAAAAATTTCCACGGCTAGTTGTACTCCTGCTCACTTTAGTTCAGATCGACGTTCGCTATTGGATGATTTTATTTTAATTGTCGCGTAGTCACAATTCCCGACTACAGCTGCAGGCATTTGTGAAATGTAAACNTAAACTCAAGAAGACTCAGTGTTAAGGACCTGGTTTGGCCATCCAGCAGGATTTGATGTGCCCCCGTAAAACCCCCAACAACTTTTTTTATTGCTTTCTGTCCTTGGAAGCGATTACACTTTGGGTTCGAGCAACGAGTGAAATCAACAGCTTCAGTGGGTAATTTTCCGTCTTATCTCGTGCATGTTTACAAAAATTACTTTCAGACAAATGTAAACTTTACTGCGCTTTCACCAGAAACTTCCGAAACGCTAACGTACTTGTATTTGAAATCCAAGTATATTAACCCATTCAGACCCAGTGTACACATTTAGTGTGCATTACGCATGTGTAGGTAATGTTTGGTCTGTACTGCACACTGCGAAGCTCAATGACCAATGATCATACCTNTAGGGCCACCATGAGCACCCAGAATTGCCGCAAGACGATGTGGCAAGGACTCGACTAATGTCTGAAGGTATGCAGGAAGCAATTCACACCTTGAATCCTGCAGGGCAGTCCTCAAATCCATAGGAATGCGAGACGGTGGAGATCTCTTCTGAACAGCACGTTGCAAGGCATCCCAGATATGCTCAATAATGTTCATGTCTGGGGATTTAGGTGGTTAATGGAAGTGTCTAAAGTCAGAATAGTGTTTCTGGAGCCACTCAGTAGCAACTCTCGACATGTGGGGTGTGGCATGTTATCGTTACCTAGGAGATGTTATGTCCCATCTCTCGTGCACCGACTATAACACCACGTTCAAACGCACTTAAATCTTGATAACCTGACATTGTAGCAGCAGTAACCGATCTAGCTGCCGACCGCATCGCGTTACTCTGATTGGTACCATACCTGTGTTATTTGCATACGCACGCCTATACCAGTTTTTTTGGCTCTTCAGTGTAAATGAGACGAGCATGTAAAAATTACATGAACCTCGAGCGAAGTCACTGCCGATATTGGGCTGTGGTGCTTCTTGTGTACGGTTCTTGTCATAAATCTGCTTTCTATGCAAGATGACCACGATTTTGGACACGCGGACTAACAAAATTAGCGTCTTGTCAACATTTTCATATCATATAATATGTATCGATGAGTTTGGTCAGCGAAAAAATTTTCACGACTAGTTGTACTCCAGCTCACTTTAGGTCAGATCGACGTACGTTATTGGATGATTTTATTTTAATTGTCGCGTAGTCACAATTCCCGACTACAGCTGCAGGCATTTGTGAAATGTAAACNTATTGGATGATTTTATTTTAATTGTCGCGTAGTCACAATTCCCGACTACAGCTGCAGGCATTTGTGAAATGTAAACGAGATGTAAAAAATAAATGTTCATTGAAACGGAAGTTATGGCACGTGAATGGAAAACACAACATGGCGGCTACGACCGGGTCTCAAAGCTTGTCCTAGCAATGCTGAAAGTCGCAAAATGTCCGGGTCTCTAGCCATACGATCCGTGACGTCATCGTTGTTTACGCGTGGCGAGAGGGTACATAATTGGCTGAAATGAGGAACCAAACAAGGGTTTCGAAAGTGCTCAATTAAGCACGGGGGGTTCTGCGTATATTTATTTCATCCCTGTCTTTATTTATACCCGCCCGTCAAGGAGGGCTCGTCGCAGAGCGAGAGACGACGTTGCCCAACCAATCAGCGAGGAACAGTCGCCGGCAGTCGCGATTTAACTGTTGCCAACACTTCGACGCAGAATTCCACTAGGCCACAAGTGGAAACCCACCAAAATTCACAGTTCTACCACAGTGTCTCATACTCATTAATCAAGAACGGAAAGTTTGAAGGGTGACTTTGGGGGTACGCAGCGCCACCCCCCCTCNAGACCGGAGGGGTCTGTTTTCAAACATTTTCGCCTCTGGAAGCCGCCGTTTTCGATGGATTTCGTCAGGATTTGATGGAGGGCTCTCTCTTTGGACACTCCCTCGGTTCACAGTTAGTTAGGTCCTTTTGAATAAATGTCAGTAGCATAATGGTGTATCATAATATGTACCATAACTATGGCACAAATTCGCCTGGTCCATATTTCGTGTACCATAATTACGGTACAATGTATTATAATGTCGGTATTTTGTACGATAATTTCGAAATTCGTACCATGATGGACTCTGCGCCGCCTAAATTTGCCTTTAGATCTGAAATGAACATGGTTGAGCCGTACAAGTATTAGATCTACACCACAACTATAGGTATTTCATACGATAATTTCGAAATTCATTCGGCAATAGATTCGTGGGAGATATTTTATCTTCAACATGAATGCATATGGTAAGAGTAACATCTTGTTTGACGATTTGTAAACTGTCAAACATTGGATGATGACGAGGATGAGGAGTGAGAGATTGTGAAGAGATTTGGGCGCCTCTTAACAGCAAGGTCTTGAGAGCCGATGAGGGTGATTGAGGTTAGTATGGAGCAGCGCCGGAATGAAGGGGCGGAGGAAACGGGAGATCCCCGTGAAAACTCGCCGACCAGCGGCATCGTTCGGAACGATTTTCACATGCGAAATATCCAGGAGTGACCCGGCCGGGAATTGAACTCGATTCGCCTTGGTGTGAGGCGAGCAGGCTAATCGCTCAGCCATCGAGTAGGAGGAGGAGGAGGTAGCATAAACAAGCCTCTTGACGAAATTAAACACGTTTTCTTGGTCATAAAACGAGGGGGCAACCACCTAAGAAAATCGGTGTACACGATGAAAGAAAATCACTCAAAAATCACTAAAAATTCCTAAAAATCACAGAAAATATTGTAAAATCTCTCAGAATCTCTGAAAATGACAAGACAATCTCAGAAAAGCTCTGTAAATTGCAGAAAAATCTGGTAAATTCGTTATAAATCTAAAAAATTCTACAGAAAAACTGGAAACTGAAAAAACCTAGCCATGATTCCTAAAAAAAAAAATTGTTTAAATTATTAACAAAAAATAAAGAAAATAAAAAAAATCTTAAAATATTGCAAAAGATATTAAATTTCTATTAATATAACAAAACCATGTAGATAGAATTCCGCAATATTATAAACGTGAACAAAAATCGGTGTGTAACACAGTATTATAAAGATAATCACCTAATTGGTATTACAAAAAATACGTTAATGCAACCTTCGAATAGAGTCCGCAGACTAATCACCCCGATATCGGTTCCGAAGGACAATTTAAAAAAAATGAACAGAGACTGAATTGTTTTTGTGTTATGGTGTTTATGTATTTATCTGTATAATAAATCATGTTTGTAAAACCTTATTTATTTTTTTTAAAGCTAACTCATTAGACTATCATTTTTTTTCCTTACAGAAATTAAAAAAAAAAATCCACATACTTTTTATGCTACTTAACATATGTATATATTGGTGTAAAACCGATGCATGTTGAATTCGCACAGATGGACCTGGGAATGTACACATGCCTTCAGGTTGAAACAGGCAGTGTTTCAGGTGAATGGGAAAGGGGGGTGGAGTTGAGGGAAGATTAGAAGAGCGGGGTGGGTTCAATCGGTATAAATAATGGATCCTTGTGGAGAATCAGCAGTTCGTCGACAGAAGTGTGGAGGTACGGATAGTCTCATACAACTTTTATGGTCGACATTACATTCAGTATCTGTGATGTCTTCGGACATCCAGAGCTAATGGAATCTACGGCTGTGCCACGAACTTCTTCGTGTCTGGTACCGGCAGTGGTGGACTGCCTACAATAGCATCATTACCGACTTCTATAAGCATGGCACCAATGCCACCATAGACTTCTTCAGGAGTGATACCAGTAGTGCCATCGACTTCTTCCTCTTCAGTCATATCATTTGCATCTACGGCTNTGATGCATGTTGAATTCGCACAGATGGACCTGGGAATGTACACATGCCTTCAGGTTGAAACAGGCAGTGTTTCAGGTGAATGGGAAAGGGGGGTGGAGTTGAGGGAAGATTAGAAGAGCGGGGTGGGTTCAATCGGTATAAATAATGGATCATTGTGGAGAATCAGCAGTTCGTCGACAGAAGTGTGGAGGTACGGATAGTCTCATACAACTTTTATGGTCGACATTACATTCAGTATCTGTGATGTCTTCGGACATCCAGAGCTAATGGAATCTACGGCTGTGCCACGAACTTCTTCGTGTCTGGTACCGGCAGTGGTGGACTGCCTACAATAGCATCATTACCGACTTCTATAAGCATGGCACCAATGCCACCATAGACTTCTTCAGGAGTGATACCAGTAGTGACATCGACTTCTTCCTCTTCAGTCATATCATCTGCATCTACGGCTGAGGTCCCTACGTGTCTGCCGGAATTTCCAGGGTCTTCGGGAATGTTTGACACGGGGACTGCAGAAGTGACATCTAGTTCTTCAACTGAGGCAACTGCATCGCCAACTGGACCATCGGAATTTGTTCCAGAAACTACTGTATGGCCAACCACCTCTGCTGATACCATTCCGACCTTCGCTTGTAGCAGCAATGCACGACGACAAGAGAAGCATGACTGTACGAAGAGCCCCGCCCGATAAAGTACGCGTGTTCGAAGTCTGGGGTGTCGGTTTCGCGGTTGGATTGTCTAAGGGTGCATATGAATATGTGCAAGGGGCTTTCCCCATGTAACATAGAGAATAAACCTTCACAGTTATCGACGTATGTTGACCTTCCAGACTTGATCAGACACAAACGTGCCTGATAGATTACAATAAATATAATCTGAAATATAATTTTCCTATTAATAAAACACCCAATATCTATAGGAACAATTATTATTATACAAACAGTAATTATCTCAAAAATAACAGGAATAATATATAAATCATTCTGATTTGCATATATCCTATTCTTAATGTATATTGGAGGAATAATAGTATTATTCATTTATATAACAAGATTAATACCCAATATTTTTATTAAAAATAACTATTCTTATTTTAATAACGATATAATAAGAATTACAACAAACAAATTAATAGTAATAAAAATATATACCACAACTACCCACAACCCACTACCCACAACTATGGCAAGCAATGTTCCAAGTGGTCCAGTATTGGCTGGATTTGTTAAGTCGTCGCATACGCAGCGTGTGAACAAGAGGTATGCTGAGGTGGAAGAAAAAATTTGATTTTAGCGGACTGGATTTTCCGACTCCTCTGCAGCAAATAAGTGTCTTTGAGAACAACAAACCTGGTGTGTCTGTGAATGTGTACTCGCTGAATGCCCAGGAAAAAAGTGGTGCCAACATGTGCGACCAAGAACGAGGAACCTGAACATATCGATATTCTGATAGTGAAGGACGAAAGTACAAATATTTCGCATTATTGTTACATTAAAAAACTTTTCAAGTCTGGTTAACTCGCAGATTACCTCGCATGGGTACAAAGTTCATGTCTCGAAACAGTGTTTTAGGCATTATACCGATTACCCACGGAAATCTGGACTCACCGGGGAACAGTGCCTTGCAATACAAAAAACAAAGTGTAAAAGATATATATAGCGTTTCCTTATATCATTATAAATAAATCTTTAAAGATAGTATGTTGTGTTTTATTTATTTTAAAAACTCCCTGCTTTATATAAAAAAATAATTTTAAATAAAATATAATAACGTTTAAAAATAACTAAAAAAATTAAATACGTAAATTTACATGACCTCGTCACCATTCAGTACGGGTCGATAGCACTCTTGCCAATGGTAAATTATCTGTGGTGGTTGAAACATGAGTTACAAACACATTCTAGTGTCTAATACTGGAAAATAATATATTTTGAAGATGTAAATTCGTGGCCACTGGTCAGATACGATTGATTGGTATGTGTGGAAGGATAATTTATTATTTAAAACCAACGGTGTTGGTTAGGGTTGTGGGGTGTAGGGTGGGGTAACATTATATGTTCCTCGATTTTTACAATATTTTTTTTCTATTTTCTAGCAATTTTTATTATTGGGTTGGAGGGTAGTGAGATAATTGTGGGGTTAATGTTATATGTTCCTAGATTTTTTCGATTTTTTTCATAATTCTTTCCGCGTATGGAAAATTAAATCTTTAAATTCGTAAATAAACATACACACTGGCGACCGGCACTCTAGCAAGGGTTGTGGTGGACGAGCAAGTGGAGGTTTCTGCGCAAAAGGACGTTTTTTTCTTGGAAAAAACAATAAATATCAGAGATAGGGGGCTGAAACTATTAATTTTTTTTTT
>NQII01000169.1:0-32850 GCA_002778355.1 Clitarchus hookeri
TATTATTCAGTAGCAGTTGTGTTACATTTGTTGATGAGTTTATACTAAATTTGATACCCAGATCTGTTACCAAATGTCTGCATTACATATTTAAGTTCAAGGTAAACTTCAACGTGAAAGTAATATTTTAATGTAATTTGTTTTGGGAAAAACNCTTCAACGTGAAAGTAATATTTTAATGTAATTTGTTTTGGGAAAAACAGTATTATTAAATTAATATTTTATGCAGTCTTCCTTGAGAATGCAGTGATAAGCAAGACTTTTACAAATCAATGTTTTAAGTTTACAATGTATATTGGATAAAACAGTATCGCGAACTCGTCTACTACACCATATCTACTGTTAAACAACTCTGTGTGTGAGATGCTGACTTACGAATTTTGTTTGCAAAGCAGCATTACAGTTTTATTTTGTGAAAATTAGGTTTNTCTGTGTGTGAGATGCTGACTTACGAATTTTGTTTGCAAAGCAGCATTACAGTTTTATTTTGTGAAAATTAGGTTTCTGAATCTAGAATTCAATTATAATGGCTGCTGCACAGAGGTAATGTTTTCATTGTTCTCATCACATTTTTCCATAAGCAGAGATTAAGCCAAAATGAGCAATCGGGAAAAAATGCAAATTTGGTTTGAGAAACCTGGAAAAGTCAGGGAATTTTAAAATAGAATTTGAGTGGCCACCCTTTTTTTGTATGTTCATTTCAGTATGTTCATCCAATAATTGAATAGGTGCTGGTTCAATGCTTTCATTACACTTTCAGGGCTATTATGATCAAAGTGTCCCCGTACCACCCTGAAATGTTGTTTGTACAGTTTCTAAATAGCCTACATGTTCAATAAATTCATACAATTGAATAGCTTAGCTTCCAACAATTGCAATTATGACTGTCACACTGAAAAAGTCATGAGTGTACAGTGGTTTACATTAAAAAATTTTTCCCAAACCTATACAAATTGGGATAAAATGTGTAAGTCCAGAAAAACTTACCATTGTGCTAGCAGGATTCTCAATGCCGTGTACTATAAGGTGATGAGTTGTCGCCACGTTGCTGTGTAACCATAACTATTCTAGTTTTTCTTTCTCAGTGTAACGATGAGAGTCTGTCAGAGGCCAACCAGACAAATGCCNTGTAACCATAACTATTCTAGTTTTTCTTTCTCAGTGTAACGATGAGAGTCTGTCAGAGGCCAACCAGACAAATGCCTACTTCGATGCTCTTCAGCAAGAAATGAGCAGGTTTGTATTAAAATACAGCTTTTTGGTCTAGCTAACTACTTCAGCTTGTTAATACAGTATTTAGAATTTTGTAAGATCAAGTGTTGCAAGAAATGCTCAGTATTTGTTTACCTTACTTAAGTTTTCTAAGGAATTTTTTTTTTTTAAATATGCTTACTCTTCTTGAGTTGCAGTACAAATACAAATACTTCTGAGTAATTAAAACATAAATNTGTAACCATAACTATTCTAGTTTTTCTTTCTCAGTGTAACGATGAGAGTCTGTCAGAGGCCAACCAGACAAATGCTTACTTCGATGCTCTTCAGCAAGAAATGAGCAGGTTTGTATTAAAATACAGCTTTTTGGTCTAGCTAACTACTTCAGCTTGTTAATACAGTATTTAGAATTTTGTAAGATCAAGTGTTGCAAGCAATGCTCAGTATTTGTTTACCTTACTTAAGTTTTCTAAGGAATTTTTTTTTTAAATATGCTTACTCTTCTTGAGTTGCAGTACAAATACAAATACTTCTGAGTAATTAAAACATAAATNTTTTTTTTTTAAATATGCTTACTCTTCTTGAGTTGCAGTACAAATACAAATACTTCTGAGTAATTAAAACATAAATGTGCTACCTGTTTGCTTAGACTACTGTCTATCGGGGTTACACAGTTTGAGTCCCATTTGGATGTGACTGACCGGTGGCAGGAGTCCTTTCTTATTTCACACCAGTGACATGTGTGAAACTGAATACAGTGAAACCCTGTTATAACATTCCCGCATGTAACATTTTACTGCCTACGTATAATACTGTTATTTCATGGCCCCACCATTTTTCCATTAAGTTTAATGCTTTCATTTCTGTTTTATAACAATTTTTTTTTCTTATTTCCTGCATGTAACATCACTATTGTTCAGTTTATAGCCACAATTCTAACATTGACACTTTAAAACTAAGTTGATGTAGATAACTAAAGTGGTTTTGTGGCATTCTATAGGCTATGGATACAGTTACAAGAAACTGAGCCAAAATAAATTAAAAGCAAAACATTTTTCGTGAGAGATTAATTTTTTTACAGAAGATTGTAATATTTTATACTAGCAGTATGTCATATTTTTGTAAGTTTTAAATATTAATGTAAAAGTGATGGCTTTTGGAGAAATGTAAGTTATAAAAACCACTTAGTATCTTGCTGTTTATATAGATCAGTGTTAAATCAAAGTTTATTTTATTTGCTATCTCCATGTAGATGCATAATGTTAATTCCTGCATGTAAAGGTTTCCTGCATAAACAGTAACTTTTTTACACTTCCCCTGAAAAATGTTCTACTTGTGACTATGGGTACCTAACCCATCCTCATACGGCCATCCCTAGGAGGTTGGTAGTTAGATGATTTTCCAGCGTATGTGGGCCTGAGGCTGACTCAACAGGACCAGGTGGCGGCACACAGTACTGACATGAAGGCTGTTGGCGCCTCTGGGTTAGCATGGGGTGCAATACTTTNCAGGACCAGGTGGCGGCACACAGTACTGACATGAAGGCTGTTGGCGCCTCTGGGTTAGCATGGGGTGCAATACTTGAACATTAAAGTCCTGGTAATGCGCTAGGAACTGGGGTTTCCTGTGCAGGCTTTGTTGGTCTCTGCGTCAGTGGACTNAACATTAAAGTCCTGGTAATGCGCTAGGAACTGGGGTTTCCTGTGCAGGCTTTGTTGGTCTCTGCGTCAGTGGACTGCATGTCAGAGGTGTCACAGGTGCTGGGACCAGCAGAAATCCCCATCGTGGGTACAACTTGAGCATTGTTAACCTATACGGAGTGGAAAACAGTGGTTTCACATGCAACAAAAGAGGCTCTCTTTATTTGTGCTTACTCGCTGAAGCACATTGNACGGAGTGGAAAACAGTGGTTTCACATGCAACAAAAGAGGCTCTCTTTATTTGTGCTTACTCGCTGAAGCACATTGGTGTTGGGAAAGTGCTCAACTGTCTGTTTAGTGTGAGCCACTTTGATGGCCGCAGTATTCTGATTCCCGCCCAGCTTGGTGCAAGGTATTTTGTGGTGAATCTATGAATCTATGAGGTGGTGTCACACGAGTATGCTTGCTAGCAGAGCNGCTTGGTGCAAGGTATTTTGTGGTGAATCTATGAATCTATGAGGTGGTGTCACACGAGTATGCTTGCTAGCAGAGCCAAGTACATTTTGACCTTACAACTACAAGTTTGAGCATTGACTGGCAAACCCCCCAGGCTGCTTTTCTAATGTATCGAGACATGGAGAGCAGTTGTGAAAGACCCAGTGGGATTGGCACTTCTCATGCATGCTTCTCCACGAAACAAGTATGTGGTACTTTACCTTGGGCCCCCATAATCTCTTAACAGCTCTGGGTACCGAAGAGAGCTTGTGAAGTCTGGTAGTTGTATAACCAGTTGAACATTTTCCACATTCATCAGAGACCCTTTACCAACTGTCCAAGGGAGTGATAATATGAAACTCTCCTGGCCAGACATTGCACAGAGGCTAAAACTGGAGATGTGGAGAGGACAGTCCATGTATTTATAGGTTCTTGGGTCAATTCCTGTGGCAAGTTAGTTATCTGAATGTGATCGGTTTGCTGTCCTATGGCCTTTCAAGTGTATTCAATGTGTGTAGCCAAGAAAGGGTTGAATGCACAGTAGGGAATGATAGAGAGTGTTAGTAATAGTAAAAATGGAACATTGCAAAATGAGAAGTTCAGGGTACATTCACGCTTAGTTTATTACTTAAGGGATGATAAACTCCAAACTTACACCGGTTGTAGCCAGATGGGCACTACCCAGATGCCAGGTGTGTATGCTAAATCTTTTGGTCTAGGCTGTGGAGCTGAAGGCTCCATCCAAGGTGAGAGAACTCCGTGTTTCAAAAAGCTGGTGCACGAACATAGTGATTAGGGCTGCTAAGAATGGCATATGGTTAAAGTCTAACTGGGATGTGAATATTTTTGAAAAATAACCACAGTTGTGAAACTGGCTGAAAAAGACTTAAGTTAGTAGGCATGCATTTCAAGATGAACTAATAGAGTTTTGTCTATGGTCTAGGACTGGGAGAGCTTCCCTAGAAAGGGGAGTGTAGCCATTGCCTTATTCAGAACAAATCCTGGAGCAATGTAGCCTGGGCATGGCCATGNTTCCCTAGAAAGGGGAGTGTAGCCATTGCCTTATTCAGAACAAATCCTGGAGCAATGTAGCCTGGGCATGGCCATACCCTCCCCCATACATGAGGATGTGGTGTAACAGGACGGTATCAAGGGGTGCACAGTGGCAGGCCGGCTGGAAGATTGCATGTCATAAGCAGCGAGCTGATTAACTACCGATGCTCCAACCCTTCAAGTGGAGGGGCGTGGGCGAATCAGGGGTCTCAATGCTGTGTTCATGGTTTAGTGTTATGTGGCATGCATTATGTGCCATTCATACTTTTTATAATTAATGACCTATTGGGGAAAAAAGGCTAATGCTAAAATTTTAATTAACTTATTAAATTTAATGTGGTAACAAGTATACCTGTATTCTCAACATTTACTGTAAAATAAAATATGTTGCAGCAAAATTGGAGAGTTCATTATTAGGTCTGCATTTTGCCCAAATTACACATTTTCTTTCACTTACACACTGTTCCGTGAACAATTTTGATGCCGGGAATGCATCCACATTTAATAGGATAGGTACTAATGGCATTAACTACAAAACAAACACACAGCCTGTAAGACACGCCATCTTTAATCACACTTCCTCCAAAACATAACAGCCAACAAGGCCTCCCACACATAATAACAACTAACGACTCTGTATTTAAAAACACGAGTCNCCTCCAAAACATAACAGCCAACAAGGCCTCCCACACATAATAACAACTAACGACTCTGTATTTAAAAACACGAGTCCAAACATTTCCGCCCACCTTGTTAATGTCTATTAACAAACTTAAAATTTGTACATATTACACTTTCATTCTGATGATGTTAATACACACAAATACTGTATTAGAACTCATGAAATTGCTCTTGAAAATCTTTTAAGGCAGAAAAACTTAGTTATGGCCAGTTACGCTTCGAATAGCAGTGGTGCCACGTTGGTTACAAGTCTCTTTAGTTCACCAGTGGCAGTTTTTACTGCCATCGTCCGAACAAGGCCATCTTTTCCAGGAAAAGTCTTGGTGATCCAATAGAGTTTCCACTGCTGTGCTGAAAACCACATATTTTACATTGACTAATTCACCAACACTTAAGTTAGACTCCTTGCGCTACCACTTGGGTCTGTTCTGCATTCTCGAGAAATACTCTGCCAACCATCGTTGCCAGAAATGTTACACCAGTTGCTGTAATAACTAGCATCTGAACAAATGAATGATGTTTTGAGGTACTGCCTAAACCTAAGTGTCCAGTAAAAAATGTCCTGGAGTAAGTACTGTAAGATCACTCGGGTCAGTGGAGAATGCAGTAAGTGGCAGTGAGTTGAGACATGCTTCAACTAAAGTGAGCATAGTGTACCTTTTTTATAATGTCAGGGCACTACCACCAACCTGGCCCTACAAGAAGGGGAGAGGAGGTCAAGAGGGTGCAATGCTCAGGGCCCGGGTCGGGCCTGACTCGTAAATATTTTGAAGTATTACGTAAAAATCTAATTTTGACACTCAGAACTTATTAACTACCTACAGAGCAATTTGCAATCCTCTCGCCGCAACACGCGACGAGAAGTAATAATTACCACTGCTTCGGTCCGGCTGTCTCAGGGTCACCACTGTGTGCCGGTGAGCAGCGACACTACTGTATACAAAGTTACAGGTGCAACGAACAGACAGATGGCGACTTGGTGCGTTTGGAGCGAGCGGTGCGGTGAGCAGTTACACTTCGTTATCGCTGGTATTGGCCCTATGTTTCCTCGTTTTGCGCTCACATGTTGAGTTGAGGTTAATGTTATATAAAAAACATTGTTAACTGCTAATGTTTATTGTGAATAATGTGTTTTATTCAACCAGAGTTTTATGAGTAGGCTGGTTTTGTATGTTGTGGGATTTTTAATAATGGATACATATAAACACAAATCAGGGGCTCAAAAAAGAGAAGAGCGATAACAAAGTTCACAGGTGAGTAAACAAGGTATTGGAACCTTATTTGAGGTTGGAATACAAAAAGCAGGAAAAGCTACACTAGAAAGTGAAAATCCTGATTCTACGGAAAATGAAATTGCTGAAAGAGAAATACAATTTAAGGTTTGATGAAATTTCTCAACCTTCGACAGGTGATGAATCTAGGCCTAATAAGGTTTTAATTTTGGATGAAAGTTTGTATTCTAAAGTAGCTATTGAGGATTTTCGTGAAAAACACCCACAATCTATTGATTCAGTACACCCACAAACTGCNTGTATTCTAAAGTAGCTATTGAGGATTTTCGTGAAAAACACCCACAATCTATTGATTCAGTACACCCACAAACTGTTGATTCTGATTCTATAGACTGCAACGTCTCTTCTTTTAATCTAGCAACAATACCTGGGTGTCCCAGCTCAAAGCTAATTGGAAGTTTGGTCCAGAATGGTCCTAATCCAGTCCCTGTCAATTTTCCGAGTGATGGAAAAAGAGCTTTTTCTTAGGACAGTTTTATTTTCCAAAACAAAAAATTGAGAACTTCGTTCAAAGGACTGGTTATCTTGGAATGAAAGTAATGAATCACTTTCCTGCTTTCCTTGTCGTTTGTTAGGCCGCAAAAGTAACTTGTCAGAGAGCAACCAATCAGTACTTATGAGTGATGAGGGTTGGAAGAAAGAATATTCCTGGCGAAAATGNGTAACTTGTCAGAGAGCAACCAATCAGTACTTATGAGTGATGAGGGTTGGAAGAAAGAATATTCCTGGCGAAAATGTTATGCTAAGTTGCCCAATCATGACATCAGTGATCATAATAAGAAGTGCTACCTTGAATGGAGAAATTTAGAAAGGCGATTGAATGAAGGGACAGACCTTTGTTCTCAGCTGGATACAGAATTAGAAGAAAANGTAACTTGTCAGAGAGCAACCAATCAGTACTTATGAGTGATGAGGGTTGGAAGAAAGAATATTCCTGGCGAAAATTTTATGCTAAGTTGCCCAATCATGACGTTAGTGATCATAATAAGAAGTGTTACCTTCAATGGAGAAATTTAGAAAGGCGATTGAATGAAGGGACAGACCTTTGTTCTCAGCTGGATACAGAATTAGAAGAAAAAAACCAAGTACTGGCATAAATTGCTAGAACATATTTTATCAGTAATTTTGTTTTTAGCCAAGAAAGNAATGGAGAAATTTAGAAAGGCGATTGAATGAAGGGACAGACCTTTGTTCTCAGCTGGATACAGAATTAGAAGAAAAAAACCAAGTACTGGCATAAATTGCTAGAACATATTTTATCAGTAATTTTGTTTTTAGCCAAGAAAGGCTTACCACTTAAAGGGGATTCATCAAAAATTGGAGATCCCCACAATGGAAACTTTTTAGGCATAATCGAGTTGCTATCTATTTACGACCCTCTGCTTCGAGAACATGTTACCAAAGTAAAGGAATCGCAAGATGATGGCAAATGGCTGAACCATACGCATAGTGATGACACCCTCTCTTTATAACAAGAACGTAAATACACCACACCAGTATAAGCAGATACAGATGCATCACAAAATATGATTAGTTCCAATGACACTGGTGAAGAAAGAATGATACATCTCTCAATTAGAACAGTTTTGAGTGCACAAGGTTCCTTCACAAAAACTGGTTGGAAGAGGGTCATCCCAATCAAGCTGCAACTCCCAGAGTGACTGAAACAGCAGCTGTATTTGAACTGTAATAGGTGACAACAACCCAAGTGGCTCAAACACCTTTGCAATTTCTGAGAGTAGAATTCTTTGGTTAAACTATTCTGCTGAATAGTTGGTGATACTGCCAGAATAAACTGGTCAGTATGTAGATGCCATTCAAGTCCTAGTGTCTTAACTGATAAATCATCAAACTTGAAGGGAACCACTGTGTGTCATAAGGAGCTGGCACTGCATCCATAACTTCTGATGCACTGGATTACCACTGTTGCAGTTCAAATCCTCCTTTCTTAGGTAGCTAGATGAGTTTGTTTTGCAATGCAACAGCTTCATCAACACTATCTGCCCCTGACAAAGCTGACTCAGACTTCTAATGGCAATGTAAGGTACACAGCTCTTGTCATACGTTACAGTAAGAAGATGATAATCTCGAATGGGTTCACTCGCTTACGATCTCCACAAAATTTTTTGAAAATCAATGTTTGATTCACGCACACAAATCTGGCATTATATCTTGGCAATTGCATGCTCCCTGAAGTGTGTAAACAAGGCAAGGCAAATGTGTCATCTTGCTGTTTGGGACCCACCAATAATTTGTCATTCAATGAAATTCCGAATGATGTCTTTGCAGATGCATCTAATACCATCGTATGTTAGGTGGTACTGCTACTCTCTTTCATGACTGCTATGTGAGGAATATAATACATTTCATGCACTGGCCTTTCTAGCTCGCCAGCTGGGACTGGCTCCATGTGACCCAGAGAAAGATACTCATCCATAAAATCACAATACAGTTGATATTTGTCTGGTTGTTGTTTCAGGTGTCGCTCCAATTTGTGAAATCTTTACACAGCCAAAGTGCACGAGTTTCCAAGTTACTGACTATCATCCTGAAATTGTAGCTTCGCAATATATAGCACAGTGTTATCTCACGAGTTTTGTTAAAACGATGCTCACAAAATTCTTCTGCTGTCGGTGTACTCACTGATTTAACCTCCTCCAGTTCCCAAAACTTCTGAAGTGTTTCATTAACATTTGCCTATAAGTGAAACACAGTCGCAACTCGTTTATGCTTAGATGTGTCAATGGGTTCAGAAATCACCCACCCAAAAACTGTTTCAATCACTACTAGAGNCGTTTATGCTTAGATGTGTCAATGGGTTCAGAAATCACCCACCCAAAAACTGTTTCAATCACTACTAGAGATCCCGATTTCCCAGTGCAGTGTCCAGACTAAAGAAGGAATGGATATACCTAAATTTGCTCCTAGAAGCACATCAATATGACCTGGTGAGTTGTACGTTGAATCTGCCAGTTTCAATTCCTCTATGTGCAAACAATTATCTCTTGGAATAATAGGTTCCTTNTCATCAAACTTGAAGGGAACCACTGTGTGTCATAAGGAGCTGGCACTGCATCCATAACTTCTGATGCACTGGATTACCACTGTTGCAGTTCAAATCCTCCTTTCTTAGGTAGCTGGATGAGTTTGTTTTGCAATGCAACAGCTTCATCAACACTATCTGCCCCTGACAAAGCTGACTCAGACTTCTAATGGCAATGTAAGGTACACAGCTCTTGTCATACTTTACAATAAGAAGATGATAATCTCGAATGGGTTCACTCGCTTACGATCTCCACAAAATTTTTTGAAAATCAATGTCTGATTCACGCACACAAATCTGGCGTTATATCTTGGCAATTGCATGCTCCCTGAAGTGTGTAAACAAGGCAAGGCAAATGTGTCATCTTGCTGTTTGGGACCCACCAATAATTTGTCATTCAATGAAATTCCGAATGATGTCTTTGCAGATGCATCTAATACCATCGTATGTTAGGTGGTACTGCTACTCTCTTTCATGACTGCTATGTGAGGAATATAATACATTTCATGCACTGGCCTTTCTAGCTCGCCAGCTGGGACTGGCTCCATGTGACCCAGAGAAAGATACTCATCCATAAAATCACAATACTGTTGATATTTATCTGGTTGTTGTTTCAGGTGTCACTCCAATTTGTGAAATCTTGACACAGCCAAAGTGCACGAGTTTTCAAGTTACTGACTATCATCCTGAAATGGTAGCTTCACCATATATCGCACAGTGTCATCTCATGAGTTTTGTTAAAACGATGCTCACAAAATTCTTCTGCTGTCTGTGTACTCACTGATTTAACCTCCTCCAGTTCCCAAAACTTCTGAAGTGTTTCATTAACATTTGCCTATAAGTGAAACACAGTTGCAACTCGTTTATGCTTAGATGTGTCAATGGGTTCAGAAATCACCCACCCAAAAACTGTTTCAATCACTACTAGAGATCCCAATTTCCCCGTGCAGTGTCCAGACTAAAGAAGGAATGGATATACCTAACTTTGCTCCTAGAAGCACATCAATATGACCTAGTGAGTTGTACGTTGAATCTGCCAGTTTCAATTCCTCTATGTGCAAACAATTATCTCTTGGAATAATAGGTTCCTTTGGGTGCAGCCCAGTTAACTTCAGGAGGACCAGTGCATCGACAGTATAGGATGGTTCTTGGCTGAAAGTTGGCAAGATATTCAGATGAACCATGCTGACACAATTAACCCACTGGTTTCGAGACTAGGTCAAAAACTGTCACCTGTGAATGCTTCTACTGCAAGTGAAGTTTCTGAACACAGTTTTCTGTTATGAAGCTTGCTTCTGATCCAGAATCAAATAATGCTCATCCTGGAATGCACCTACCTGTGCTATCTTGAATGTTCACTATGTATGGCAGATGCTAGCAATGCTTGTGACAAGGTTAACTGCTCATCATAAGAGATTACTTCCTTTTCAGCACTATCCTGCTACTAACCCTCTTTGTAGTTACTGTAATGCAGCAGGGTATGGTGATGGCCACGACATTGTCTGCACTATTATGATGTTCACTGTGTAACTAAATGCCCAGTCCCAAGGCAATTAAAACACAATCCATTGTCCTTTACAAATGAATGTCTTTCTTAAACTGGTACGTTGACAAATTCAGGGCATTTATACAAAGTATGCTCTTCCTTACATTTTACACAACTATGATACGGAGCAATACTGAGGTGTTCCTATGGAATGCAGACATAGTAGTACTTGTAGTTTGACTTTTGTTCTTCACAACCCCAGTTGCACCCAGAGTACGGGTACGGTGTTCCAAAAACTGTGTCAACTGTGCAAACGTAGGTAAATCGTCAGTTGTTAGAGACAGCTGCCAATGTCTTGTAGAATAACTGTCAAGTTTGTCTGTCACCAGGAAAACAAGTAATGAGTCCTAGTGTTCTACTGGCTGTCTAAGAACCTTGAGTAATCTAGTACATTCAACCACATTATCCAACAGCCTATGTAACATTATAACATTTCCACACAGTACAGCTGGCTGCGAAAACAACTGTCTAAGTCTTGAGTCAACCAATTCATGTTTATTTTCGTACCTGGCATTCAAGATAGTCCATGCCTCACTGTAATTTGTACTACTAANCATTCAAGATAGTCCATGCCTCACTGTAATTTGTACTACTAACTGGTATTGATTTTAGAAGTGCTGCTGCCTCACCTTGAAGTAATCCCTTTAAGTACTGCAACTTTTGTGCCTCAGATAAGGTTTTATTGTTGTGGACGGCTGCTTCAGATAAATCTTTAAATGTGATCCATTCTTGCTGATTCCCACCGAACACGGGTAACTGTAGTTTTGGTAACCTAACCTCACTATTGCCGCAACTTTTTCCTTCGTCACTGTCTCCTCTTCCCGCCTGTAGGTCTGATAATTTTATGTGCAATGTTGTTAACCTCTCTTGTACCTCACCTAACTCTTCCTCATTACTACTGTAGTCTTCCTCTTTCTTTGCTTCAGTGCATATGTTCTTCAACAGATTTTCAGTTTGTCACCATTAACTGAATTTGTTTTCTATTTACTGTAATTGCACCCACATCCACAAATGTAATTTTCTCTACTGCTTTCTCATCTCGTGTCACATTAGCCTTGAACACCTTCTTTTTTGCCAGGAGAGGCTCCATCTTGCCTGCCGTTATGTAAACACACGCTGCCACTGAATCACGCATGATTCCCGACAAAGTTCACGTATAAATATTTGTACTGATTCCATACACAATCCGACCTGGAGGACCAATAAATGTTCCGTGAACAATTTTGATGCCGGAAACGCAACCACATTTAAAGGATAGGTACTAATGGCACAAACTACAAAACACATGACCTGTAAGACGCGCCATATTTAATCACACTCCCTCCAAAACATAACAGCCAACATGTCCTCCCACACATAACAACAACTAACGACTCCCAATATTTGAAAACATGAGTCGAAACATGCACTTTCCACTTATTAAAAATATTTTTAACAGTTCACACAATTCTGTGATAACACATTGATCTGTGGGATAAACATTACTGGCGTTGAGAGTTTGTATAAGTTTCATCTTGAGGTGCAACAGTTTTCAGGTTAGGAACAGGGATTTATCCTCCAGAGTTGACATCCTCGGAAACTGCAACTACAGCATGGCAGTCACTGCAAAGTATAAAGGTGCCCACGGGAATGTGTGTTCATCCCTCACGCCACTGCTACTAGACTGCGAATCATGCCAGGCAGGAGGAGGTTCCTTGGAGCCAATAACTCACGTTCTCACTGTCACAGTGCAACACAAAACCCTTGCAGATAAAACTTAGCATGAGACATCAAAACACCGAGAAAATTACACACAATATAAATCACCCTTTGGCATTAACAACCTGCATAATTAGAAATCATTTTTGAATTCCAGTCTTTGGGGTTTGAAAAGTATATGACGTCATTTTGCACTGAGAACNTGCATAATTAGAAATCATTTTTGAATTCCAGTCTTTGGGGTTTGAAAAGTATATGACGTCATTTTGCACTGAGAACTGAGTTGAAGAATATACACTTACATGGTCCCCAGCACTGTAAGCACTCTATATTACTAGCCCACCCTATTTTATGCCTTCTTCACCTCTGGCTTCATGCACTGCCCACTTATCTTGTTCTATCGCTATCGTGTTTCTCCTGNTGCATAATTAGAAATCATTTTTGAATTCCAGTCTTTGGGGTTTGAAAAGTATATGACGTCATTTTGCACTGAGAATTGAGTTGAAGAATATACACTTACATGGTCCCCAGCACTGTAAGCACTCTATATTACTAGCCCACTCNTCCCCAGCACTGTAAGCACTCTATATTACTAGCCCACTCTATTTTATGCCTTCTTCACCTCTGGCTTCATGCACTGCCCACTTATCTTGTTCTATCGCTATCGTGTTTCTCCTGCATTGTTATGCAGGCACTGTCCTGCCTTACAACCAAGCTGAAACATTATCTTTCAGTCTACCAACAGTCCCATCAGGCCATATATCTGCACCCAGACATGTCTCCCTAACCATTTTCAGTTCTGGGCAAGCCTAACAACCCTTCCAAACCTGTATGCAGCAATTTCCTCTGCAGTTATGCACAGTGATGTGGCCTGCTGACAAGTACAGCTGATACTCTTGAAAGACGAGAAACCACAAAGCCCTTTATATGGTCCTTTCTAACATTTACTCTTTTGGCCCAAGGATAGTGTGTCAGAGATCACACAACAGCAGAATGACCCCCATCCTCCCCACCACTATCCCTGGTGTGGTGCTTCGCATGCAGAGCATGAGACATGGTTACCATCATATTCTCCTTCATCACCACCTCCCGCCATTCTAATGTACTGTGTTTGCCAGTTCCCAGCCAGATCCTGGCACATGCAGTTAAGGTGTATCTCTTTATGAGTCTAACTTCTTGGTCAGTAGCAAACAGATAACTTTTCTAACCCATACGTACTTCCTTTCACCCAGTAAGGTTGTAATCAGTATATGAATACACGATACTGTATATGTGGAATAGAACAAATATTTTGCTATTACTGCAGTTAAAACTTTAAGGAATTTTCTCACAGGTTTTATTTTGGCTTTCAAGGGTGAGGTGTGACAAAGTGGTAGGATTTACCAATGTTTTGTTGTATATCATATTATATAACTAGTATTATCAGTGTTAGAAAACAATACTGTACATTTTGAAAACCACATATATGAATATATATCTCAATTTCATTTGTTTCCCACTTTTTTGTTATACTTAGGTTTAGATGTATTGATCAAAACATTATCTGGATCATAAGAAAGTAAAATACTATACAGATTAGGATAAAAATCTGGGAACTACTCTTCAGGCAGACAGAGTTGACATGTAACAAGTTTCCTTGGTATTTGTGATTTTACAAAATTATTTTGGGGAAATATGGGTTATAGTCAGATGTGTATTAATTTGAAAATATAGTTTTCAAACACTATATATGACAAGTTTTGAATATGTGGTAAATTATTTAAATGCATTGCACATTTACGTTGCAGTGCCACTGATAGATATCTAGTAAATGTGTAAGGCAACTGCCAGGTGTATAAATAAATTTTATACTTTCTCAGAACTGAAGGATTGAAAATGGTACTTGCTTTTCATAGCAGGTGTTTAGGCAGTCTTTTTTGCCTTATTTTATTAATTCACAGTAAGTCACAAAAATTTAGTATTAGATGTTGTATCCATAATAAACACATTTGTTTGTAGTAATTTACAAGAGTATGCAAAAAAACAGAAGGATAACTGCATTCAAGTTACATAATACTTTGATGTTTCATTATCAGCATAATTAATAGCATACAATAAATGTAACAACATGACACTTTACACTGTAGTGGAGTTAGCTAGCTGCATGTGCAATTTGGCTGCAGTTGTAAGGAAGAAATAGTGACATTTAGGTTAAGAAAAAATATAGTTATAGTGTAATGCTAATTACAATTTGTTTTTATGTTGCCAATTTTTATTTCACTTAGTAACTTCTTATACAGCTTAACTAATATCTCTTGTTTAATTGTATCTGCTGGAACTAACTCCATAACAGTCACATTAATTAAACTCGCAACTCCCAGTACATTAACCGAGTCGCAATCAGTGTCTGCCCGAAATCAAAAAGAGGGGATCAGTACATGATGGCTGTGTTTAGCTCTGCTGTGCTTATTTTTTGACATGCAGCCCATCTCCGGAATCTGGAGACGATGACACCACATGGGACCTTCCCCTTGTGCAACTTGAAAACAAGCTGCGCCCACAAAGGTGAGCTTACGAAAGAGCATCCCTTCTCCACCGTAGCACGTTGCCAACCCCTAGAATGTTGCAGCCTGCACATGTCTTTCATAGTCTAATTTTCAGCAAAAATGCACTTGTTTCGCAGAGTCAACATGCTCTAACCAAGGGGCATAATTATCATTTGTGGCCAGTCTTCAGGTGATGGTAACCTTGCCATGTTGTGTTTATTTATATCCTTTTATGACTTACTGTTAAGATTTACTATTAAAAGTGAAAACTTATTTTTGCATACAGAATTACTGTACATAAATCCTGAAACCAGAATGGACTGATTTAATTCTGTATTTTCACATGTGAGATTGAGAAAGAATATATAATGAGTTAATCATTATTTTGGTTTGAGATACAAAACAAAATATATACAAAATATTATGGACTTGAAAATATCTGTTAAAATATATCCTATGCCCTGACGGCCCTCGTTTCCAATAATTTGATCTGAAAAGTAAGCAAGGGTGAAACAAAAATAAATTCAGGATGGAAGGAGTACCTTAAGAAACCACCACTGTGTATCTAACAACCCTTCTAAAAATTTATGCTCAAAAAACTCCCAGCCCACAAGGGCCTAAGACTATGTCAAACTGTGAATCTCAGGGGTGGCAGACTAGTGACTTACCATTGACTTACTGGTTCATTCTCCAATTTCCATAAATGTGTAAAATATTGTGAAGTGCTGCTGAAGTGTAGTAATGATTTGGAAGATGAATCTCTCTTACAGAAATGTAGTTAAAGGGAGGAAATAAAATGTGTGTTTCAATTTTGCATGTTTTCAGTGATGTAAATGATTTGTAAAGAAAATTTATTTCATCATTATTTAGTTTGAATCATTAAAGAATGGTGAATGCAGGTTATCTCTTGACATGCTGCCCATATGTTTAGTACATTGCAGCATGAAAACAAAATGGAACTCAGCAGTTTGAGGGAGAGCATTTTGGCACTGGGTAGTCCTTTTTACAGAGTTTTAGAGACCACCATTTTATTTTGTTGAATTACAAAGGGACAGTAAGGGAATATATGGTTTTATGCAAGCTTCTGTACTTCATGGTTGCCATGAAATATAGTGATGCAATTTCATTGGCAAGTACTTCATTTAGGTGTTCTCTTATGTTCTTCTAACGTTCTTGGATTCTGTATATAGTCCATTCACGGTTATGTCCAACTTTTCTGAAAGTTATACTTCCAGGATATTCCTCCACCTCATGCAAACAAAGTTTAACCAAGTCTAGAAAATCACACCAAAGGGACTGCGCATTGCGTTTTTCTGCGCTCAGCATAATAATATTTTGCATAAGAACTATTTCTTCCTAGGCATTATCAACACACCTATTTTGTCACTGTTTTTATTAATATTAATTATAAATGAAATTTTATAGTTTATAGATAAAATGTAAATAAAATTTTGATTCAACCAAAAATTTAGTAGTTTTATGTCAACAAAAAGTTCAATATGCTTGTGATATATGACATATTTAGGAAACAACCACACATCCTACATGGTGTGATTTTTCAAGGTTTGATTCAAAAAGTGTGAAGAAATCACGAATAGACTATTGTACCTACAGTAGTCAGGTGCTATCCCTTTAGACGCATAATTCAATTTCACATTTGCAACAATAATTATTGCTATACCAAGTATCAGCTATTCTGTTCATTAACTACTTTACATGGTTGTAAATTAACGTATAAAAACCCTTTTGTATTGAAGCAATTAACAAAAATAGTATCTTTATTCTCACCAGGCAGTCCGAGTGTAATTGCATTATCAAATTCAGTAAATGAGATCACTCATTTCCTCTGTCATTGTTGCTTGTTTGATTCCCAGGCTATTTCAGTTTTCCTCATTAGGAATGCATTTCCTATCCTGTGTATATGAGGTCTACGGAAGCTATAGTGTGCTTATAGTGAGAACAGGGTCTCCACATTCAGGTGTTCCAATTCGATTTGGAAGGGCACCAGTTAGGGTAGGTAGAAGTGTGCCTCAACCCACACAAGATTCAGCAGGGATTGTACAGTTCCCACCGATTGTAGCAACTCCTCCATTGTCCCAGCCATGGAGATGCTGAACATACAATGTAATAACACCACCGTGACTGTGGGAGATGTCGGGGGACCGAGCAATGTTAATGGCCCAACAACATATAAACCAGGTTATCGTAAAGTAGCCGAAGCTCTGTCTTGTATACCTATTCGCCACGTGTGTTGCCAACACGTCTAAAACCTTGTGCAACTGAGAACCCACTGCCCTCTGCCCATGGCTAAACAAAGGAAGGGGGAGCTTGGAGAGCTTATAGGCTCCCCCTCTCCTACAGTCTGGGTGCAAATCCGATCTGCCACCCCATTTCCTAATCTCCCTCCATTATGACACACTCGACCATACTTGTTACTACCCACGCTCATCTTCATCAGCTGGCAAGCTCACAATCTCTTAGGTTGCCAAGAAAGCGGAGCTCGGAGGTGGGTTGCGATTCTGCTTGGGAGGAGGTACTTCAGGTGGTCTGCTGCCTGTGCTAGCATGCCATAAAGGTAGTCGGTTATGTGTTATTGACAAACGGTACATGTCTCCTCACTTTAGAAGGTGGTAGCTGGCTGTGTTTGACTGTGATGTGTTCAGTGAAGGAGGAGGAGGGCTAGGGGGTGCAGTGGTTATACAACTCGTCTCCCATAATGGCAAAGGCAAACAGGGTTCAGTTCCTGCTAGTGTCAAACTTGGATTTTCAGATATTTTACAGATATGGTGGATGTGGCTATTGGCAGGTTGGTTCTTTTCGGGTACTTAAGTTAATTTTACAATTGCTTTTTGTTGCTACTCAATTTTTTCTTTTCTTTACCCTTATTAGTGATGAAGATCTCAGCAGTTAAGCACAGGCAAAATCCAAAATTTCACTCATTTAGGAGTAGAAAGGGAAGTACAGACACAAATTTATGCCCTTCTCATGTTTCTTGTCTCCCCTTTGTTTGGAGAACTTGACCAAGTTTGTTTGGAGAACTTTACCATATAAATTATGTCGCAGTTTCTCATTCAGCATTTCTGCGGCAGTTGGCACCTTTTTTCAGCATGGCTGTATGGCTGAACTTCAACTTTGTTCTTGCTGTTGGACACCTCAGCCTACTACAAGAACTTTATAAGGGATCTCTTCTCAGATGTAAACATGTATTTTTGGAGCGCCAGGAAGCAGTGGTTGTTGGTGGACCCTGCCTGTGACTGATTGTGTAACATGGTTCAGGTGTGTACCAATTCTCACTTGTAACATGGTTCAGGTGTGTACTAATTCTTACATGTTGCACCTTTATGGCTTTGCCATTTGGGTATTTTGTATTGATAGTGGGTTAAGTCTTTTGCTGGGCTGCTAAGAACTCTTCCTGGGGGAAGGTTAGCAACTGTGCAACTGGTGAGAATTCTCGTACTCTCTTTTGCATTTAGGTAGAAACAGTAGTTTGCAACTTTATATTGCTTCAGTTTCATCAGTCAAGAGTCCCAAGTTTTTGCATCTTCCAGTGGTGGAGAGTTTTTTGTCATGAATTT
The DNA here is from genome assembly GCA_002778355.1 of Clitarchus hookeri. Classification (NCBI taxonomy): domain Eukaryota; kingdom Metazoa; phylum Arthropoda; class Insecta; order Phasmatodea; family Phasmatidae; genus Clitarchus; species Clitarchus hookeri. The sequence goes on from NQII01000169.1 coordinate 18,761, forward strand.
CACTGTTCTTTAAAGCCTAGTACATACAGGCATATTTCTTGTACATGGAGGAGGTGTAGTCTTTCTTGTACACCTTGACTTGTGAACTTGTGTGAATGGCCACCAAGCATGCTAGTGGCTAGCGTACAAGTTCTTGTACACTAACTAGTGCAATATAGGGATGGTTCAGTTTTCGTTATCTTTCTTGTACAATTCAAATATAAACAAATATCTTTTGTGCGCATGGGAATGTTAATTTGAATGAAGTTAACCTATTTTGGAGCATATAATGTTCGATTGAACTAAAAAAGAAAAAAAATATATTAGATCTAGATGTTTATAAAAATTATGAAGTTTTATTTAGCAGCAGAGATCCATAGTACCAAAACAAACACATCAACAATATTTCCATTTTATATTCCCTTAGTTGACATGATTGATATTGCAAAAAATACCCTAACAATTCCAAATACATCATTCAAATCTGCAGTTGTCATTTCAAAGGTGTACACATTCTTGTTCACAAACTATTATTGTCTGTCTCATGTAAGTTGGCGAGATTTTTAACAGTTCGACAAAAGTAGCACCAAATGTTTACTTTTCATGTATCCTTTCGCCATCAGCTGGTGCATCAAGTGGAGGCTGTATTTTTTATCAACACACTGTCAGCTAATCTACTTGCCATTGTACTGCAATGCTAAACAAACTTTAAGGTATTTATAGACTGACATTTGTCTAAAAAATTTGTGGGTTACAAAAGTAAAAATATATGACCTTGCAAAAAATTTAATATTGGCCAACTCTTTTTCTATTTATCCGAGACAGCGAATTTGGGTTAACATTTGCGAGACGGTAATTGTAGTTCTTATCACACTTTGGATATTACAGTTAATACATTAAGAATTGAAATAAAAATAATTTTGGGGACTTACTTGACAACGCACTTTCATTTGCCAACTCACCAATGACTTCGCAAAGCAGGCGGCAGAACAACATGGCGTGTAATGGACGTAGACATAACGATTACCAGCCCAAAGGAAATGGCCAGTAAACAAAATCGCTGTACACTGAAATACACGTTACTTTAAAAATTCTACAAAACTCGCGGGAAAATAAAACCATTTGTATATGTTTGTAAATTTGTTATTTTGCACAAGAAAGCTAGATTTTTCTGGCTGGTTACTGCTTCGGGAGATCTGTCTGGTTAGTGCTTTGGGAGAGAGACAGATGGCATGCATGGCATGGCACTACGCTTTTGTGAGCAGAATGCGTTTCCCCGAGCCGCATGCATTTCTCAACAAGTGGCAGCACTTTGCCTGCCTCTTGATCCCGTCTTTTTAAAAGTTGACTTTTTTCCTATTACTTGCTTGAAACGACATGAGTTTGAAATATGTTTCGTCAAATAATTTGAAAAAATAACTCAACAATACCCTGTGATATTTCTGTAGGCTTTTGGAATTAATATCAAGCGTGTAAGGAAAGCATGGGTGGAGAGTGGGGATACAACGTGAAAAGAACTCCCAAGGTTTGAAGTTGTTTCATTTTAATATGGATCGTTTTAATGTGCATTTCATTTTGAACACCTATACATTACTACTTTTGCACGAAGTTTGTAACAGTAAAAACTGTTTTATAACCATGTAAAATAAAATGTATTTATCAATCGAAGAACTCTTTCTTATCCACGTATTTTCTGCTTGTCTGATGTGCGTCTGCAGTGCACTCAGAATAACCAACGTAATATTAATTTTTGTTCGTTCATGCGTCAGCTGATACAGGGTTTTGTAAATAGCACGTTGTTTGTTTCGTATACGTGCCAGCACCACGGGAGGCTTGAGGAGGTAGAGGGAGCTGGTGGTGGTGAAGGAGGAGTAGGGGAGGGCGCGTATCCTGTCAGTTTCAAATCCTCCTTCTCCTTGATGCCCTTAACATTGTCTAGCGTGGACTGTGCTTTGTAATTCCTTTCGCTTTCCCTTGCGCATTCCACCAGCTCTTCAACTGACTGGGGCCAAGGGATTTGTAGCAAATTCTCAGGTTCGGCAGGAAAATGTGTGTAATTGGCGCATGCAGCTCTGCTCATCCCCTTCAGGAAAAATACGGCGGTACATTTGGGTTTTACTCCTTATGAAGATTTCCGCTTCTTCGCTGGTTTGGATTCTACTGTGAAATTTGGATGTGGGTTGAGTAAGGACGTCTTCTCCAGAGAACTGTACAGCGAGATAGGAACAAAATTGGAACCAGTCCATGACAAACTATCCGTACCTATTCCATCATTCCAACGCCTTCCTCGCTAGCTGTTTTCTGGCCTTCGTGNGGAATCCGTTGTCCTTAAATTCGTTTTCACTTTCTTGCATGAATGCTAAGGGGTTTTCTTGCGGTCTACCCGTGAACTCAGGTAGCTGGGGCCTATCCGAACTCCTACTTGTGGCCGTGTTGTGGTGGTGTCTGGGGTTACTAGGCTGGAATTCCTCGGCTCGCCGGCAAACTTTGCACCGGTAAACTAATCCTGAGCGTGTTATGCGCTCATCAGGCCACCCAATGTAGAGGTGGTGAAACGTTTGGACGCAAGTCATGCACCGGACAGTGTTTACCCCTTGTCCATTACAGGTTATCCAGGCACAATAAGCGTTTTAATGTGTGCTGCATTCTTCACATCTGAATTCAAGGTCATCTGAGGATGATATCACAACGCACGCTTAGGGGCAAGCCGGCTCTGTGCAGGTGGCGAGGCAGGGGCGCATGACTGACGTGCGTATTTTATTGCTACTGTTAACAGTGCATAGTATTCATCTCTCGGGTGTAGCAGTCCGTGTTCGTCCCACGGTGAGGGTGTCGTGTGGTTTCCCAGGGGCTGAGTTGAAGTTATTTCCATGGTGAATTGCCAGCTATACATCATGCGCCAGTGTTGTCGATTACATGAGTCTTTTGTTCAGTACAATATTTTTTTCTAGTAAGCGAATAAAGAAATTGTGGTATGATGCTAATAAAATGGGCCTATAAGACATTTGAATTAATTGAACCATGGTGTTAAATTACCAACAGGTCATGGGCCTAGGCTACGTTTTGATGAAAAGACCAATGTCAAGGAATTCAAATGAAAAGTGAACAAGAGTGAAGAAATCCGAAGATACAGGAAAATTGTGCGAAGACGATTAGATTGCATGGACAAGAAGAAAGTAGACTGCTGAAGAACTAAGATGATGTGAAGCAATTGAGTCCGGTTATCCTGGCATCAGGGACGATCTAACTCCAAAGCAAGCTTCAAAGGGTTGACAGAAGACATTACTAGGAGAGAATATGTGAACCAAGTATGTAATGATGTTTTGCAAGAGGTTGGAGGAAAATGATTTGACATTCCCAGATACAGCCCAAGCCACATTTTTAGTGTCGAGCATGCCCAGAACTAATTATGGTTCACTCAGCAGATGGATTTAACATCCAAAATATGAAAAACAAATTGATGCGCGCGCGTGCTCTCTCTCTCTCTCTCTCTCTCTCTCTCTCTCTCTCTCTCTCTCTCTCTCTCTCTCTCTCTCTCTCTCTCTCTCTCTCTGTGTAGAATGCTGGAATGGGAAGATACTAGCTGTTCATATCCCCATCAAGAAAAATAACAAAACCCAGTCAAAGTATGGAGCTGGGAAAATTGTGTTTTCTGGAAACACTACTGATTATAACGTGTACACATCTGCGTGTATGTATAATTGGTTAGATGTAGTATTCGTGGCTTTCTAGATGCTACTGCAGGTACTTTAATTATGCTGGAACTGATTGCTGCACTTAAATAGCATTCATGCAGTACGTACAGTTGGACTGAGAGCGTCCAGCATTGGCCTATGTACAGACAGGCAGTGTTCAAAAGAAATTATGTGAAATGCAAAACTGTCAGGGTGCAAAGTCAATGCCAGTGGGGGAACATACTCAAAGAAAATAAACAATTTTTTTGGTAAGTTACATTAGACTGTGACAACTAAGTGATTAAAGAACAAAAATTTAAGTAGCCTGAAGAGCGATGAGGCATGCTACCTCTTATGCCTGCTACGGCTAGACTCTGCAAACAGTGAACCTAGCAGCCAGGAGGCAAACTAGGGTGAGGCAGGAAATTTGAAATGTGGTAGAGGAGTTATCTTATGTTTAAGCCAGATGTCTGGATTTGGTGATGTACTGGTGGGCCAGTTCCCAGTGTCACACTTCTGCACTATTATTAGAAGGTGGTAGGGCCCTCACCACTCTGGTCATGTAACAAGGGTTGTGAGGGCCTTATCACCTTCTCTGTGTTTCACTGGAACAGCTGCTCATCATGATAAGTTGCCAACCTTCCATGTGTTTCGTCGGGTTCTTGATTGGCTGCAGAACTTTGCATTTTGCCTGTTTTCGCATATGATGGATCTTACTTCCAGGCGACATATTTTCCGTACTTGCCTTCTTATTGCTTACCGACCAAGGCAAAGTGAATCGGTAATGTTTTGCCAAAGACTGGTCACAGTTATTTCGTACACTGATTGTTTCTGCCATAGTAGAAATGCTGGGCGAGTGTGCCAACTTGATCATGTCATTGCACTCTTGACTGTCTTTGCACTCAACCTCCTATTTGCTGCATTTGTTATTAGCTCCATATACTCCAACCACTTGCAAAGTGGCCTTTGCATCTGATAAAAACTCCTTCCAAAAATCCTAACAGCAGACATTAAGAAGTTTCTCTTCCAACATTCCTGCTATACTTTGCACATGTATATCAAAATTCATACCTAACAGTTTGCAGAATAAAATTTTAGGGAAGAATGACATTATAATACACAATATATTGTAAACAAAAAATTTTTTTTGGGAAATTTAAGTATTTAAGTTTTTAAAATACTTTAAATTCTTCAACATAGTCTTTATATTTTTCAAGTTGGTTCACATACCATACTTTTTTGACAGAATCATTGTTTACACCTCCCTCCTCCAATCCCCGCAATCCTCAGGGCACCAGAAACAATATTGCAAAATGCATAAAAAATAAAATATTGAAAGTGTTTCTAACAAATTTTGTTGATAGGATGCTGCACCACCTTTGGCTTCTATTTGACTCGGTTTTTATAAACATCTCCTCCTTACTTTCCATAATTATGACTTGCGTCAAGTGTAACAGAAAGCTTATGTTTTAATTTAGCATAGTGTATATTTTTGTTACTTATATTTTATAGTGATAATATTTTTATGAAAGCAGTATTGATCATTATGAAACTTTCATTAATTGTTGAAATTGTTTGTCTCAGGGGCAAGGTAGAAACCTTGGACGTAGACCATGCTCGTCGTGGACTGATCTCTTCTCAAGCATATGAGAACGTGCTGCGTGAGCGTCATATCCTGGGTGCATGGCATCGTGTAGCAGCTGTGCAGAACAAGAATAATAACAACGTTGTGCAGCCAAGAAAGACTGGTCATGCAGCTCAACAGGAGCAGAATCAGTTCAGCCACAGGGCTAAGTATGTTGATCTGTTGAAGAAGTAAATTCTCCTTCCAGATTCAAACTATTGTCTGTATGTTATAATAAAATATGTTTGTGGAATCTGTGTAATTCTGGAAGAATAAAGAGCAACTTGTATCAAAAATTGTAACTTTGTGTGGACTTGGACCACAATCATAAAAAATACCAGCAATGTTTTCAAAGATCATTAAAAGTTTGTAAATATTTTTTAGTCAAGAAGCCAAAATAAAATGTAACATTTTGATTGCATGTGGTGGAGGGACGTGTTCTAAAAATTAAGGTTATGTTGAAAAATAGACATGCTTCTATTTGAGGATTACATTTCATGAAGTTGTTAAAAATCAACTACACAAATAACAAGAGTACATAACAGTTACTTCTTTAACAACTATCGTAAAAGAACATTTTAAACTAATAATTTTTACACTTCCATTTTTTAATAGCTTTACACAATATAAAATTTATAATACAATTATTATTATGATTTTATTTTTTTTTTATTTTGTTTGGTTCCTTATTTTTTTTTAGCCCTCATACTAATGAAAGTATGATGGAGAAAGCCTCTGCCTGGAATAGGTCTCAGCAACAACACAACAGCAACAATCGTAGAGCTGAAAGCTTCAGTCCTGCATCTGACTTGCGACGGATGCTGCGGCAGACATCTCCGTCTCCCTCTATCTCCCCCAGTAAACACACTCCGACTGACAGTGATGGGGACACTTCAGGTCCCTACAACTTTAGACAGTTCCTTCGACCAACTGAACATGTCCCGACGGAATCCTTACGAAAGAGGAAATGTACTACGGGAGGGACTTGAGGTACCTTCTGCTGTAATATACATAGAACGATAGTAATAAGAATAATATTTCTACAAATATTGTGTAACTTTTGCAGATGAGTACCTATTAAATTATTCAAAGTGAACTGAACCATCCTACTGTTAGGGAGGAAGCTGATGTATCTTGTATACTATCTTGTTTAAAGAATTTATTTTAATTTATTTGTGAAGTATTTACAATTATGTCTATATTTTATTAAATATATTTAAAAAATTCAAGCCAATTTTTTATTGTGAACTTATACACTCTTACTGGTGAGTATTATTATGTTATGAATGTCAGCTTGACAATATATGTACTGTCATGCAGATTGTATCATCCATAAAAAATAAAATTGCCACATGTCCAACTAAAAATTGTTATTTCCTGATTTTATATATATATATATATATATTTATATTTATTCCTCTTACACAGGGACAAGTGGAGAGGCAAAGCAATGTAAATAATGTAAGTTAATGTACATAGAATGTTAATGGATTTGTTAATGTGAAGAATAAAAATCGTATTTTGTTATCATCTTGTGTTTTTAACAAATAGCTTAAGGCTCCATTAACAGACATGTACTTATGTGTGACCCTATTTGACTTGTGCTATGTACACCTTGACTGCATAACACTACCTCTGCATTTATGTTCTCATTACAAATCCTGTAGGGAAACCTAAGCTCGTGAGGCCTGAAAAGCCAGTTGAATGAGGAGTTTTAATGGAAACAAATTTACGCTTCATACACGAGAAAATAATGTCGAAGTGCTCATCTACAGAGGAGTTGATTAATATTCATCTGGTGCACATATATACTGGAAGAGAAACTATCCTGCTGTAAACATTGGAAAAGAATTGGACAAGTATACAAACTTGTATTCTTTATTAAAGATATGTGTAATTGCATCTCCTCAATCCTATTTTTTTTTAAATACAAAAATTTTATTCGCAGTTATCAGTTGGTTAATATTCAACTTTTACTATCATTATATAATAATCTTTTAAAGCATATCCTGCATTTTATTTTCCAGTATTGCTTGTGGTTTACTCTATACAGATATGCAACTTGAAAGCAGTGAAATTGTGATACTGACATGTGGGTAAAGAAACTGCACAACAGCAAAAATATTTATTTCTTGAAAATTGTTATTTAACATTTACAAACCGAACAGTATTTCACAAAAAATAAAATATAACAATTTGTGTATTCAATATCCTTAAAATTCAATTAACTGAAAATGTTTATCAGAAGTAGCATTGTTAGTAATCTTGAAAGCACAGATGGGATGTTACGAAGGCTACAGTTTAAATATTGATATAACAAAGAGATGTATGAATGACCAAAAAAAAAAGGATTATTTTGTCAAAACATTTTTGTAGTGGCAACACACAAATGTTAGTGTTTTTCTTGAATTCTCTAATTAGCATTCCATTTTTGGTTAATTTGTTTATAAAACACAAACAGTTTAATCAGACTGTGTATGTTTTCATTAATTGTTATGTACCGAACCTGGACGCCATCATGTCAACACTCCGGGCCGCCAACTTTGGCACCACAAATACTTAATACTACTACTACATTTCTCCCTCCTAAATTTACGGCCGCCCCTAACAGGTCTAGTGACTGATTTTTTTTTCTATGTCTACCACTCCCACCGTGTTGGAGGACGCCTTATCCTTTCACTGCGTCTAAGAGATCCCCCTCCCCAAGGAGCTGTTTCTACACCAAAACCACGAAAACCCTCTTCTCCTTCATTGTTGTCTCCTGTGCCTGATGCTCCTTGTAATCTGTCCGCTGCCTGGTCCTCCACTATGTCCATCGCTGGCCGCTTCAGTGTGGATGTTGCTACGACAGTGGACGTTTCACCTGTCGCCTGTCATTCTGGTGCAGATGCTGCTCCGGCTCTTGACTCTGTTCCTGTTGCTGGTGCCTCTATTGTTGATGTTGAGCTGCCTCTTGACCTTGCTCCAATTGCTGGTTGCTTTGTGCCGACGCTGCTCTGACCATAGATTCCGCTCCTGTCACAGGCCACTCAGGTGCTGATGCTGCTCTGACTCTTGATGTTGCTCCTGTCTCCCTTGAAGACACGTGGCTCCACCCTCCCTCTTGTCTATGTGCAATAAAGGATGAGTTCCTCTGTTTGCCCAGACACTCCCTCTTGCAGGTGACACTTGCGTAAGTTATCTAGATGACAAAATCTAATGACGTCCCCAACCTTAACCTTGTACGTCACCGGGCTCACCACTTCTACAATACATCCTGGTAGCCATCTTGCCTGTTCCCCATGGACACATATCATCAATACTAGATTCCTCACACTGAATCATGCTTCTTGACTAACTCAAAGTTTACTTGCCTTTTCACGATATTCTGGCAGGTTTCGCTTCACTAACAGCAACCTCGTACGTGGTTTCCTCCTCAAAAACATTTCTGCTGGGGTTTTCCCAGTGACAGTGTGTGGTGTATTTCTGTATGAAAACAACCATTTATCAATGGTCAATGGTATGTTGCAGGGATTGTGCTTCGCCCGCCTGTTAGACCACTTTCCACTGCTTACTTCAAGAGTGCAGTCTTCACTGACTGCGAAATTTTCTGCATTATTCAATTGGATTGCGGGTGGAAAGGTGGAGTCAGCTGTAGTGTGATCACGTTTGGGGCACAAACTGCTCAAATTCTTCTGACTGAATCTGCGGCCCATTATCGGCCACCAGTCTTTCGGGTAAACCATATGCCGCAAAGGCTGTTCACAGCTTTTCAATTGTTTTTTCAGCCGTTTTGCTTTCCATTGACCATACCTCCACCCATTTAGAATAGGCATCCACCCAGATCAATAGCCTTTTACCTTCCTTTTCCGCAAAATTGACATGTACCCGCTCTCCCACTTGAGAAGTCTACGGCCATGATACCCTCACTCTTTGAGCTGTGTTATGTCTAAACAGCTGACAAGCTGCACATCTCTTCACAGTGTCCTCAATCTCATTGTCCATTCCAGGCCACCAAACATAACTTCTCCCCAGAATTATTTTCATCCAAACTACCTCAGGATGACCCTCGTGCAACATTTGCAAAACTGTTTCTCTTTATACTTGTGGAATTACTACCCTGTCTGCCCACATGACAAAGTTTTCTTTCACTGCTAACTCAGCCTTCCTGCTTGCATAAGGTTTGATGTTGGGCTTATTAACGTGGTAAGTATAGTTTTTCACAGTTTTCAATACTTCATCCTGTTCAGTTTCCATAGCAATCTCCCCTGCTGTAATTAGTAAGTGCGTGAGATAGTCGTAACCTCGACAGCGCATCAGCATTACCCATTTCCTGCCCTTTTCTGTACTCAATGGAATAGTCATATGTCAAAACGAGCATAGCCCACCGCTGCAATTAGGCTACTGCCAGTGATGGAACCACCTTCTTAGGTCTAAAGATGATGGTCAATGGACGAGTNCTGCAATTAGGCTACTGCCAGTGATGGAACCACCTTCTTAGGTCTAAAGATGATGGTCAATGGACGAGTATAGAGTGTAAAATGGTTGCCATCTAGGTATTTGTGGAACTTCTGCACAGAAAAGACGATGCTCAAGACCTCCCTCTGTCATTGAAAATATACCTGCTCTGCTTTTGACAATGTTTTTGAAGCAAAGCAAATGGNATGCTCAAGACCTCCCTCTGTCATTGAAAATATACCTGCTCTGCTTTTGACAATGTTTTTGAAGCAAAGCAAATGGGCCGTTCTGAGCCATCTAGCATCCTGTGCAACAACACCGCTCCCACTCCATACTGCGAGGCATCACTTGCTACTATGAGTGGTTTCAGTGGGTCAAAAGTCACTAGCACTGGAGTCTGGAGAATCCATTCTTTATTTTCGTCAAAAATGTGCCGACACTGTGTCCCATATCCATGAAGCTCCTTGTGCCAACAAATTATATAGAGGTTGCCCGACATACCTGGAACGAATCTGGCATAGAAATTTATCAATCACAAATAAGTCTTTAACTGTGTTACCGTAGTTGATGCTAGAGCCTCCTTTATTGCCTCTTGTAGGTTTTTGGCAGGCCTAATGCCCTCACCACTGATGACATACCCCAAAAATTTGACCTCCCTTTCTAGGAAATGGCACTTCTCTTTACTGACTCTCACCCCATGTTCCTGTAACCTCTGCAGCGCCGAGTCCAATTTCCTTGCTCATTTCTCTACTGAACACCTGGTAATAGGATATCATCCAAGTATGCCACTACTCTTGAAATCCCATGCAAAATCTGTTCAATCACTGCTTGAAATATGCCCGGAGCACCCGACAACCCAAAAGGCATTCTCCGATATCGATACAGACCTCTATGGGTCTGTCACAAACTCTTGTGACTCTTTCCCCACCACCAGCTGCTGATAAGCATTTGACCNGGTACAGACCTCTATGGGTCTGTCACAAACTCTTGTGACTCTTTCCCCACCACCAGCTGCTGATAAGCATTTGACAAGTTCAGCTCACAAAACACCTTACCATTCCCCAAAGATACAAAAATATCATCTATACATGGGAGTGGCTGGTGTGCTAGCTCAATCCTAGGGGTTACAGTAGCCTTAAAATCAGCACATAACCTTACCTTGCCATTTGCCNGATACAGACCTCTATGGGTCTGTCACAAACTCTTGTGACTCTTTCCCCACCACCAGCTGCTGATAAGCATTTGACCAGTTCAGCTCACAAAACACTTTACCATTCCCCAAAGATACAAAAATATCATCTATACATGGGATTGGCTGGTGTGCTAGCTCAATCCTAGGGGTTACAGTAGCCTTAAAATCAGCACATAACCTTACCTTGCCATTTGCCTTAGGTACCACTACCAAGGGGCTTGCCCAATTACTGTAGTCATGTTTTCCAGGATTTGTTGCTGTTCCAAGTACTTCAATTCCTGCTCCATTTTTCTTTTAGTGTATAAGGTACTGTCCTTGCTTTTAAGACTGGTGAAACTCCTTCCTTGGGTGTAAAGTTGGCCACAAACCCTTGGATTTCTCCAAAGACCCCATTAAATATTTCTGCATACTTATAAAGTACCCTTTTTAGCACTCTCTTCTTTATCCCCTCCCCTTCTGTATCTGCTCCATTTTGCCACTGGTCCACTGACACACACTTATACTGTTCCAATCCAGGCAGATATGTCCCACTGAATCCCTTCCCAGTAATGAAGGAAGTTGCTGTTGTCCAGAGTCCACCACCAATAGTGGCAGTTGCAATTCTTCTGTTCCTGATACAACACCTCCACGTTCACTCCCCTTCACTGGCAAGTAGTTCCCAAAATACGTTTGCAGTTTGATGTCCAATTTTCGTAACTGCCGGCCAGGCCAATTTGCTTGATATGTTTCGTTCAACACCAAAGTAACTGCTGATCCCGTATCCACTTGCATTGTCAGTGGTCTGCTGTCTACCATCACCGATACATGATAACCCACGGTAGCCACCAAATGCTGCTGCTGCATGATAAACAAGTCAAGAATGTAATTTTGGTCGGTATCACTCACTCTGTACCCCACTCCCGGCTCCTCAGTTTTGTGTTCCCTGACTCCACATATTGCAGCCGACTTCTGCATCCAATATTTCCTGGCCAAATGCTCCCCTTTAGAACAATTATGACACTTATATTCTGAGTAAGGGCATGTCGCTGCCATGTGTTCCTTCCTTAATGAAAGCACCATTGTATTTTTAAGTGCAACTGGCGCACTTTCGAGCCAGGATCGTGGCGGACTCTGCCATGCTCGTTCAGTTAGTTCCGAGTGCTTAACGAGAGTGGACGCGCATCACACTCCACCGGGCGCTTCAACTTGTTTGTGCTTATCATTTAGTGTACCACGTACCACTNTTAAGTGCAACTGGCGCACTTTCGAGCCAGGATCGTGGCGGACTCTGCCATGCTCGTTCAGTTAGTTCCGAGTGCTTAACGAGAGTGGACGCGCATCACACTCCACCGGGCGCTTCAACTTGTTTGTGCTTATCATTTAGTGTACCAATAGTGTCAACGTTGTCTTGAACTTAATTCTTTCTTTCATAGTCTGGTGGCCATGCCACTCTTCACCCCGCCAGCTCAAATTGCGCCGGGGATGTAACGCATTTAATTCTATTCATCGGACACATGCCACTTTCTTCTGTGTAGGCTGCTAGCGTGCCATAGCCACTAGACCAGTTTAAGTGCATCTTTGGAGGGGATTACAGTAAATAAAAATCCATTCAGTGAAAAGTGGTTGTTTTTATTTCACTGCCAGCCGCTTCACAGCCGTGTAACTGTTTTTGGTCTTCTACCCACTATTTCATCACACTTAACAATGCCTAACTTGTGTTTTTGGCACGTGACATTTAGAGGCATATGATATGGCCATCTAACAATATCACGTGACATTTAGAGGCATATGAGAAGGCCAATACTCATTATGTAGGCGTAACAGGACTTTGCATCATTATGATGACATCAACTCGTTGCAGGGTGATATCAGGAGAAGCCACGTGGGCAAACGGCCCACACCCTAGATGAGTCTCATGCTCTGGCACCCTTCACAACTCTACAAGTATTCTAAAACCTGGTAACGTATGTCAAACCTGCCTTCTCCCCGCTCCTGAGACCACGACAACCTGTCAATAAATACTTTGTCGTTTTTATTGGCAATTTTCCCAAATTTTGTTGTATTGTATTTGATAAAGACTAATGGTGGAGTATAAAGTTGTTTCGTGGAATATTTCAATTTTACTAAAGCATTGTTTAATCAGTCAGTAGCTAAATTTATACTTATGTTATAATGGAAGTGAATATAGTTCACCGAGATTAAAGGAGTTTTGCAGGGAAAGGGGCGTAATTATAGATAACAGTGTTCCCTATACTCCAGAGAAAAATGGAAAAGCAGAGCACGTGAACAAGAGCATGGTAGAATGTACTCATGCAATGCTTCACGATTCAGGCGTACCAAAACAGTTGTGGGGGAAGCTGTAATAATTTCTGCATATTTATTGAATCGAGGGCTACTCCAGCTGAAGTGTAGTAAGGAGAAAGCCAAACGTAAGTAATTCGAGGATTTTTGAATGTGTAGTGCACAGTCATATACCTAGAGAAGTTAGTTGAAAACTAGATCCTAAAGCTGAAATATGTGTGATGGTAGGATATGAGCAATATGGCTATTGTGGAATGTAGACAAGAATAAGATCATAGTATCACGTGATGTGAAGTTTGATGAATATACATTATCTTTAAAAATTACAGACTAGGACTAGGGAAGGAAATGTTTGAGGACAGTGAGTCTGTCATGGGAAGTGAAAGAAACAAAGTAGTTGTTAATCCCCATGTAAATGATTGTAATGAAAAAAATATGAACCAGGAGAGGTTATATCTAACGTGACCATACGTCCCGTTTTGAACGGGACAGTCCCGTTTTTCAGCACTCTGTCCCGTTGTCCCCGATGAAAGCTTCGGGACACCCAAATGTCCCGTTTTTTTATCAAGCGAGCAAAAATATTGATTTACTAATTATAAAAATCATTTCAAAATCGTAAATTTGCCATACAAATTGAAACGTCTGAATGCTGCTTTATCCGCGGTTGTCAAATGACTTCTCGCTCGTATTTTTTCCGCGACGCGCGGGGGCGGGCGGTGTTTTCCCTCCCTCTTGCCAACAAGCGCGACTCACCGACGCCCGCATTATTCGTCGATTGTTCTCGAGCGTAAGCGCACGAGTCTGTCTACTTATGCCTACTTACGAGCTCGATTTTCTGAACGTGCTTTTGTGAATCGCGTAGCCTAAACGCAAATGTACGTTTAATGTCAACTTACAAACGAAA
>NQII01000169.1:34201-168917 GCA_002778355.1 Clitarchus hookeri
ACAAAACAAAGGCTTATACCAATTTACAGCTTATTATCTTTCATTCCGAGGTGAAACCCCTAATATGACTGGGCTAGCACTGAATTTAGTTTGGTACATGGAGGTGTCAGTGACACTGAGCAACATTTAAAATCAGAAAAAAACTGCCACGAATTGTACCTACTTAAAATCATCGCCTAATATATAAAAAAAAATTGTTCTTATGAAAAATATATAAAAAAACATAACTAATATACATGTTTTTTTTTTAAATCTACCTACTTGCAAATGAAAACTGACAAGTGTCCCGTTTTGAGAAGGAAGAANCTACTTAAAATCATCGCCTAATATATATAAAAAAAATTGTTCTTATGAAAAATATATAAAAAAACATAACTAATATACATGTTTTTTTTTTTAAATCTACCTACTTGCAAATGAAAACTGACAAGTGTCCCGTTTTGAGAAGGAAGAAAAATGGCCACGTTAGTTATATCACACTATCAGTCCTGTTACTCCAACTGGCGAAATTTAACGGGGTGTATGACGTGGGTTAGCTGTTCCGGGTGACATAGCAGCTTCGTCACGTGTCTTGCTAGTGGTTGTGGCTCTACCTTACAATGTTAGAAGTACCGGAGTACTTGGTACAAGGTACAAGTGGCCATCGAATATGTGCTGTTATTTATGTACATACCATTCGGTAAGTCCTACACTAATTTTGGCAATTGGTGGTACAATCCGTAATATCCTGCCTCTCCTTTGATGAGTGTCATTTACAGGGTTTTCAGGTAGGAACAAATCACCCTAGAATGAGTACGCAGAGGTTAGGCTAGAAATGTGTTTATTCTCAGAGGAATAAACATGGTGACCCATACTATCTCCTAGACAAATCAAATGCTGGTGCGACCAGCAGAAGTAAACTACATTACCAGGTGAAGGGGACCTGGGGCTAAGACTAAACGTGAGAAAATGAGTTAAGTAGCTATTAAAACAACTTGTACCCTAACTATCTACTCTGTTTGTCAAAAAACAGACATTTGAATTCAAGAATACTTTAGCATGGGATGGCACACGAAGGTGAACTGTGTGTACATCGGCCAGACTTATTCACGCATACCCTAACAACTGCTTCGCGATAGTGCGAATGTGTTGGTGCTGTTTCGCATGGACGATACGAATTTACGACATGTGTACGATGACCATGTCAATACAGACATGAGGTTATCGAAAATCAACAGTCTGTGTTCTTTGTGCTGGAAATAGGAGTATGGATTTTTGGTGATCGTAAAAGATTGGCCTCTGTATAATAGCAGGTACCGTCGTGGATTCGATCAGTTCATCGTAGAATGTCGAAAACGAGTTACAGCATATCGAAATTCTGGCAGAGTAGCCTCATGCTGCAGTTTGATAAAGACGAATATGAAGGTTGTCTCGTACCAAGAAACGATGGAACTTGCAATGCTGGAAGGAGAAAAATTCGAAATGTTGGCGAACCCGAACGATCCGAAGATGCTGCTACTAAACGTTTCGTCCTCGAAACTGGTAATGGCTTCATCTCGAAATTACGCATTGTGTTGGCTGATCAGAACAAATGCTTTCGTACTTACTTGTCCGATCTAGGGGCGAAGATGAATCGTGTGATGGCAGAGATCTTTCGCGATTTGATGGCAATGGACAAGCACATAATGAGTGTTCAAAGGCAAATTACCGACAGACTGAATATGGCTCCGCACAAAATGATAAGAATCTAAAAGTGCTTTAAGTTTCCATAGAGCATACATTTGCTACCTCGATTTCCTGCCTCGCCACGAAAACGGATGTTCAAAAACATAGCAGGGAAATATTGAATGCCTACCGGGAATGTGTGGAAATAATCGAAAATCGTTTGTCAGAGACACACGACGAAACCTATAAAAGAGAGTAACATTAACCATTTTTATTCTGTACGACCTGTATCGAGTGATACAGTCGGTTAACTCGAAGTATTTGCTCGCCAAGAGAGCTAAACTTTCGCGTGACCTTATAAATGAAGAAATCTTTCAGTCCATTACTCTATGTACTCGGGGAGAGCGATGGGGCATATGTAGCCGTGAAGACCGAAGTCGACGATACTGCTGTGCCTACGAAGAAAAGGAAACATGACGACATACAAACGAATCGGGATGATGGTTCGGATGTGGATTTGGCACACAAGAAAAAGGTACAGAATAAAGCCCTCAAATCCAATGCTCTGGCTTGATGGTACCTACGATCGTACACATCTCGTAATAATGATACGACATATGGGTATACAGGTATAAATGTTTCCTTGATTTTGATTAAGATGGAATAATCCAAGTAGATTAGTACAAGATGTGTGGAACACCCAGTCTTTACGAACTTATATTTTGCAAAGAGCACAGGGAGTTTACAGAATCCAACCTGCTGGAATACAAGACGTTGCTTGAACTCATGCACGCACTTTACCAAGATAACGATCCCGAGACCGGTGCTTGTAAGGACGAAGATCACGAAAAAAATCGGCATTCTCGCAGACCTCTTCAGTGGCGTAGAACTGAAAAGTGGAGACGGTCTGAAGAAGATAGAGGGTACCAAGAACATAGACTACGTGTTTTGGGACTACCCGAACGAACTCGTGGATAGACTACGACTACTGGTCGCTTCGCAAAGGGTTGGAAATTATTCGCACACCAACGAGATTATATCCATCGTCGAAGAACTGAAGCATGGAGGCTACTTACGATGAGTCGGTTGGGAATCGCCCACGAACTGCATGCGGCCGCCAGGTCATGATTTGCCGGATGAACGACCTGTTTCAAGCTGACCTCGTCGAGATGATACCGTATGATACACAAATATATGTTGACAGTCGTTAATGCCTATAGGAAATTCGTCTGGGTCAGGAAAGTCAAGACGAAGAATGCACATATTGTCACCGAGGCCATGGCAGATGTGTTGCATGAACGACATTTGCCAACGAATTTGCAAACTGACCAGGGCAAGGATTTCTACAATGCGAAATTCAAGTCCCTGATGAAGAAATATAACATAAATCATTTTTCCTGGTACAGCAATTTCAAAGCATCTATCGGCGAGAAGTTCAACAGAACCCTGAAGGGTCAGATGTGGAAGCATTTCTCGGCAAATGGCAGCTATAAGTGGCTGAAGCTACAGCCGAACCTCATTAGCGAGTATAATTCCACCGTTCATTATACCACTCGCATGAAGCTCGAAGATGTCAAAGACGACTCCCTGCTTCGGACAGTTTACTCCAACCATAAGAAGAGGAACCTAAGCAAGCCTAAAGCCAAGGTTGGTGACCTGGTGCGGATTTCCAAACAGAAGGGCATCTTCGAGGAAGGTTAACAGCAAATTGGAGCCTCGAACTGTTTCGTGTGCGACGTATACGCAATTATGCTTCAAGAACCTACTATCTCGTNTAACAGCAAATTGGAGCCTCGAACTGTTTCGTGTGCGACGTATACGCAATTATGCTTCAAGAACCTACTATCTCGTAGATATGAACAACGTACCCATCCATTGTGGTTTCTACACCTAACAGATCCAGCCTACGAAATTTCGAGAGGTGTATTTGGTCGAGAAGGTGCTGAAACGACATAATGGAAGGGCATACATTAAGTGGTGGGGTTTCCCTGCTTACTTCACATTGAGAGGTGAACTCGCCGTGGAAGAGGACGATGTATATAAAAACTTTCCCTGANTAACAGCAAATTGGAGCCTCGAACTGTTTCGTGTGCGACGTATACGCAATTATGCTTCAAGAACCTACTATCTCGCAGATATGAACAACGTACCCATCCATTGTGGTTTCTACACCTAACAGATCCAGCCTACGAAATTTCGAGAGGTGTATTTGGTCGAGAAGGTGCTGAAACGACATAATGGAAGGGCATACATTAAGTGGTGGGTTTCCCTGCTTACTTCACATTGAGAGGTGAACTCGCCGTGGAAGAGGACGATGTATATAAAAACTTTCCCTGAAGGGCATATGTATTTCCTCGTGTAATTTTAGATAAATTTTACAAAAAAATTTGTTGTATTAGTTTCTTTTTTTTAAGATTGACCTTAAATTTTTTAAATATTTTTATTAAAATAGTAAATGCTTTATGTTAAGAGTCGTCAAAAAAAGTTTGGAACTGGGCGACATGAAAGTTTTCTGGTGGTAGATATTAAAAAAAGAAATAACTAGCAAACTCTGTAGTGCCCAGTACTGGACAAATATGTGTTAAATTCGTAATTTTGTGGCCAATGGGCAGGTACGATTGATTAGTAAGACTGAAGGGATACATTTTTGTTATGTAAGATCAATGATGTTATATTTTGTTGGAGNATGGGCAGGTACGATTGATTAGTAAGACTGAAGGGATACATTTTTGTTATGTAAGATCAATGATGTTATATTTTGTGGTGGGTGGGAGGGGTTGATGGGGGAGGTATGAACAAGGGTGGAGGGTCTAATATTATATGTTACTCGAGTTTGAAGAATTTTTTTGCTACTTTTTTCGATTTTTTTATAATTGGGAGAGGGTGTATTGAGGGTGGTGGAATAAATGTGAGAGTAACATTATATGTTCTTCGATTTTTAGAATCAATCTTTTGAATTTTTGTGATTTTTCTCGATTTTTTTATGATTGGGAGGGTTTTGATTGTGGGCAGAAGGGAGGTGAGGGTGGTGAGATCAGTGTGACGTTAATGTCTGTATGTTCCTAAATTATTTAGAAATTTTTCTAGTTATTTTTTGCTATTTTTCTCGAATTTTTTATGATAAGGTAGGTTTTCAGGAAGGGGAGGGGGTGAAGTGAGGTTTGAACAGTTGAGCTAGAGGTAGGGTAGGGTAACATTATATGTTCCTCGATTGTTAAGATTTTTTAGATCCATTATGGTGATCGAATGCCATAAAAACATGGCCGCCCCAGGCCGCCGGCAGACTGTAATGTGATCGCAGGCGAGTAATCCGAAATCCGAATCATGAATCCTGTCCCAAAGTTGCCATTACCCTACTGCTTCTGGGTTTCTGTATTCGTCGAAAAATGAGTTGAGTGTTGCATCTTTAAGTTCTCTCCCCAGACTTCTCATAACTAATGTTTCCAGTTTTCGCCAATGCAGAACTTTTGTACTTATCAAAGTTACCCCTTTTTTGGTCAATGTATGATTTTAGAGAGTCGAGGATGTTTACAGCTACTGACAATACTAGAGTAGGCCTTTACAAGAATTTGTTGACCTGATCGCTTCGTGCTGCTACTACACTGACAAGATTTAAGGCTTAAGATGTTCTGATTTTTTTATATCATTGTTTTTTGATAGTGACTTACAAAATCCATCCATAAGAGAAATAGGGGTGTGTACATAGGGTTCAGAATCCAGGTGTTTGTGTCATTTTTTTTTCTTCTGTGGGGTCAAGGGTGTTATGTCTACAAGATTATTTGACAATTTTTGCAAGGAATCCCCAATAGTGTCCATGTTTGTTTGGGTGGCGGATGCTGACTACTGAGACATCCCGATGAAGGAGAGCTGCTTATCCTAGCGGCTCCATTGAATGAGTCGTCGAAGGTCTTTTCCGAGACTTACGATCTCGACAGATCTTCCGACTGCTAATTCGCTGGTCCTCACCTGGGTACATCGCTTTGGGAGTGGAGTTTAACCGGACGTCTCATTTTGACCACTTTCCCGCCCATCAGCCACGCTTAGCCCGCCTAGCAGCACGACGTAATTTTTCACTTATTGGAGAAAATTTGAACGACAACGCCCTTAACAGTGGAATATCATGCAGAATGTGATAATGTGAAAAAATGTCCTGCCTTTGCTGTGCAAGCACCAAGTCATCATCGTGGGCTGCCATGGCTAAGGCAGCTATTACGTAGAATATTGACGAAGTCGGGGGCCGGCCAGGCGTTAAGGCGCATTTACACGGGCTCCCATCGGTGAACAATGTGGTTGAATTAACCGAAGTGAACTGTGTAAATATTATGTTTCAACGAAAGGAAACAATGCGGTTGACGAGTGAAGAAATTGGTGCCGGCCAACGTTGAATTGAACCATTCCCCCTCAATGAATCATCCAAGTTGACGTGTGTAAACGGGCGACAAACTACATGACCCCCAGTGTTGAACGAGTTCGTCCTACGATTGTGAGTTGTGTGACCTCTCGAATAGGACCTTCGTGTATAAATATGGTGTTTAAATGGAGCGACGATCATACCGTAGTGGTGCTCGATTTATTAAAAAACGAAGAGAGTTTGTGGGACTTGAAATCGGACGATTACAGAAACAGAAACATGCAGATGAAGGCTGTTGGGGATATGGCGAAACAGTTAAATTTCTCCGAGGTAACTCCAGAGGATGTGAAACTGAAAATTAAATAAATTCGGAGTCGATATTCCTCAGAATTAGCAAAAGCACTAAAGTCAGAAAAAAGTGGCGCGGGCCGCGATGACATCTACGCACCGAAATTATTCTGGTTTAAACAAGCGGATTTATCCGTGTGTCCTGTATGTACTCCAAGACTGTCATCATCAATAATTGTAAGAGAACAAATAATAAATGCACATCAATACTTTTTATGTTGTCTACTGTTCTTATGAAAGTAATGCAAGGCAGTATACATAACACATCAGAAGCCCTACGCTAATTACGGACTATGTAGAACCATTACAACACATTTATTTCCAATTATATAATTGTATAATTCATCCGACATGTGGAATATATAACATTTCCCATAATGCAATTTGCAACCTAACTCTGTACAATGAGTTTAAATCATCACCCACTGCAATGGAACCACTTCCGATGAACAAAACATTGCATCATACTGGTTCCACACTTCAGTTGGATTTCGTCTGAAATTGTTTCTATGAATGACATGGGCGTTCTTCATTCCTTCTGTTTTCACATTCCGCCAATTGCCAGATATTATTCTACCTTCTTTCCATCTTTCCTCATCAAGCATTCCATCAGTGATAAAATCGTATTTATGGACGCTCTTCCTTGTCGCTCCCTATTATGTAACAGACAAGTGCCGTTTATCACTTGATCAATTTTGTGAGGTTGCAATGGCAGTTGCTTTTCGTACACAAGATATCTTGATACCAACATGCCAAACACATTTTCAGACATGCGATGTGCTCTTGATAAGCTGTAGTTAAATATCCTTTCTTTTTCTGTTAGTGGCCTCTTCGTGCTGTATGGCTTCACGATTTTGTGTCTTAAGGCTGTTGCCTGGTTGAGAATTTAGTATTGGGAAATACATGTTAATGAAATTCGGTTTTTTGAAGACAATTTTGTAGATATAAACTTGAAACATAAACTCGAGTGTGATAAATGATACTTTCAAGCTCTTTATCGAGGCAAATGTAACAATTTATTTTTAAGTAATTTTTTATGCTATTCTTCTTTTGGCACTTTGAGGGTAAAAGTTTAATGTGCAACGGAAGTTGCGCGCGCACAGTGTAACGAAATTCGACAGTGAACATGGTAGGGGTATGACCCAACGTGCATGCGCGTATTGTCTAGCTATATACAAACGCAAGGTACACAAGTATTTGAGGTTATGCGCGTATCGTCTGTGCCGTAAATAATTTGTCAGTGACAAAAATTGTATGATACCATTTTGAAAGTGTTTTCAAGTATTTGAGGTATGCTCGTATCGTCTGTGCCGAGAAAAATTTGTTAGTGACAAAAATTGTTTAGTAAAATTTTGAAAGTGTTTTAAAGTATTTGAGTTTATGCGCTTATCGTCCACGCCAAAGAAGTATAACTTCTAACACATATACATAAGTCCACGCACCCTCTTTTTTATTTAATAATGAAGGTTTTTGATTTTTCCAGGAAAGAGGCTTTACATTAATGTTACAAAAGGTTTCGATAGCAATGAACACTTATTTTTCTGCTCAAAAATGTTATGGGTGGTATATATCTATCTTTAACAGAAACACCAAAAAACAGAATATCATTAACATTTATTACGCTATAACATATATTTCCCTATACCGAATTCTCAACAAGCAACAGACTAAAGTGAAATGCATCATCACCCACGAATGTTCCTTCCTTTGGCAAATTAAGAGTATTGTTTTCTAGAGCCACAACAGCTAGGTAAGTTCCATGCTGTATAATAATCTGCCATTAATTGTTTCCACTCATGTTCATTGGCTGGAACCTGAAAAGAAAGCAAAACATGTGAAATAATTTGTTACTAAAATTTCATGTTTTTATCAGTAATTTTCATAACACTTCTTTAGAATGATGATTTTATGAACGTTTGCATTCTGTTGCAGACGAATTAACTGGAATATTCTGAGATAGACGAAGAAGAAAGTGCAGCGGACACGATGGCAAAAACGCATTGCAGCGAATAAAATGCACAGGAAGAGCCAATACAAGAAAAAGTTGACGAAATTCATAGGACTGTTGTGAAGCCTGTAGAGTGTGGAACGAAACTAGAAGGTACAGTGGGAAAGGAGCAGCCGAGTAAGATGAGGTCTAGGAAACGTGCCTTGAAGCAACATATTGTCAGTAGATTGTAGGACAAACAGCGCGATTGACAAATTACGAAAAATATCTCATGAGTGCAAACATCTGGAAAATGAATTTGATATTTTTGGGGAAAGTGTAGCTGCACAGTTGAGTCAGGTGCCTCTGCGCCCCGCTCTACTTTGTCAACAGAAGTTGCAGCAAGACCTGATAGACGAAAGGAGGAATCAGATAAAGGAAAGTACACAGTATATATCTGCTCTCCCCAGGCTACATAATCCTTTTATTCGTCAAGCCCTTCTTCGTATTCGGAACATTCTTCCACAATGCACCAACATTCCGATGCAAGCCACAGTCAGTCATCGTGTGTGTGACACAATCATCGACCATGAAAAGGGTGTATGTGACATTCTATCACTAGCTATGGTTGACTTGAATGATGGTGTCGTTGACTAATATTATTTTCATAAATGAACCGAACATTACTTTTTCATTATGACGTTTGTTGTAATAGCATTAATAAAATATAGCCCTAGTACCTCTGTATTTACTCACCAATTGTCCTCTTTACCACTTCCTAGTGATAGATTTTCAAAAAATATAAAGCGAAGTATATATGACACAAACGTAGAATATTTTGTAAATATTTTACGCAGAATATGACTTTCACCCCGAGACACCGTAACGTTTGTCATTATGATTACTTGAGTACTTGTAAACAGTAAACAAATTTGGTCGAACAATTACCTTGATACAATCCTCTAGAGATTGGTATATGGCATCCAAGACTTCAGACAGAAACTTCGCATTTGTTGATCTAGGACCACGATAAAGACCCTCCAGTGATTCAAAACTATCACCGGTAGTTAGGTACCTCAAAATAATCTACAAATTCAAAGAAGCGTGCATTCTCTCATGTTCGTATTTTATTTCTGAACGCGTGGTTGTACTTTTGTTAATTCACAGAATTTTTCATACGAGATCCTCAGATGGTTTTTGAACATATCTACTGTATGTCTTCACTAGCAAATTCAGCTAACAATGTGTGGCCGATGCACCAAATACTTAATGTTTCTTTATCCATGGCTTCACCCACCAACGTTGTTTTCTTCTCCTGTTTTTAACCATTTGTTGACATAGAGTGATTAAAAAGTCACAAATGATGCCGACTCCCACACACAGAACTTCATTCGCTGCAATTTTGGAATCTGCTGCTTCATTCCCTTTTGTGGAACCGTGTAAAAACATTTTCGTGCAACCACTGCATTCACTGTGGTTGTTTCAGCCGCACTGTTCACCGCGGGGGACCCGTGTAAATGCGCCTTTAGCCTTTCGAGTGTTCTGGCAGATATGATGGCGCGGAGCTCCAGCAAGGTCAGCACTTCACTTACTTCGAGCGGAGCAATACTGATGCGGCAAGCGCCTATGCCTGCAGGGAATGTTCCTGGTTCGACATAGACAGCGCTAGCGTCGCACGACTTGTGATCCCGCCGGTGCAGTAAAGGCACCACAGCTGCTAGTGAAGACGTCGTCAAATAAAATACATTTAATAGATCTCTGCACAGATCCAAATTGAAAATGTGATTTTTGATTGGAGCTGGCAAGCGTGTAACGAGTTAGGCCCCGTTTATGGGTAAGGGAGCCCTTGTTTTTGAAAAGGCACGGTAAGCTGCAGGCTAGGGGAGAAGTAGTTCCTGGACTTCATAGAGGAGATAAGTATTAATCATGATGATACCCTTCAGGTCAAGCTTTAAAGGGACCGGGTATGAGTCCCCAGTAAGCTAGCGCCATGAGGACTTCACAATAAAACCTTTACGATAAATGTTTTTGTTTCTGAAAGTTTAAATTCAAAGTTAAATTTAGTAACTAAGTATTTGTAAAAATAAAAAATGAGTCAAAGCCAGGTTTAAAATTATAACTTTTAAAGTGACTTTTAAAATATCTGTAAATATTGGAGCTATCAAACAACATTGCAATGATGGTTCTGAAGTTAAACCAGAAGGGAAGAACTTTGAAAATAATATTTAGATTTAAGTTAGATAGCTTAAGGTCGATATCTGGATGTATGACCATCGTCATTTAAAGGTGTATTCAATATACATTTTCTTGTTCATTTTTATAATTTATCTGGTGCTATATTATTATAATAATATTCTTAATCACATGTACCTCAAAAATGTTTAATATATAACGAGGTTCGCAGCGCACTCCTTGAATCATAGACTTTTTATTTCGGTCACCAATCGGCTCGCGTAATGGTCTCGGTTCCCCCGCCCCTTCCACTTAGCTACTTGCTCTTTGTCATTCCCCTCCCTCCGCGAGAGCGTGCTAGGTCAACGTCGCCCCGATGGCGAGTTTATTTAAGGCTGTGCCGCTGCCTTCTCTGTCATTTCTTTTTTAGTGTTTTCTTCTGGTCCGACTCGTCTGTTCGGGCATCGTGGTGGTGGTCGAGGCCTCTTACGGCATTGCAGCAGGTGGATCATTGTTTTAGCATTTTCTTTTCAGCTGTTTGCGTGTATTTTTAAAGCAATGTGTTGATCTAGTTCATGTGTGGTATAGAGGCTAGCAACTGCGTGTCCGTAGCGTTCTAAATCCCCTTTGTTCATCCTGTCAAAATTACGTTTGGTTTAACTTGCTATCGAATTTCGGTTGTGGTTCCCTGAGAATGCTCCTTATTTTATATTATAATGTGGTTTAATATCTTTATTCGTTTACCATGGTTAGCCCCGAGCCTGGAGTTGGTTTGTGTCGGAGCGACGGTTGAAAGGGACCGCCCTAACTATCGCGTATGACTGCTTGTTTGGCCAGGCTGCCGATGACCCACCTGCTTAGATTTTAATTAACTTGTAATTGCTCAACTGATATTTCTTAATTTTAATGTACTTTTAAATTGCAGTGTTTGTGAAATTTGTTTGTACACAAGTGTCTTTGAGCAGGCTCCTTCCGAGTGCACACTTGTAATACCTATGTTTCAATATCTTGTAATACTGTATGTGTTTTAATGGTAAATAAACAGCGGCTTTGGAAGGCTCCACCAGAACACCCGCTGATTCGTAATATAATTTTTAAATTCACTTTAGAGAGTTTTATTGTGAAGTTTATTATTCAGCTACTCGAATTAAATTACCATGCTGTCCTGAAATTTTTGAAACTGTTAAAATTTTTTTAATTTGTGAATAAGCATTTCTGTTGTAAAATTTTCATAAATAAAATTCTTTGAAATTTTATTTGTTAATAATTTGTACGCCACTATATATATAGCGAGAGAATTTTCAAAGTATATGAAATAAAGTAAATTTCTATATTTTCCTTTGCAAAACAACTCGTGTCCTAAAATTAATATCCAGTAAAATACTTTGCTCTAATGTTAGGGTGAATTACTGCATTGGATAGACACAGTTAAAAGTTAACTTGTTAAGTATTATATATTCTACAGTGGTTGCTCTTTGTAACGTCCAGGAAGTGTCTGGTTTATGCTACAGACCATTGCACATGTTTCTACATGAATACAAGTGTTTTCTTTTTCCCACTGTACACTGAAGAGCCAAAAAAACTTGTATAGGCGTGCGTAGGCGAATAACAGAGATATGGAACCAATCAGAGTAACGCGATGCGGTCGGCAGCTAGATCGGTTACTGCTGTTACAATGGCAGGTTATCAAGATTTAAGTGAGTTTGAACGTAGTGTTATAGTCGGCGCACGAGAGATGGGACATAGCATCTCCGAGGTAGCGATAACATTTGGATGTTCGCGTACGACCATTTCACGATTGTACCGTGAATATCGGTAATCCGGTAAAACATCATATCTTCGACATCGCTGTGGCCGGAAAAATATCGTGAAAGAACGGGACAAACGACGACTGACGAGAATTATTAAACGTGACAGACGTGCAACCCTTTCTCAAATTGGCGCAGATTGGATTTGTGGANGGGACTACAAGAAATTAGGCAGGTAGACTGTTTTAGCGAGCACTCATTCAATGGTAGGGTGTAGAATATGAAACGTAGTTTTTGTACGTGCATGTATATGTGCAGTATTGTACTGTCTAATAGGACTGTATTTATTCGTCTCCGTTTCCTTCTTGTGTTATGGGTCGACACATGATGTGGGTCTTCTACACTAGTCTCGAAAACTTCATTTTGAGAAGGGATTTTTGATAATATTCTAAGAGGAGCCGTCCATCAGCAGCGATCAGTGGAGTGTGACTTAGTCAGGTGTCACGCTAACGTGCGGCATGTTGTCCACGAACAGCAGCTCCAGCCCTATCATCCTCAGACCTTCCAGGTGTCAGGTGTGGAGGACTACCCACAACGAGTAGTATTGGCGTAATGGTATTTCCAGCGCTGTGTAATCCACGCTCAATTCCCATCCTGGTGTTATTGACATATGAGTGCACATTGACTCGAGAAGGCATCGTGCAAACACAAAACAGGCATGTGTGAGCGAATGAAAATCCTTACGCACAAGTGGTTCACGGCAGTCAGTGTTAACCCTAGGGATGTGAATATGTGTGACCATTTCATTGGGCTATATGCAATGCCAACCAGACTAACCGACTGCTATACCACGTATTCCTAAAGTATATTTCGCCTACACTACAAGGTGAGGTGCCGCTGTTGGTTCGACAGGTNTATACCACGTATTCCTAAAGTATATTTCGCCTACACTACAAGGTGAGGTGCCGCTGTTGGTTCGACAGGTAATGTTGCCGCCACATAGCAGAGCTCCAGTGCACTTTGACAGCAGTGCGAGGACCAGCTGGATGACTTATTCTAATCGGTGGATTAGCAGAGGGGAGCCTGTTTCGTGGCCTTCGCAGTTAACAGACCTACACGGCTCAACTTTTTTTTGTTTGGGGCACTATGAAGAATATGGTGTAGTGTACCAATTTACAGTAAGATCTGAGGAAGATCTTATTGTTGGAATCCACTCCACGGCTGGAATGCGTTCTTAGCACACAGCCAGGCGCCTTAGACAGTGTGCGCTGATCACTGTACCGTCGATGCACGGTTTAAAATGAATTTGCAGGTCGACAATTCGAACCTCTTTTGTAATTACGGTTGTCATGCTCTTCTTGAGTTGGTGGTGGTGCCTTTCTGTTAAAATTTGTAGCTTACCGCACGTCTTATATCAGAAGCACTGAAATAATTTGAAGCATCATAACAGCCAAACCACTCAATTCTGTAGATGGATTCCCTTTAGTAAAAATTTAAAATCGTTTTCCTCTATCACGTACTGAAAGTTATCGGTGTTCTTTTAAAATATCCGATATATATTCATAATATTTTTTTCCAAACCTATGTGTACAATTTTTAAAAATTTTCTTTCGATTTTGAGTATAGTGATTTTAGGGTTTTCTATGTCTATCTGAATCCCCAGAGGCATATAACTGGGATTATGTGTATGGAAACCCCAGGACCTCAGCTGTGTAATATTGCTTCCACATATTTAGGCATGCTCCACTCTACTTCGTTTTTCCGTGTTTCGAATTAGGTTATTAGCTTCCGAAGGATTAGGGAATCTTTCTTCGATTCATTAAAAGCAGAAGAGTTCTCTTCAATTTGAAGTGCAGACTAAACCCTGAAGTTAAGTAAGTAAATAATTTTGCAAAGGGAAGTAAACAATTAAATAAGGCAGACTTAGTTGTCAAAAAATTTGAACCTAAATGCGAAATGAATATCATTATTTTTTAAATGAATAGGTTTTCTAATAATATCGGCGTACTGCATGCCATCTTTTGGACACCGCTACAAACATTGACTTGTACTATATAGCAGTATAATGTCACAAATACCATTGTTGACACTCTCAGCGACGGCAACAAAGCAGTATTTATATAACTCTTTAAGAACTGAAAAATCTTGGAGGTCGGCGTGGTCATGCGGTCAAGGGCCGGCTACAACAACCTTAGGACCGGAGATAGGGACAAAAAAGAAGAACTATAGTTAGGCGCGATGACACTACACAAATAGGTCGTTCTAAATGGGGGGATCACCGGATGACAACGTTAATCTTTTTTTGAATGTTTGGTTTAATTCAATTAATTGTTTCAGAATCCTTTAATTACGGTTTGAAGCCATGAAGAGCCGGTTCTGAGTTCGATACCAGGTTGATCTGAATTTATTGTTTCTGCGTTTTTTTATTTTTGTGTATGTTTACTGGCTGTAATTGGTANTCGATACCAGGTTGATCTGAATTTATTGTTTCTGCGTTTTTTTATTTTTGTGTATGTTTACTGGCTGTAATTGGTAATTTATGGTTATTCGAGTTTTCATGAGGTGCTAATAAACTGCATATATCCTGTAATCTCACATCAAAGAGAATTTTGGGGAAAATTAATTTTAGTTCCTGGTAATTATGGCAAGGANGCATATATCCTGTAATCTCACATCAAAGAGAATTTTGGGGAAAATTAATTTTAGTTCCTGGTAATTATGGCAAGGAGATTGTGAGAAGAGAACGAAATTTTTCAAGCATTTCTTTCTGCGAAATAAGTACGATAACAGCAAACTTTTAAAATTATATAAAAATTTCCGTAGCAAATATAGTATGTTTTGTAATGCTGTTGAATCATTCACCGTTGTTAAGATGCGATTAGATATTAGTATACATACAGAAGGAACTTTGTCAGGCAGTGCATTTTTAGAAGTTGCAGTGATTTTGTAGTCTCGTTATTCAGATTATCAGAATGCTAAAAACATGGCAGGTTTTGAGCCGAGTGATATTGTTTCTTTCAGAATATTTATTGATACTATTCAGGCTAATGATGGTCATCATGTTATTAATTTAATGCCTTGTGCTGTGTTGTTTGCCAATGAATGGAGACTTAAAACACTTGGAATTGAATTGTGTAATGAAATATACGTTTGTGGCTTAAAGTGAACGTCTGTCTGTTTTACTCAGGAATAACCAGAACATTTGGAGTGAATTAGTTGATTATGTTGGTGGTTTCAGAGNGAACGTCTGTCTGTTTTACTCAGGAATAACCAGAACATTTGGAGTGAATTAGTTGATTATGTTGGTGGTTTCAGAACAATTATAAATCATTCAATTATAAAATAAAACATTTTACTGTAAAATTAATATCGAATAATTCTCATAGTATTTTTACTCTATAAAATACAATTGCCTTAAACCACTTAGATTTNCTGTAAAATTAATATCGAATAATTCTCATAGTATTTTTACTCTATAAAATACAATTGCCTTAAACCACTTAGATTTTTATATCCTTTTAAAAATTCTCTTATCAAATTAAAGCATTTCATTATGTATGATTTAGAAAAATTGTTCCTAGAATTTTATTTTTTAATATATGTGAAATAAATTTTTATTAAAAAAAATGTAGAGCTATTATTAAAAAGTTAATGAATAAATATAAATGACCAATTGCAGACTTTTACAACATTTAATCTAACTGTCTCGTCTTTTATAACGGTTTGCGTTTATAACACAATAAAATTCTCCCACTTCTTAAATAGTTTTGAAAAATAATTTTTATTTAAATATTAGTAAAAATATAAAACACTTCACCAACATGTTCTAAGAGATAGTGGTATCAACAAATATAACTCATCTCTACACGAAAAAAAAACTCCCTTGGTGTTGGTTGTTACCGAAAAGTATTATAGAAGTACGTCCTTTCATGAGAAATAATTTTATAGAGAAAATAATTCCACAATTTATTGATATATTCCTTTAATACATTTGTTTAGGTTATAGTAAACATTAAGGAATATAATTTATGTATACCTCGCTCAGGAATTTGGTTCCTTTAAACCACTAGAATTTCATTTCTCTGAAAAAAGATATAAACTGTAATAATTCAAATAATATTTTACTGCATTTTTGAAGAGGCAAGGTGAATTCGTTATCTAGTTATAAAAAAATTGCATGTAATACGTGTCACATCTTATTTAGCACTCAGGAACTTGCTTTCGGCAATATTGATATTGTGATGGATTCATTACAGGTATTTATTTACTTAGCTAAATTAATATTGACACGTTTTGTTTGTTGTCCTTCAGACATTTTTTAAACCCGCCCCCCTTTTCTTCACGATTGTTCCATTATTAATTACATTATATTTTAATTTATTTTAATTTTTATAATGTATTTCGTTTATTTACTTTGCGTTCTTTATTTTCTGTTTCGTCTTTTTATTAATGGGCAATTAATTTGTTTAATTATGTTTTTGGTACACTCTTCTGGTTATCCAAAAATAATTTTTGTTGCTATTTCTACCTTGGTGGCCAGTTTAAAAGTCATTATGTAGATTAATTTTAGTAGTTTATGTTTAGCAAGTTTATTTTTGACGTGAGCACGGAATTCCGGTTCCTTGTATTGTGATGAAATTAGCTTGGACAAATGTCTCTTATAATTCGGTCTCTCTTAAGGTAGGGCAGTGCAGAAAAATTTGTATTTGACCGAATCGACATTTTTGCGTAAAACGTTGACCCAAGTATTATATTTACAGTGTTTGTCAGTGGACGCAGACAAGAAGAGGTCCCTATACCGCTGCATTTTTTTATNACCCAAGTATTATATTTACAGTGTTTGTCAGTGGACGCAGACAAGAAGAGGTCCCTATACCGCTGCATTTTTTTATATTAAAATTCGGATTTTTATGTGATTAAGGAAAGATTGCCAGCGTCTTCGTAATGTATGGTGTGTTGCCGTACTGCTTAAAAATACATTGTGCGCTTACTGCATGGAATTAATTTGTTTCATGTAACTGCGAAATGTTGCGGAAATTGCGGATGAACTTTGATATCTTGAAATTGAGGCACAATTCTGAGAATTTCAAATATGCCTATGTTTTAGAAAAATTGCTAACCGGGCGGAGATTTGCAACCCTGCTAATTTGTGTANGACCCAAGTATTATATTTACAGTGTTTGTCAGTGGACGCAGACAAGAAGAGGTCCCTATACCGCTGCATTTTTTTAAAATTAAAATTCGGATTTTTATGTGATTAAGGAAAGATTGCCAGCGTCTTCGTAATGTACGGTGTGTTGCCGTACTGCTTAAAAATACATTGTGCGCTGACTGCATGGAATTAATTTGTTTCATGTAACTGCGAAATTTTGCGGAAATTGCGGATGAACTTTGATATCTTGAAATTGAGGCACAATTCTGAGAATTTCAAATATGCCTATGTTTTAGAAAAATTGCTAACCGGGCGGAGATTTGCAACCCTGCTAATTTGTGTAAGGCTGTAGAATTTTCCTGGAAATAAGAAAACCTTTCATAAATTGTTATAATGTGTTGCAGAAAGGCCAAAAATGAATTAAAGTATTTTATATTTCCATTTAATACAATATCCATGTGGGTGAACTCACTAAATGAAAAATAATAAAATAATCTTGAAATCCATAATTATTTCTGGTTGCACTACGATTTTATTTTCCTTTCATAGTAAAGGTAATGGAAGATGATCCTGCCCATTTTACTTACAGAAAGTTGTGACCTGCTTGTAATTTTTAGCCTACTTTCCGAAGGAAAGAGAGGCTTATGAAATCACTTTTCTGTGGGTGTGTGTGCGCGCGCGTGACTGTGTGTGCGTGCCTGTGTGTGCGAGTGTGTGCGCGCGTGTCTGTGCGTGTGTCCCCCTTCCCCTCGTCTAATTATTGAATATTCAACCGAATTTCACCAAACTTGGTACACATATAATACTTAGTAAGGACACCATATTTTTATGGTATTCCACCACGTCGGGCACTTACTTTCAAAATGGCGGTCATTGAAAATTTTCGGTGACATGTCACATCTCGGGAACCATTCTGCCGATTTAAACCAAATTTTGTATGCTCGTAGACCATTTAGTAAGCATTAAATTTTGAGATGGATATTGTTGCTGGTCCGACATTTTGGAAATAGCACTAATTTAAAAAATAAATATTTTTCACTAGGTATATCTCGAAAACTATTCAACTAATTC
The DNA here is from genome assembly GCA_002778355.1 of Clitarchus hookeri. Taxonomy (NCBI): domain Eukaryota; kingdom Metazoa; phylum Arthropoda; class Insecta; order Phasmatodea; family Phasmatidae; genus Clitarchus; species Clitarchus hookeri. The sequence goes on from NQII01000169.1 coordinate 52,615, forward strand.
TCACCCAATTTGGCACATAAGTAATACAATGGTAGGCCATGTAAACGTAAATGATTGAGCTTGATTAGTTAATTATTTTCAAAATGGAGGCCATACAAAGGTTTTAAGTTTATTTAGTACATTTGAATACCATTTAACCAATTTCGACCAAATTCTGTATCACATTCCAACAAATAACCAATTTTATAGGCCATTTTGGAAGATAGCACCATGCGAATAAATAAAGGTATTATGTCATAACTCGGGAAAAAGTAACCGATTACTACCAAATTTGGCGAACAAGTAGTACTGATGTTTATGAGGTTACGTAATATGTTGTAATCATTTCAGACACTTTTTTCAAAATGGCGGTAATATAACCATTTTAGTTTAAAATGCTTTATCGTCAAAACTATGCAATCAATTGNCCACGTCGGGCACTTACTTTCAAAATGGCGGTCATTGAAAATTTTCGGTGACATGTCACATCTCGGGAACCATTCAGCCGATTTAAACCAAATTTTGTATGCTCGTAGACCATTGTGTAAGCATTAAATTTTGAGATGGATATTGTTGCTGGTCCGACATTTTGGAAATAGCACTAATTTAAAAAATAAATATTTTTCACTAGGTATATCTCGAAAACTATTCAACTAATTCTCACCCAATTTGGCACATAAGTAATACTATGGTAGGCCATGTAAACGTAAATGATTGAGCTTGATTAGTTAATTATTTTCAAAATGGAGGCCATACAAAGGTTTTAAGTTTATTTAGTACATTTGAATACCATTTAACCAATTTCGACCAAATTCTGTATCACATTCCAACAAATAACCAACTTTGTAGGCCATTTTGGAAGATAGCACCATGCGAATAAATAAAGGTATTATGTCATAACTCGGGAAAAAGTAACCGATTACTACCAAATTTGGCAAACAAGTAGTACTGATGTTTATGAGGTTACGTAATATGTTGTAATCATTTCAAACACTTTTTTCAAAATGGCGGTAATATAACCATTTTAGTTTAAAATGCTTTATCGTCAAAACTATGCAATCAATTGNACACTTTTTTCAAAATGGCGGTAATATAACCATTTTAGTTTAAAATGCTTTATCGTCAAAACTATGCAATCAATTGCAACATAACTTTGTACATTACAACTATCAACTATATCTACATGGATCACCTTTTGTCCTCCATTTTGTAAGATAGCACCATGCGAATAAAATAAAATGTTTATGGCATTTCTGGAAAGAACATCTGAGTCAATATTAGAATCACTATCATAATCATGGATTTTTTGGCAGTGACTTTATTCAAGTATGTTTGAATCTTGACATCGTTTGCATTAACATTGTAATGTACACAACAGTTTGGTTTGAAGGTACATACAAGTGATAAGATTACATTTATTGCAGATAAACTGCGACACAAAACACNCATTTATTGCAGATAAACTGCGACACAAAACACCAAGTACAGCTTCCGATGCTGATGCTCCAACCATCCAATGTATGCCCAGCTTTCCTTCACTATCCTTTATCCTATATGTTCTTCCAGGTCTCGTACACTAGGAATTTTTTCAAGACCTCACTTCCAAATCCCAGCCTGGAAGTTGGCCCGAAATGTATGTTGTTTCAAAGTGTCCTGCCATGGTGGTAGTTGTCAGCTATCAATTTGACACCCCTTAATACGATATAATTCGTAGCGAAGTTTTGATTTTTGTTTTCCTCGAACATGCAAATTTCTCAATGGCCATGAACAATCTTTCAGAAAGTGCCCATTTACAACCTAGACTTTCAAATGCTCAGACATATTCGCTGCATTGATAAATTATTTTGCAACCCAGGATCTATACCAGAATGACCAGCTATGAAACCCGATCACAGCAGATGTTACTTCTGAGCCTATTGCTGCGACTAATTTGCCAAAATCAACTACTCATTTGATTTTTCGCACCTTTCAGTATGTATTAGTTGGCCTTCATATCCCAGTATAGTCCAATTAAAAGGACCAAAATATTTGTTTCGTTTGAATAACAAAGTAGTGTTGGATAATCCAAGTCATTATGTTTAGCATGCAGCACCATGTGGGTATCTGCATCTTCATGAGTTCATGATAGATTTTTCACAGCTTCAGAACCATTTGCTGTGATTTTGATGTAGGTGTACACAGTTACAATAATTTTTTTTGCCAATGATTTTCTTCCGTTGCCTACTGTGCCAGGAGTCCACCAAAAATCTTGTTAACTTAAGTCTTGCTTTCACCACTCATCAGAAGCTTCCGTCCNCGGCTCCGAAAGCCCATATCAATGATGGTCCGTTGAATAGTTCGCACGTTGGCACTTGTTGATGCCCCAGCATTTAACTCTGCGCCAATTCGAGAAAGGGCTGCAAGTCTGTCACGTTTAATGATTATCGTCAGTCGTAGTTTGTCCCGTTCGTTCACGATCTTTTTCCGGCCGCAGCGATGTCGAAGATTTGATGTTTTACCGGTTTCCCGATATTCACGGTACACTCGTGAAATGGTCGTACGCGAAAATCCTAAATTTATTTCTATCTCGGAGATGGTATGTCCCATCTCTCGTGTGCCGACTATAACACCACGTTCAAATTCACTGAAATCTTGATAACCTGCCATTGTAGCAGCAGTAACCGATCTAGCAACTTTGCCAGACGTTTGTTATCTTATGTCGGCGCTGCCGACCGCATCGCGTTACTCTGGCTAGTTCCATACCTCTGTTATTTGTATGCGCACGCCTATACCAGTTTTTTTGGGCTCTCCAGTGTACATTTTACCACATTTTTGAGACACTTGTTTTTAAATGTATTTTATTTATGGGTGGATGAAAACCTTCACCTCTAGCCAAAAGGTTTATGAGACTTGCATTTAGCAAATCTTTTGCTACATCCGCATTTATAGACACCCCGGTTGATAAATGTACAATGTGCAAGGGATTTTGTTCAAAAGGATTTGTCCATTCACTTTGAAACATATCAGTCAAGGAAGAAACATCCTTCTCATCTTTCTTTATCCTAGTTGCTTGAAGATCAAGATGGCCCAGTTTTTCCTATGCTAATGACAAAATACCATGAAGACTTCGAAAGACTTGTGCTCTGTATTCTGCATTAATGTAATATCGTGACACTGCTCCTTTCTTAAGGCTGGCATCTCGGGAACCCACAGATGTCTGTGTGTCTTTATTTACAGTCTCTTCGATAGCTTGATCAATAGCAATCCTAGAGAATGGGTTCTTATGCTTACACTGAACAGAAAAGCCACTTTTGAGGAAATGCTCATAGACTGCTGGCCTTCTTTCTTCCAATTTAGTAAGTTCTGCAATATGTGTTGACAGATATCTTACATAATTGACTGTCGAATGCAAAATACCAGGGAATCATCGTCTGAATACATTGCAGGCACAATAACCAATCACCGTCACTATTGGATCAGTTAAATCCCAACAAAATCTCAACCATATCCACATAATGCATCCAAAAGGATGACAATTCTCTATTCTCTTCACGAAACTACATAAATATCTACCTTAATATAAAAAAAACTTTCTGGATACTTGAAACGTCACATTTGGCTTGATGTGTTCCATGGCAAGTATTTAGATGCAAGGTGTTGACAGCATTACTGAGATCACCCATATCAATATCTAAACCAATTAGGCTTATCCAGGATTGAAATCCAGACCAAATCGCATGTATACATCAACATATGAAAACTAATAGCACAACTATAATGCTTCACTTCCAGCACCTTGTTGATGGAACCCTCAGCTCCAGATTCACCAGCTAAATCTCTTAATCCGATGTCGCCAAAGAGTTTTCCAATTATTGATAAGAAATTGCAGATCGTGTTTTTGGTAATTTGATTACCTCGTGTTTTTGGTAATAAAATGTCACGATCACTGGGTCAAGATCAAATTAACGGGTAAATGTTAGGGTCACCCGCATCCAACATGGAGGACTATATGGCCGCCAGCAGACCGGAATCACAGAGCAGATGCTCGGCACCTGGCGACTATGCCCCTTGCTCTTGCCCCAGACTCATCATAATCATTCAGCTAATGCAAAATTAATTTCTGTTGAATTCCACTGGGTGTGCGGATGGCGGTGTTATCGGCTAGCAAACTTCAAAGGCCCTTCTGTGTTTAGGCGAGGTCTTAAGCGTGCTTTCCAGAAGTCTTGCCATCTGGTTCGAGTAACGGTGTAGAGGTGACCCTGGCCAAATAGTTCTCCTATGAGACGCTCCACTTGCTGTATGGCCAGACGATCCCCCGGAGAACGAAGACGGTGGTCCGCCAGGCAAGCCAACAGAGCCGCCAGACGAGCCCCCAGAAGACGAATACGATGGCCTGCCAGGCTAGCCAAAGGATCCGAAATTGGGCCAGCCAGGCGAACCCCCAGAAGACGAAGAATACGGCCCGCCAGGTAAGCCGACAGAGAAGCCAGACGATCCGGGAGCGGGCCAGCCAGGTGAGTCGTAGAAGACGGAGACGAAGTCCCGCCAGACTACACAAAAAAATATTTGTAATTTTACAAAAAAAAAAAATATATATACGTAAAACTATTCTGCCAAAAAAATATTTAGATAGCACCTCAAAAAAAATCCTTGTAAACTTTGCAAGAAATTGCTTGAAATGTGTGCCGTATATATTCAGTATTTGTACAAAAAAAGTACTGTAAACTACCAACAAATATCGTGTAGAATTACAACAATATGTGTAAATTCTCCAAATATTTTCTTGCAAAATCACACACTACTACATGGACATCTAAAAAGTAATTTGTCTTTTGACAATACACAATAGTTTTGATCGTATAACATCTATAGGTCAGCAAGGATTGCATTGAATACTTTTTATGCAGCTTAGACAAGCACTTCCCAAACAAACTACGACATTGTAAATTCCCAGAGGGGTGGCAGGAATCGAATCCAGAACGTCTACGTTATAATAAACTGTGCTAACCACTACGCCAAAGATGCATTCGTACACAGATCTGCAGTTTAAGATTTCATAGAAATTACAATCATTTAATCTCTTGGTAATATGCTGTATTTTGCCTTCAAACGAGAGCAGCAAGTTTTTACCGAGCTCGCAGCAGGACTGTTATTAGTTTGACACTTAATTACAGTGGGTATGTTGGTCCCTCACAAAAGAAAAAAGAGGTAACTTTGTACATACAGGAGAAAATGAATGCTGCAGAAGGCTGTTGAATTTTTCGGGGATGTTTTATTTTCTTTATCCCCACATTCTGTTGCTTGTTTTTGTCACTTATTTTTTTATTTAAAGGGAGCCATGCGGAACTATGTGAAGTTTTTGCAACACACTTCTTATATTTAACTGGTTAGAGAAACATTATCGAATACAAAATATTAATAAATAAATAATTCTGATCATTTATTGAAAGTAAATATTCCTACTATCGCAGATAAAATCACATCAGTTTATAAAACCTGGCTTGTACTGTTACGAAAACAATGTTCCAAACTTATAACTTGGGTAACACATTCTTTTCAAACCTGTTTATACGTGCAACCCTCCTCGAGGTAGACTATTCTCGGAATGTGTGGAATTCCCAGCATTGATGCGTGACACACTGCTGTTTACTATGTCTTTGTTACAACACAAACTTATTTCGTTATTCACACAAACGCTATTCTAGCAATTGAAAAAAAGTATGTTTATTTACAAAATAGAGTTTGGCCGAATAGTTCGCCTTGAGACGCAGATGATACCCCAGAATACGAAGGAGATGGTCCGCCAGGCTAGCCAACAGAGCAGCCAGAGGATCTGGGAGCAGACCAGCCAGGTGAGCCCCCAGAAGACGAAGACTATGGCTCACCAGGCTAACCAACAGAGCAACCAGAGGATCTGAAAGCGGGCCAGCCAGGTGAGTTCACAGAAGACTGAGACGATATATCCCAAAGAAAATATTACCCGCAAACACATACTTATCCACGTATACCTCACGGCCATGTTTCCGAAACAGCCACACGCCAATATTTATTCTTCGAGAAAAATATACCCCCCACCACATTTTACCCTTCAGGAAACTTACGCTAGATTCGTGCCTGGTGGCATTGTTGCCGTATTGCTAGTGATGTTAGACATTGCAGCACATATTTTCCGTTTTCGTTCCTTGTAGGTTTTAGCGTATGTATAAAAATCATTATGACAGTTACAAGTGACAAGTATGGGGTTGTGTGGCAAGGGGGCGGTCTTCCCTACAGTTTTAGCTAGCAAGGGCGTTGTTCCCTTCCCCCTCTCCCGGGTGAAGCAGAAATTTACTACTGTATTCTCTTAAATATTTTAACTTATGTTGTTTAAAACCTTGGCAGAAATGAAAATACGTGTTACATTCGTGCATAGCTTCTCTCACAAACATACAACATACATTGACACAGAGAACATTCATATATTATAATTAACATGGGCATGGTTACAGAACATCTGAGCCTCCCCCCCCCCCCCNAATTCTATCTATGATGTATGATGACAGTTAATGTATGGATTATTTTTATTTATCGCTGTAGTTTTAATTTGTATGCATCTGTATAAATCTAAACAAAATCATGCTCTTCTTGTCACCCTGTCATCCATGTCTATCGCAGATATGGATGGCAAGATGACAAGAAGAGCATGATAGTGGTTGCACAACTAACGCCTTTCTAACGCCGAATGTAGCTCCTCTAACTCCTCTGCATTATTAGACTTCTAACTGCCGCGGCGAACTAGCGGGTCTCTGCAGCTAAAAATGTGTCCTGGGTCGTGATTGCCATCCACTTTTCTGCTTAACGGGAGACGCTTTACGTCTTGGAAACAATAAACGGGGTGCAAGTTTCCATGGCACGGNTATTTTTATTTATCGCTGTAGTTTTAATTTGTATGCATCTGTATAAATCTAAACAAAATCATGCTCTTCTTGTCATCCTGTCATCCATGTCTATCGCAGACATGGATGGCAAGATGACAAGATGAGCATGATAGTGGTTGCACAACTAACGCCTTTCTAACGCCGAATGTCGCTCCTCTAACTCCTCTGCATTATTAGACTTCTAACTGCCGCGGCGAACTAGCGGGTCTCTGCAGCTAAAAATGTGTCCTGGGTCGTGATTGTCATCCACTTTTCTGCTTAACGGGAGACGCTTTACGTCTTGGAAACAATAAACGGGGTGCAAGTTTCCATGGCACGGNCATCCACTTTTCTGCTTAACGGGAGACGCTTTACGTCTTGGAAACAATAAACGGGGTGCAAGTTTCCATGGCACGGAGTGTTGCCGTCAGGTACCTATCAAAATATCGTAAACTCCACATTAATTATTAGCCTTTGCATTCGTGTTGTATGATAACAAAAACTTGTTGATCTTAATTTTCTACTCGTAACGTGGTCATCAACAAAATTTTATTATATAGGTCTGCAACTCAAACTAAATTTTCTAGAAATTTAAAATTATGCAGTGGTACAAATTTGCTATTGTGTAGATATTGATGGCACAGTGCTGTCAACATAGAATAAAACGGAGAAAGTTGTGTCGCTTATCGCCTATTTGTTGAACTAGAACACTGATTTACACTTGACAACTTATTTGTATTTCCGAATAACCTCCGTTATATAAAATATGAGGAACTAGCAAATATTTGTGAAATAATCTTCAGACATGCGAAAGGAAGCAAAACTCTTCTGTTACACAGCCACGACTGTATGGAAATTCCAAGAGTGATAAGCAGCTGAGTGACAGGTCATTATCCCCGGGGAACTTAGCGCGCCTTGGCACCCTCCGNGAAATTCCAAGAGTGATAAGCAGCTGAGTGACAGGTCATTATCCCCGGGGAACTTAGCGCGCCTTGGCACCCTCCGGCTCCCTTCCGGGTGCTAACATAAGGGTCTGTGGGTTGCTGGTTGCCTACCTACAGGCATTACACTTTCTGTAGCTGACATAAGCAATACCGTCTCTGGAGGAAAAATCACGCTATGTTTCCCTTCCATTCTACCTAAGATATGATGAACACTCAACCATAGTTTNCCGTCTCTGGAGGAAAAATCACGCTATGTTTCCCTTCCATTCTACCTAAGATATGATGAACACTCAACCATAGTTTTTAACAAGACGTTTTCGACAAGATAAAAACCAAAATAATTAATAATAAAGCTATCATTATTTTTATCTGGACCTAAATAAAACTGAAGTGATAAAAAAAATTATTGCTATGTAACTACTCATACTTAGTGGAAGAAAAACGATTATGTTACGATAAATGTCAAAACCATATCCTAAGCGAGACCTTGCCTAAATCAATACAAACCTCAGAATTATTTCCGACTATTTACAAATCCCAGAAGCTGCTATTTTATGATGGTCAGAAGGGATATTTCACTCCGAGCAGATAAACAACTAGCACTTAGTGGCTGATGCGGTATGTTTCTGAAGTATGTTCCCAAAAATTTAGAAATTCAACTTCACTGTAAGATGACAAGANTAGTGGCTGATGCGGTATGTTTCTGAAGTATGTTCCCAAAAATTTAGAAATTCAACTTCACTGTAAGATGACAAGACCTTAAGAACAACAGTGTGAACAATGCTTACTTTATCTCTACATAAGGTCAAAATTTCAGAATAAAAGCTTGTATATTTAAATAAACCATTAATCCTCTTTAAAACGAATTCCTTCCACACTCCGCAATTAAATAATTTAAACATAAAATTTTTTTACGGGAGTTAAGAAAAATAAACGTTTATTTGACAGCCATACGGTCAGAAAATTTTCACCGAATATTGCGAGCAAGTTTGACGGTAAGTCGCCATTTAGGGTGCCAAAACAGTCGTGGTCTAACGTATCTGCCTCCGTACAAAGCGACCAAAATTCGAGTGTCTGCGGAGTAACACCAGGATTACACATTGGTAACGCGACGGACATTGCGGTTTGCCAGGGATTTTTCTTGTGTTACCCCCGTTTCCTCTCGAAGATCGCTGCTCCTTCCTAGAGTCTTACTCCACTTTTCAGGGATGAAGGATATGTTCTGGCATTCAGAACTCTGCGTCGCGCTCTATGGTACTCACTTTCCCATTCATCCGAAGCGAACTATTTTTGCCTTGTCACAGGACAAAGAACGTAACAATAAAGATTAACGTATAATTAAAATAATTATCAACATTTTCCTCAAACGTTTAAAGCCTGCATATTCGAAACCTGCATGAGTGAGAATATATATTTTCCAATCATTAAATAACATCTGCCAAACAAAAATTTCCTTTCAAACACTTCGTAAGGAACTTCAGTAGAAAAACATCCGTTTTTGTTCACTTTTTGAATACGTGGCATTTTTCACTGACGTATTAACCAATTGTGTTATTGGTCATTCGGTGGTATAATTTTTGACCAGCTCTGTTAGTGATCGTATGTTATACACTTGTAAGTATTTTTCATAAACAGGAAAAACTGTAAAACAGCATATGAAATTAATAAAACATAATTTTTAAAAATGATTTTAGTCTTTAATAATTCCGATTTACAAGGTAATATGAACAAACAGACATTAATTTTGTTTTCACGTAACCATCTCAGCTCTCGGTTTTGACGTTTAAACTGCATGGAACACGTTGATGTGAGTGCGTTTATACGTACTATTTGCTTAAACAATGTCGTAAAAGGAAGACAAAAAGTGTTTTATTAGCACATTCTATGATTAAATACTACAAGTATACAGATTTAAGCTAAATTCGATTACATAGTTTTGTAGATATAGCACACTAAGATATAATTATTTTATAGCTACAATTTTTAACATAAATGCCTAACCTACTTGAAACATACCAGTTTACACCACCTGCTGCAGGGCAAATTGTTTGCCAAATTTCGTAAGAATCAGTCAATCGTTTCCCAAGATATGACATAAAAACTTTATTTATTTGTATGGTGCTATCTTACAAAATGGCAGACACTATATGTTTCGTGTAGATACAATTGATAGTTGTAATATCTACTGCCAGCATACAAAGATAAGTTGGAATTGATTACATGGTCTCGACATTATAGCATTCTAAACTAAAATCGCTATATGTTCACCATTTTGAAAATAAGTGTCTGGTGTACTAAAAACAATAACTATTTACAACATCTGCTGTAGTATGATTTGTTTGTAAAATTCTATAGGAATCGGTCAACTGTTTCCCAATATATTACATACATTATTTATTCGTGTAGTGCTATCTTACAAAATGGTAGACAAAATATGATTTGTGTAGATACAATTTATGGCTGTAATATCTACTGTTAGCATACAAAGTTGAGTTGGAACTGATTACATAATTACAACAATATAGCATTCTAAGCTAAGATGCCTATGTNTACTGTTAGCATACAAAGTTGAGTTGGAACTGATTACATAATTACAACAATATAGCATTCTAAGCTAAGATGCCTATGTTTCCACCATTTTGAAAGTAAGTCTCTATAATTAAACATACAATTTTTCATAATGTGTGGTAGTAGTAATTGTTCGCCAAATTTGGTAGGAAACCCATTATTGTTTACTAAGATATGACATAAATGCTTTATATTTTAATGTGGTGCTATCTTAAAAAAATGACCGAAAAAATGGCTATGTGTTGGCATATATAATTCTTGTAATATACTCTTTCATCGTACAAAATTTGGTCGAAATTGGTTAGATGGTATAGTAGACACCCCTAACAAAACATAAAATATTTGAATGGCCGCCATTTTGAAAGTATGTGCCAAATGTAGTTCAATACCTTACGTTTACCTGGTCTATAACAGTATTACTTACGTGCTAAATTGGGTGAGAATTGCTTTGATAGTTTTCGAAATATAATGTAAAATCTATATTTTTTCATTTAGTGCTATTTTTAAAAATAACACACAAACATCAATACTTATTCAAATATGTAATGCTTACACGATCCTCCACTAGCATACAAAATTTGGTTTAAATCGGTGGAATGGTTCCCGAGATATGACATATCACCCTAAATATTATAAGTACCGCCATTTTGAAAGTAAGTACCCGATATGGTCTAAAACTATAAATGTGAGGTGTCTTTACCAAGTAGTATATGTNGAATTGCTTTGATAGTTTTCGAAATATAATGTAAAATCTATATTTTTTCATTTAGTGCTATTTTTAAAAATAACAGACAAACATCAATACTTATTCAAATATGTAATGCTTACACGATCCTCCACTAGCATACAAAATTTGGTTTAAATCGGTGGAATGGTTCCCGAGATATGACATATCACCCTAAATATTATAAGGANGTTCCCGAGATATGACATATCACCCTAAATATTATAAGGACCGCCATTTTGAAAGTAAGTACCCGATATGGTCTAAAACTATAAATGTGAGGTGTCTTTACCAAGTAGTATATGTGTACCGATATTGGTGAAATTCGGTTGACGCGATCAAATAATGAAAGGGGGAGACACACATATGCACACACACACACAGACACACATACACACACAGACAGGAAAGTAGGCTCGAAATGTGAGGAAAAACAAAAAGTGTTAAAATTTAAAGCAACATATTTTCGATTGAATATAAATATCTTGCATTGATATTTCCTTTCTAAATGAAAATCGGGTTTGTAGTTCAGCTAGCCGACCGCATTAGTGTTGTTGGTTACACACCGGCTTACATTGCGAGAAGTTCCGGAATCGAGTCCCAGGTAAGTCATGGATTTCATTTTGTGTGCGTTAGTACGGGTCATTGTCACATCTCGTGGTCAAAATGCCAAATAAATGTCAAATGAAANTTCATTTTGTGTGCGTTAGTACGGGTCATTGTCACATCTCGTGGTCAAAATGCCAAATAAATGTCAAATGAAAATATTTAAGGGTGACCATTCAGGAGCGTTTTGACCTTGCGGCATCCTGTATCATCATCCTTATCAACATCGTAGTTCACACTTAGAATATTTCGATTCACTTTACGTGGATAATAAGACCTTCTGGTGTGATATTATCTTCGTGGCATGTTGGGTGTTATCTCTAAAGAACTTCTCTCTGGTCACTACACCAAACCTAACGTTTGGTGCAGGGCGATTGGCAGGTACATAGTGAAGTAGGTACGTCTTGTAAGCTCTCTGTATGTACCTCTGTTCTCAGCATAACCTCAACAGTGAGTGAGAGTTGCACCACTCTTGCACGAAGGAATGCAACTGATAAGAGAATTCCATAGATAACACAAACGACAAAGATAGCAGTCGTAGCTGGAAGTCAACAAGTGTTATCTCAAAGTCAAGCGCAGCTGTTATCTCCCATAGTTAAATGTTATAAACGCGGCAGTAGGCATTAATACTAGTGTGTCTGCCGCTGGTGTTGAGGTATTGTTACAACAAAATGAGAACCACTTAACCGATTTCGTTCAAACAAAATTTATTGTCATTCACACATTATACACAATCTCTACATGACCAAGGACATGCAAATTTCCAACTGTAGCAATTAGCTTCCTATAAATACATATTTCATCTCCAAACTCGGATNATGACCAAGGACATGCAAATTTCCAACTGTAGCAATTAGCTTCCTATAAATACATATTTCATCTCCAAACTCGGATTTCAAGTTCGAAAAAAATACTTGATAAGGCAACGAAATACAAGCACGTTTCTGGCGAATTTTATGGCACAAGTTGAGGACATATGAATGAAGACGTTTTTAGTTTCAGCATTCTTAGCTTTTGGCAATTTGCAATACCCCATCACAGTGAAAAGAATCGTCGAGTAAGGAATATTAAACCATAATGTGGCTAAATAATGTGTACAAACAATATCATTTCTGTTGCCATNAGAATCGTCGAGTAAGGAATATTAAACCATAATGTGGCTAAATAATGTGTACAAACAATATCATTTCTGTTGCCATAATACCTATTCTCTAAATTGGTGCATATTTTTAAAAGTTTAATTAGATATTCTAGATACATGACTAAATTTCTTAAGTGTACAACTGCAGAGAAGGGAAATTTTTTAGGCAACTTATAAATGCAACAAATATTAATAAACATATATGAATTAATTATTACATACAATGCGCAACTTCAGTTGTATAATTTTAAACAAATATATGAATAAAAACATTTTTCTAAGGTATTTTAAATTTTTATTGCTACTTTCCATAATTTAATTTTAAGACAACTTGTTTTCCAGGATTTTGATGTAACTTGATCCATGTCCGAATGATTAAATGATACTTACCACAACTTCAAACAGGGTGAAATTGTTTTGGAGAAATGCGAATAATTAATACTTTTCTTGTGTGAGATGGATTATATCACTAAGTTTATTTAAACCTTTGTATCTATACACACTTTTAGATTACCAAGTTTGACGTTATATTCCTTTTTTTCGAGTAAGAGAAATTCGCTTTGGTAACCTGTATTTCGCCCGACATATAAAAAATGATGGCATAATTAACGCTACTATTCCTTGCAGGAAAAATGGCAGCAATCTTAAGGCCAAACTTCTGTGACNAAAAATGATGGCATAATTAACGCTACTATTCCTTGCAGGAAAAATGGCAGCAATCTTAAGGCCAAACTTCTGTGACTGTTTTATGCCACTGTGGGTGATTTCAAAACATTTGGGGTGGATGCTCATGAAGTAGATGCCAAAGAACTAAGAGATGGGAGGACTTTCCTGGAAACCAGATGGTCTTCAAGAACCCTCATCTACTTCATGGTCAGGGTNCATGAAGTAGATGCCAAAGAACTAAGAGATGGGAGGACTTTCCTGGAAACCAGATGGTCTTCAAGAACCCTCATCTACTTCATGGTCAGGATTTTAGCTACAGCAGTCGTTCACGTTAATTTTCTTTACATTGTAATAAAATATAAATTTTGTGTTTTGGTATTTTTTACTAAATATGTAATGGTTCTAGTTGGTTCTAATACTGCATTTGTGACAACTCTGGTTGGATGATTTAACATGTTTACGTACATGAACATCAAGGTTAAAATATTGAATATATTCAAAGAATTAGATGTCGCATTATTGGAACATCCATATGATAACTATATTTAATGGTCTAGAATATCTACAATTTTCTGAATCACTACAGTAACCGTCATTTGCAGTTTCAATGTTTATAAACTTTTTTGGACTGTGAATCCTGCAAATTTCAGTGAGTTAAGTTACACAATCATTAACTACGCTATTGTTTGTGAAAATTGCAACACCCAGAAAGAATGGCCCGAATGAATCCAAACTCGGAGGATGTGGAAAACAGTGTACTAGTAATAAGTGATTATGAATGCAGATATATGGCATACACATAGGCCCAGCAGCGCCCTCTCTTGTGTGACCGGAAAGGTCAATGCTACGCCAAATTCAGTCAGCGAACAGCCGTCAAGCGAAGTGAAAGCAAGTTTAAGTATGCCTCGTTGATGTCAAAGGGCGCCATATCAGCATGTGAGTTAATTCGAACGGAGCAGAATGATCGGTCTCCGGGAGACAGGTTTGTCATATCGTGACTTTTTGGCTCGTACAGGGCATGCTGCTACGACAGCGATGCATGTGTGGAACCAGGGGATATGAGGGTCATACGCAGCAACAAGCAGGTACTGGACCACGCAATGTGACCACATCATGGGATGACTGCAATATTGCCCGCATGGCTGTAACGGACTGTACAGCCTCGGCCACAGTGTTAGCTAAACACTGGAGCACTGCAACGGGTGTGGACCTCTTTGCGTCAACGGTTCGACGCCGTTTGCTGCGGACTGGACTGGTGGCACGCATGACATTGCGTCGGCTTCCATTGTTAGAAACCACAAACGTGTCAGACTGTAATGGGCACGTGAATGCCGTTGCTGGCGTGCTGAGTGGCAAAATGTAGTGTTTTCTGACTAGTCCCGCTTCAACCTGTCCTAAGGTGATGGACGCGTGCGTGTTAGACGCTACTGTGGTGATCACAATCTGACAGCCTGCATTGTGGAGCGGCATAGCGGACAAACGCCAAGTGTGATGGTTTGGGGCACCATTGGATGCAGCATGCGATCACGATTCCTACGTATTGAGGCAATCTGAACATTAACCGCAACATCCGCGAGGTGTTAGAGCCCGAGGCACTGCCCCTACTTCAGGCAACTCTACATGCCATATTTCAGCAGGACAATGCCAGCCACACGTGGCGAGGAATATGCAAGCCTTCTTTAATGAACGATGAGTACCACTGCTTCCCTTGCCTGCATGCTCGCCTGACATGTCGCCCATCGAACATGTGTGGGATATAGTTGGTCGGCGACTTGTTCGTCACGGTCCTCCAATAACCACTGTTGATGCTTCATGAACTCTCATACAAACCATGTGGTGAGAGATTCTCCGGGATCATATCCAGGTCATCTTTGTTTCCATGCCACGACGTTTAGGGGCTCTGATTGCAGCATGTGGGGGCTTCACACCATACTGAATTCTTAAGGACAGAGATAATTTACAGTTCTGTAATCCAAATCAATTGCTTATTGTCCTGTACCCAATCTGTATAAAGTTCATTTCAGACACATGTATCCTTCTTTGTGTTGCATTTTTCACAAACTGTAGTGTATATTTACGTAGTGATTATTGCTAACTACCTGCAAATTGTATTACGTATAAGAAAGAGGTTTGAAATATTGAATAAGAAATTGACGGAATGGAAATTTCTTGATAGAGAAACAGTTTCCATTAAATCAGCAGATACCAAAAATATACTTTAATGAGCTTCCAAATCAAATACTTTCACCTCGATGTGTAAAATCTAACGAGAACATATTTAGAGAATATTATATTATTTGCTGTAAATATGAAAATTTGTTTAAAGTGGTATCCTATTGTAAAATCACAAACTGTACACTATATCTTCCCTGACAAAAAGTATGTATGGGATGACAATTGCGTTCGTAATGCTTATGTATTTCTTGCGTTTCATAGGTTCAACTCACTTCATATAGCTCTCTATCTTCCGGTCACATTTCAACACCAACATGATAATCAGCCGAGTTATGAGGTCAGTTCTGTATACAGCCAAGGTTATAGTTATAAACTGCGTCTGCAGTTCAACCAGCAGAGGGACAAAGAAGGCCACTGGTATCATTCTGGATCTCCTTCTGCTGCCAGGGGCCTGTTGTATAACGATTTACAAGTTGGTATTATTAGTGACAGTACTTGTAACATGTAGAATTGTGTTGCACAATAATAATTTACAAATCTCAACTAACAAGTTGTAAAATTGAAAATGTTAGTGAATTTTACAAGTATCTGTTGCATAATTGACTGTTTTCTACAAGTATGTAAAAATTATTAGTTTAAATTGACATGTTTTCTACAAGTGTCTACGTGCTTTTAGTTTCAAATTACAAGTAAGATTGTGTAGGTGTTAGGCTTTTGTATTGACTTTCATTAATGTCACCATGCAGTGATGATGAAGAGAACTTTGGAGTGCAGTTTCAACAAAGGGCAGTGTGCATTAATCGGAGGAGTAAATTTTATAGGTTAAGAGTGGATTTGTTTTCGGAGCAGATTCTGAAATATAGTCTACCAAGTCAAAAGTCTGTGCAGTTATTTTTCCACACAACTTCATAATAGTTGTCCTGTCTATGAAGATCAACTAGTTGTTGCGAATAAATTAAAGACGTTCAGTTAATGAATATCTTAATACTATTTGATGTGAACCACGCGTCCACGAGTTCCTTGTGCCCGCTCTGACTGTCGCAGTCACAACTACACCAGCTACACCGGGCAGCACCAACCACATCAGGCCAAGAGTGCGTAGTGCAGGTCGACAATAACGGAACTTGCACCTTCTTTCCGACAAGGATTACCCAACTCAAGAGACCGCCCTACTCAATTATTACAAGAGGCAACTCTTTTAATAATTGGGTAGGCGATCCGAAACAGTGTTTACCTCAAAGCCACAGCCGTTGGGCGCACTGGCAATTGGTCGTTGCGTCCTCGCAGCTCGCACGGCTGAATACGACGCAACGCACCGCCTGGTGACGTTAACTGACTGGTAGGCCGAGGTGACCCAAAGTGTCATCCAGTAGTGTACAGAATTTTTATAAACATATTGAACACAGTCACCGCATTCACGGCTACAGCTAGGGGTGTTTTTCATTGTATAAATGGCAATCAAGCATGGCATTCCACACGCCTTTGTCCAGGTGGACACGTCCATTCCTTCAGGAGACAGTCACCTGGCAATACTGTAGCCAGTGGAATTAAACGCGTCATCAAACTCTTTTTTGAGAAAATGTAGTAACTTATTTAACGTGTATTTAGATAAGAGTAATTATTATTTCTAAAATAGAGATTGCCTATAAAGGCCTCCAGCATTGTAAGAAATCTTTTAGTATGGTGACATTCCCCATCCATTTCACAACTTTAACATTAACGGAGATTTGTTAATAAACGGGGCTGTCACCAATGTGTTTAATTTAGTTTGTACAATTTTTCAGTATCATAATCACTTCGCAGAGTGCTCATGTTATGTTTCATTCATTCGCCATTTGACTTCGGCTCTCGCCACTCGTGACGAAAGCCGACACCATTCGGCCCAATTCGTATCAGCACCCGAACAAGACCAGCGGCGTGGTCGCCCGCTCCGCGAGCCCTCTCAGTTCCAGCATGTAGGCTGCAATACTTTTCACTACAATAGTTATATAATTGTAAACCGGAACATTTGTGTTATTTTAATGTACTGAGGGGAGAGCCATCCGCTCTCTCACCGGAAAGTTTAATGCAATCGCGTCTCGATCTAAGACCACGTGTTTTTCACCGCTTAAGTGTTGAGTCCATTATCATGCATCATTCACACATTATTCAACTGTAGCAAGGACAGTGAATAAACTGCTCAATCAAATGAAATCAGTGTCAATTCATTGTAGGGCATCCTTTGTAGCATCACAGGCATTTGTTTAGCATAGTTCAGACGTACGAGACGGCCTACAGCCTCGTCAGTTTTTAAATTGCAACAGTAAGTGACAACTCATCAACCAACTGACGGAGGATTACCAGGGTCCCCATGGGCCGTCGACCGGATGACCCTCATCATTAGCTCACCACTGAGTTATGGCACCGGGCAATATAACATCATACCAGCCCTGGGTAACCTCGCGACCACGTCATATTATAACTCAACTAAATAGTTGTAACAGGAAGTTCTTCGAAATGTAGAAGTTTCACCATTTTTAAACTGATACAGGTCATTATAAAGTCTCTGTCAGATATTCATCAACAAATTATTAACTAAAGTTTCCTTATAAGTGAAGTTGTTGAGCCTGTACGCCTACTTAGCGCAATGGAAGGGCGAACCATCTCCTAGCGGACTTCCTGGAATATGGCGAGTGCCAAAGATTGCATATAATCGACCATCGAGATCCGAAATTATTCGCATGAAGATCTTCTCTATAATCATATGCTCAAGTTATTTGAATCTGGAAATAAGTCAGAATGAAGAGCCTCCGTATAGATTACTAACGCGTAACAGTTATGTAGTAGGTTCGCCAACCCAATGATGGTTGGATAGCACCCCGCAGCATGGCTTAGAATTCGATCATAATAAAGGTTTATGCTTGGTGTGTCCAAGTCTCTATAATCGAAAGGTCGGCGTTTTGTATGCCGTTATTTCTTCAGCAAAGAGACATGGGGCAACATAGACTTACTGGCCCCATATGTTTCAGAGGCAATTACTAACTTACATACACGTCTAATACAGAATAGAGTTTTTAAAATGCTGAAAAACTGAACAAATGAGATTTTCATGTTTTGATATTAAATTTAATATCTAAATGTAACCAATTGAAATATTTGTGGATTGCAGATATAGAATTATATATCTAGTTACTTGTCTAGAGATTGAAAGTATCTTGGGAAAATCAAAATTTGCACATATAGGCTAAAGTAGATGTAAGAAACATGACATGTTTTCATATCATGTGATGACCCAGGCAGTTCTTGAAGAGTGATCTTCGTATGTGGATGTTGTATGCCTGTGTGCTTCATGTATTTCAGTACCATGCACTTGTATGTTAATATCCCACCATACTTTCATCAGATATGCGTACGAGACATCTCCACGTTAACAATGAAATATGTATAAAATATATTAAGTTTTTACACAAGTAAAATATATTTCTTGATAATGTTTTAGTTAACTTTTGTTATTAGTTTTGAAATGTGATATAATTACTAGCTTCTCATATCAAAATACTATATTAAATTTAAAAAATTGCCAGATAAAATGTTAATTTTAAGTCTTAATTATAGATGGAGAAATGCAGACAAGTGTAATGTGTAGTATTTAGTATTGTCATAGAGAAACTGGCATCAGTGATCTGAGTATGCTAAATAATTAAATGCTAACGCTAGAACTACCAAGGGGGTCATTTTAACCCCTTGAAATACTTTACTATGACACCGAATCTGTATTTTAGCTTCAAATTAATAGACACTTCTAGACTTTTACCAAAATTATGTTGTAAACTATTTATAATAACTTTTTTTTTCGCTGGTTTCACCTATAACTATAATAACGAAATATTTTGGTCCAAAAACATTGCGAATACATTAATCATACCTATAACGACCGATGAGGGTCAAAATGATCCTCATAAAGTTGTCTAATAAATGCCGATAGTGTTACTAATTAATAAATAATTAATATTGGCTCGTATGTGTATTTGAGATTACCATTTTTATATGGATGGATAATGCCCGGGAGATATTTAGGGTTGAATGTCCGGGAAGGGAAACAATAGCTGTCTTAGTGCTTGGTCATGTCGCGACATCCCGTAGGCCTGTGCCGATGTTATCTTGCTCCGCCTTTCCCTATGACCAGTGACGCACCATACATACAACAATTATAAGTGTCTCTCTTCTTACAGATTGATGATTCATGCGGTTGTCTGCCATTACAAAGACATTAGTTATCTTCCTCTATCTACAGTTATTGAGTTGCTGGTTTCCGGTTAATTCTCTGCTTGCGATTGTGACAGAATTTTTTCATCAGAATTGCAGAACAGGCCATGAAATAGAATTGGATGTATTTTGCTTTAGTCTGTTACATTAGCAGTTGAGAAAAAGTTGCGTATTTTCTCAAGCATTTCGAACTCTACATATCACTGTGTGATAGTCTGAGTGTATGATGGCTCGCCACAATGGACTAACAACAGAAGAGGCACTTCGGTATCTTCGGGATATTTGTGAAACAAACTCAGATAGTTAAATTAGTGATAACGGTTTGTCTAGTGGTGTTGGACATGTACCTCGGAACAGGGATAACGACACAGATTCTGATGAACAGCCGGAAATTTGACAAGATGCTGAAGTCCGGCAACCATCACAGACTACTTTACTTTCAAGGACACTATAAAGAGATTCCATTGCTGTGCACCTAGCATCTCATATGGAAGTGGAAGAAGTTGAACTCGCCCCATATGATCGTGCTCAGGCAATGTGTAGTCGACGAGCTGACCGCGGTAGCGGTAGTAGTAGGTGCAAGAAAATACAACACGTAAAACAGACTAAGTGTTCCTGACTGGAAAATATGCAACCTGAAATCACAACAGTGATGTGAGATCTTGGATTGCAATTGTTACTCGATCGAGGATTAGTCGCGATGCATCCTCGAGGTTCTGTACCGAGTGTACATGCAGGCCCCATATTGGTCACATTGAGAATGCTGCAGATGTAACAGAGAANCCTCGAGGTTCTGTACCGAGTGTACATGCAGGCCCCATATTGGTCACATTGAGAATGCTGCAGATGTAACAGAGAAGGATGTGATTGACTTTGGGAACTAACTTCCTGGTAGATGGGATCTCAAAATGTGGTAAAAGAAAAAAATGGCCCTACACTTCACGCAAGGTGACAGATAAAGTAAAATTTTCCTCTAACAGCATGAAGATTGTTGCTGACACCAGACCTCCTTCTACATATCAAGACATGTACAGAGCATGATGCTCGCAGAAAATTAAAAGATGATACGTGGACTATCACACTCACAGAACTTGAAGATTTAACTTAAATAATTTATGATCGAGGCGCTTATGCTTCAAAAAGGCCTAGTGCTATCTACATTATGGTCAAGTATCTAGAGACCAAGTTTCTTTACACAAACCATGGCACGAAATATATTTTGCAAAATAATGCGATTTCTCCGCTTTGATGAGCGACTTACACAAAGTAAACACATACAGGCCTAGAAGTTTGCACTAGTGTCATGCATGTGGAATGGGTTCGTACAGAAAAGTATTGAATGCTACAAGTCTGGTATAAACATCACAGATGTTGTGTAGCTGTACCCAACGAAAGCTAGATGTCCCTTTACACAATACATGACCAATAAGCCAGATACATTTGGGATAAAATTCTTGATAGCAACAGATGTTGACTCTAAATATTTGGTCAACTGGTTCCCTTTACCTTGAAAAAGACGATGATCGACCGACCCTGTGATAAGCTACTTGGCACTTACAAGTGCCAAGTTACTTCAAGTTGTTTATGTGTTTCAAATTATATATATTAGCATTGCGTTTACGTGTAACAAGCTCTCCCGAACTAATACGAATTAATATATGCCAGTATCAAATACAATTTAAAACATTCACCAGGCGTAAAAAAATCTGTCACAATCATCGAACAAACAAAAATTTTTTTTATATGATAATGTGAATTAATTGTATCTTAATAAATATAATTATTTTCAAAATGTTATTTGTGAAATAGTTTAATTCTATGTCAAACCCACTTCCAGAAGAGGAAAAACTATTCAAAATTTAAGCACTAATAGCATCAACGCTACTGAGACGAAAGTTTGCATAATTTAAGTGTCCGTGTGTAAAAACTTAAGTACTACAATGCAAGAAAAAAATTTATATACCATTAACTATTACTTGACAGGCATTCTTAAAAGAAAAGTATCAATGATCATAAATAAATTCCAGAATATATATGTCTTAAAATCTTCGGTGTTGGGTACTTAATGTGTGTAATATAAAATAAAGTTTATTTGAGGTAGATTTTTTTTTACCGGAATGTAATCATCCAAAACTACTTTATTTTTATTTTTTTAATTTTCAATATTATTTTTATTAAACATGAGGGATACAAACGCAATCAGATATTTAAATAAATGGTTATACATAGAATATAATTAATTATATCATGTTTCCTTGTAGCTACTTTCTCAATATGTCGTTATGGTTTACTTTTGGGCCTATGTAATATAACACATATATTATTTCTAACTTATTAATATTTAGTTAAAAATTGAGCAACCAAATAAAGTACTAAAGTAGTATGTTTCAATGCGGGATTCAGTAGTAGCGTTCAGAATTCGTTCGCCATCCTGGATTACGTCACAGCCGGTGTTCACGCTCGACGACCTTGGGAGACTAGTCAACAAAAGTCTCGTTTTACCCCAAAAATCACTTCATAAATTGGTTTTTTTACCTCCAAATCGCATATTCCCCAAAAAATTTCTAAAAAAATAAATGTAAAGAAATTTTACGTGACTTTTTAAATGAGCAAACATGATTCAAGGCTCTTCTAAGTGTGAGTCAAAATGTTCGCATAGCGGTAAGTAGATTTGAGGCCACATAATCCTGAAAGCAGCAAGGCAGACTAAAGACTTCGAGCCAGGCCCTGAGTATCAGAAGGGACAGCGACATGTTCATTTACATAATTGACCCCGACCCCCATGTTGCATATGGTTGACGTTGACATCAGTGATCTTGAACTCCAAAAATCGAGAACACTCACAAAAAACTAAAAAATGCTCAAAAATCAGTTAGTATGTCAGATGTGGGTGATATTGACCGTGATCTCAGTGACCATGNAAAAAACTAAAAAATGCTCAAAAATCAGTTAGTATGTCAGATGTGGGTGATATTGACCGTGATCTCAGTGACCATGAGCTCTAAAAATGGGAAAATTGAAGAAAAAAAATAATAATTGAAAAGCCCTATAACATCGTCGGAAAAATTACATGGCTAACTAATACCGCCATGTTGGATATGAGTGAATTTCATTTAAACCCCAGTGACTGTAAACTGAAAAAGTTTTTTAAAAAAGGGGGGAGGGGGATGGAAAAATCAAAAAAATCGGAAACAAATTACATTCCGTATCCCAATGTTCATGTTCTATGTGGGTGAACATGACCTTATGCCCCAATAGCCTCGAAAAATCGAAATATTTCGCAGTGAATCGAAAGAATTTGTAAGGAATTGAGAGAAAATTGTGTTATTGATGCCAATCACTATGTTTGTTTTCTGTGACCTTAACCTTAACCCTTGGTGAATTTGAACCCGAAAAAATTAAGAAAAGTCGCAAAAATATAAAAAGATTGAAATCGGAGAACAAATTACATGTTTGACCCCAACAATAACGTTTAATTTCCGTCAGTTTCCCTCCACCCCAATTCCAACTAATCATTGGCTATGCAGTCTATCAATTTGCCGCCCGCAACCAACTATCTTCTCCCCGCCTAAACCTAAAGGCTTCAAAGACTCGGGTCATCAATCGATTTGCAATTCTATTGTCTCACTTTCACTCCTATATCCGATGGCTAAAACTCCCGTTTCACATTTAATATGAATTCCTATAATATTCGCCGAACACTGGGAAAACTTACAACATTTGTTTCTAAGTTCGGTAGAAAATGAATATTTTTTTTATAATTTCGGATCTCGAGCTTAGGTCCCTACACCACACCTCAAATTTTGAGATTTCATAAATCTTTATGTCAGGTACGTATAAGAACGTAAACAGACAGAAAATTGCCTACAAAGCTCGTTAAAAATGATCCAAAACTCAGGTCAGTATTCGAAATATAGACTCTTTATCTCTTTATATCATCTNAAAAAACTAAAAAATGCTCAAAAATCAGTTAGTATGTCAGATGTGGGTGATATTGACCGTGATCTCAGTGACCATAAGCTCTAAAAATGGGAAAATTGAAGAAAAAAAAAAAATTGAAAAGCCCTATAACATCGTCGGAAAAATTACTTGGCTAACTAATACCGCCATGTTGGATATGAGTGAATTTCATTTTAACCCCAGTGACTGTACACTGAAAAAGTTTTTTAAAAAAGGGGGGAGGGGGGGATGGAAAAATCAAAAAAATCGGAAACAAATTACATTCCGTATCCCAATGTTCATGTTCTATGTGGGTGAACATGACCTTATGCCCCAATAGCCTCGAAAAATCGAAATATTTCGCAGTGAATCGAAAGAATTTGTAAGGAATTGAGAGAAAATTGTGTTATTGATGCCAATCACTATGTTTGTTTTCTGTGACCTTAACCTTAACCCTTGGTGAATTTGAACCCGAAAAAATTAAGAAAAGTCGCAAAAATATAAAAAGATTGAAATCGGAGAACAAATTACATGTTTGACCCCAACAATAACGTTTAATTTCCGTCAGTTTCCCTCCACCCCAATTCCAACTAATCATTGGCTATGCAGTCTATCAATTTGCCGCCCGCAACCAACTATCTTCTCCCCGCCTAAACCTAAAGGCTTCAAAGACTCGGGTCATCAATCGATTTGCAATTCTATTGTCTCACTTTCACTCCTATATCTGATGGCTAAAACTCCCGTTTCACATTTAATATGAATTCCTATAATATTCGCCGAACACTGGGGAAACTTACAACATTTGTTTCTAAGTTCGGTAGAAAATGAATATTTTTTTTATAATTTCGGATCTCGAGCTTAGGTCCATACACCACACCTCAAATTTTGAGATTTCATATATCTTTATGTCAGGTACGTATAAGAACGTAAACAGACAGAAAATTGCGTACAAAGCTCGTTAAAAATGATCCAAAACTCAGGTCAGTATTCGAAATATAGACTCTTTATCTCTTTATATCATCTNTACAAAGCTCGTTAAAAATGATCCAAAACTCAGGTCAGTATTCGAAATATAGACTCTTTATCTCTTTATATCATCTTTATTCTTCAATCAAAATTTGTCTAACAACCTACATTATATTTTTCATACACCATGTACTTATACGGGATTTATTCCAGCATTTTTTACTAAAGTGTCACTTGGGTAGTTCTTGCATGTAGACTATTGATCGCTACCAACATGTAGATGTAACCAGATTTACTACGCGGTAAAGGCCCCATAATATCCAGGTACACTCTTTCCAATACAAA
Source organism: Clitarchus hookeri (assembly GCA_002778355.1). Classification (NCBI taxonomy): domain Eukaryota; kingdom Metazoa; phylum Arthropoda; class Insecta; order Phasmatodea; family Phasmatidae; genus Clitarchus; species Clitarchus hookeri. The sequence continues at coordinate 77,788 of NQII01000169.1, forward strand.
CTTTGCGGGAGACCCGGAATATTTTCCTTCCGACTTTTGATTTTTCGGCTTGCCTTGTTGGCACACACTACATTCCCTTAGCGTGTCTCAATGTCTTTTTGCACATCAGGCCATGTAAAAATTTATGTTATATGTGAGATGGTTTTATCTCGGCCTACGTGCCCTCCGAAAAAGGACTCGTGGTAATACTTATACACCATCGGTCGTAACTCACCCGGTACAAACACGCGAAATTTTCCCTTTTTCGACCATTTCCCAATAAACCCTTTATAAATTACATAACCGGAATGAGCTAAATCTGACATTATTTGCTGGCATTCTACTTTATGGTGTTCTTTAATGTCTGCAAAAACATCAGGAAATGTTTGTAACGTATTTAAAAATTCTGTGGACTTAACATCATCTGACACTATTTCTTGTATTGCGTTAGTTTTCTGTGGTTCACTCGGGTCACCTACATTCACCTCAAACTCATCGCTGCAACACATACGCGATAGCGCATCATCTACAGAATTATCTTTACCCTTGATATGGCGAACTACAAATTTAAAGTAACATCCAGCTTAAAGCTTAGTTGTCCGTAAACAACTCGAACGACGCGTGGTCTAAATCATGAGACAAATGCTCCATTCCCCATATGCAAGCTAGACATTATTTTTTATCGATGGTGTATTTCCGCTCTGCAGCTGTCAAAAGTTTGCTAGCGTACACCACGGGAACAATATCACCGTCTTTCTTCTAGCTAAGAACCGTTCCTACAGCAACAAAACTTGCGTCGCAATGAAGATACAATTTCTCATCAAAATTGGGCAATTGCAAAACTGGCGGCTGTGTTAAACTGTCTTTTAACATTTGAAACACTTTTTTGCTGTTCATCGCCCCACACAAACTTGTGTTTTTCCTCTTTAATAAATTTAGAGGCTCCGTAATATTATAAAAATTTGATATAAATTTCCCGTAACACGTTTTTAGGAATAGGAAAAATTCATCATAGCTTTAATTTTTTCTGGGTCAGTACACACAACTGACCAACAGAAATTATAAAACCTAAATACAGGAAATTCTGTTCTGCCAGAGGTGCTGATGTGGGTCCCAACCTTACCTGGCTTACCAGATTAAGGTGGAAGCTGGTGAAGATTCCCGGTGCCATAACTCAGTGAGCATGACTTAGTGATCGTGCGGTCGACGGCCCGTGGGCACCTGGAGTCCTCTGTCGATCTGTGGTGTTTGGAGATGATGAAATGACCAGTAATTTAACATAGCTATTGGTTTTCACCCTTACATTGGCGAGGTTGTAGGCCACCTCGCATGTCTTACTTACACTTTTGTTTGTTGCAATAGGGTGCAGCGCCCTAAGTACCCACAGGGATAAAACAAATAAATGCTCGTTGTTGTTCAAGATGTTTACTTGCCCTGACAGGAAAGTGATCTCATAAGCCTTTCTTTCCTTCGGAAAGTAGGCTAAAAAAAAGGGGGGGGGGGTTATGGTATTTTTTTTTTAGTGTTCACAATACCCCGACAATATTTGCCCGATAAGTGTGGTACTTGGCTGTTGAGAAAAGGCAAGTTACTGTTAGTGCCACAACTGCTGGGATGGTCAGGGAANCCGATAAGTGTGGTACTTGGCTGTTGAGAAAAGGCAAGTTACTGTTAGTGCCACAACTGCTGGGATGGTCAGGGAAGAGGTAGCTGTGTGCGCAGCCTACCGCAACTTGATGCCGCGTTGGAAACATTAGTCTCCGTATTATCAGTTGCGCATTTGCCGATCACCACCAAATGTTTTTGTAACAGTTTGTACGCAGCCGGGTCGTCACTAATATCAGCTGCCGCCGAATGGGCCGTGCCGGCGACCCAGCAGCATTCATATAGGTATGCGGGCCGCCAGCACTTGCGGCGCGCACAATATTCCTATAATATCCAATATTTAGGATTTAAGACTTACTATAAAGAGAAAGATTTGGGGGAGGGGGGGGGGAGCTTTTGACAATAGGTGTATTTGAATTCATGCGAAAGAAAGAAGTATTTAGAAACAAACCGGGACGTGGTTTTAGCGCCAAGTTTGTTTATTATTTACTACAGAAAATAAATACGCACGAAATTTTGTTTTGTGTTGCATTTACATTCTTTGCGCGTCCCAACGAGTCCGACACGACAGATAGTAGAACAGGATATTTTTTTGTCGCGCTGTTGGGGCTTGGGGCTGTGATTATGTCGGACTGATGTCGCAGTGACCATGCTTTTCGTTGGCTACTTCTCAGATTTCGTCGTGTCGGGGCGGTCTTGTCGGGCTCGTCAGGGTATTGTGACTCCAGTATTAGCGTTCACGTACTACTGTTGTGTTCCAGCGAGGCGGACCCAGGAGCCACCAAGCCAGACCACCCTCAAACGTTCTTCGTCGTGGAAGCCTCCATCAGTCTACACAGGAGCGTACCCACTCAGCTCATACTCTCCTTACAGCTCCAAGTATTCCTCCGTGAAATCAAGGTAACGCCTGAGTTTTATAACTATTGGTAAATTATGTTCGCGATTAAGTGAGCACTTTTGAAATCAACCATAGAAAAACCCCACTGCTCCTAACTGCATAGTGCATATATTTTAACGGGCGTACTGAGTGACATCCGGCCAGTAAAGTTGTTAACGTTGTAGGGAAAGTAGTTCCATATTTTAACGTCAAATAAAAACTGTTAGATAAACATTTGCGATAATTTAAACTTTTTTTTTTTTTTTTTTTTTTTTTTTTTTTTTTTTTTTTNCTTAAACTTTTTTTTTTTTTAGTGCAACGAAGTGTAAAAACGAGCAGATTTGTACAATATTTTGTTTCCATATAATTTTACAGTTTTGCTTGACTGAAGCATGAATAAAGTGATGAGGCCCATGGCACTGTTAATTTTACATAGGGCGGAAGAACACACAACCTGCATGCAAGTAGATTTTAAGCAAAGCTTTCAAAAGTGCTCAGTTTACCGTGAACGGTCTATATTGTTAGTATTGTGAGTAGCATTGCGGACTGGACGTATCACGCTGGGGTGAACCTGGCAAACTAGCGGTAGGGAGCAGGATATCTCATAAGCCTCTCCCCTTCCTCTTCCCAAGGATGAGTTATTTTGACAAGGGGGTATAGCCTACCTCCCTTCTTTCCCCGTGCCGTACATCCTTGGTTCTTGCTGGATCTGTTTTCATTGGTTTCCGATAGAACTTACTCTAGTGAGTTGCGTTTAAACTATATGGACAATTCTGTTACTTTCTGTGGGGTTCTGGTGTTTTCCATTGGGTGTATTATTTAATCGATTCATGTTGTATCGCAATTTTTGTTATTGTTCTACCTTTTTTTAGGATTTTCATTTACTAAACAGAAATATTTCCTTTGGACACTGTGGTTCGTTTTTGGAAATATTACTCACACTAAATATTACATGGCGGTACATTGTACCCCATGAATTACTTAGACAGATCACATTTTGACAATAGAGGACGAGGCATTGAGTAAACATACATTCACGTATAACATTACACATCATTTCTCTAATGCAATGGTACATTTCGTAAGTGGGGAATACACAGTTTGTTCAGTCTGTTATGGTAGTCACAGCTGAAATATTTCATCTGTTGAAATAGTTAGGTAAATATAAAAAGTACAAGCAAAACCGAATGACAAGTTAAAACAAAGCATATTAGCATGAGGGTATACAAGCAATAGACAAATGTTTNAGTACAAGCAAAACCGAATGACAAGTTAAAACAAAGCATATTAGCATGAGGGTATACAAGCAATAGACAAATGTTTATCGTCAGAGGCATTTTCCTTCCAAAATGTCTCCTTAAGCATTTTCTTAAATTTTTGAGGATTCGGCATGATTTTACAGTTTTTGGCAGTCTGTTGTATATTTCAAAGCTTAAGTGCTTAAGAGTTTTGTAACCATACCTAAAATAATTTATGTTTTTTAGTTCTAAATTATTGGCATTAATTGTGAACTAGTTATGGACATTGTGTGTAGCTAGAGCTTACAGTCTTGTTACTCATTGTATGTTCATTTTGATCTTTTTTAATAGCAACATGGATTTTATCTCTGCACATATTAGTTTCTAGGTATAGTTTTTTTGTTTTGTTGTAGTTCAAGGGTGAAATCTATAAATGCTCCTTATGGCCCTATTTTGGAGTTTCTATAGTTCTTGCTGTTAATATCTAGCGCAACTTGTCCTTGTGACATTCAGATAATCTAGGCGACAGTGTATAAGNTCTATAGTTCTTGCTGTTAATATCTAGCGCAACTTGTCCTTGTGACATTCAGATAATCTAGGCGACAGTGTATAAGAGAGAATTACACTGGAGAGCCAAAAAAAAAAACTGGTATAGGCGTGCGTATACAAATAACAGAGGTATGGAACCAATCAGAGTNTCTATAGTTCTTGCTGTTAATATCTAGCGCAACTTGTCCTTGTGACATTCAGATAATCTAGGCGACAGTGTATAATAGAGAATTACACTGGAGAGCCAAAAAAAAAAAAACTGGTATAGGCGTGCGTATACAAATAACAGAGGTATGGAACCAACCAGAGTAACGCGATGCGGTCGGCAGCGCCTATATAAGACAACAAGCGTCTGGCAAAGTTGCTAGATCGGTTACTGCTGCTACAATGGCAGTTTATCAAGATTTAAGTGAGTTTGAACGTGGTGTTACAGCCGGCACACGAGAGATGGGACATACCATCTCCGAGGTAGCGATCAATTTTGGATTTTCGCGTACGACCATTTTACGAGTGTACCGTGAATATCGGGAATCCGGTAAAACATCAAATCTTCGACACCGCTACTGCCGGAAAAAGATCGTGAACGAACGGGACAAACTACGACTGACGATAATCATTAAACGTGACATATGTGCAACCCTTTCTCAAATTGGAGCAGATTTCAATGCTGGGGCATCAACAAGTGCCAGCGTGCGAACTATTCAACGGACCATCATTGATATGGGCTTTCGGAGCCGAAGGCCCCCTCGTGTATCGTTGTTGACTGCACGACACAGAGCTTTACGCCTCGCCTGGGCCTGCCAACACCGCAATGGATTGTTGATGACTGGAAACACGTTGCCTGGTCTGACGAGTCTCGATTCCAATTGTATCGGGCGGATGGACGTGTACGGGTATGGAGACATTCTCATGAATCCATGGACCCTACATGTAAACAGGGGGCTGTTCAAGCTGGTGGAGGCTCTGTCATGGTGTGGGGCGTGTGCAGTTGGCGTGAAATGGGACCCCTGATATGTCTGGATAAGACTCTGACAGGTGACAGATACGTAAGCATCGTGTCCGATCACCTTCACCCATTCTTGTCCATTGTGCATTCCGACGGACGTGGACAATTGCAGCAGGACAATGCGACACCCCACACGTCAAGAGTTGCTACCGAGTGGCTCCAGGAACACTCTTTTGACTTTAGACACTTCCATTGGCCACCTAAATCACCAGACATGAACATTATTGTGCATATCTGGGATGCCTTGCAAGGTGCTGTTCAGAAGAGATCTTCACCGCCTCACACCCCTATGGATTTGTGGACTGCCCTGCAGGATTCATGGTGTGAAATGCCTCTTGCATACCTTCAGACATTAGTCGAGTCCATCCCACGTCGTCTTGTGGCACTTCTGCGTGCTCGCGGGGGCCCTACACGATATTGGGCAGGTGTGCCAGTTTTTTTTTTTTTGCTCTTTAGTATATAATTGCTTAAGACTACTGGGTGGGATGAGGTTTAGTATCCGACGCAATACTCCTGTGGTTGGGTTATTTTATGTTTAATGTGGTTTGTGAGGTCATTCCATTGGAGAGTTTCATTTATTATAATGCCTAGGTATTTAACTTTCGTGGCCTGTTTCAGAACTGTGTCANTTCGTTTATTATAATGCCTTGGTATTTAACTTTCGTGGCCTGTTTCAGAACTGTGTCATTGCTTATTAGTGTGATGTTCGTAGTTATTTTTCTGGTTGGTTTCCTGAAAATCGTGTCGTTTGTTTTGCTTTTATTTAATGAGATTTTATTCTCATTCAGCCAATTTGTTATAGTTTTAATATCGGCTTGCATGTCCAACATTATCGTGTCAATGCTGTTCCTTCGTAAATTATTGCTGTATCATTTGCAAATAGGTTTAAACGCCCTTTAAGATTAGTAACTTGTAAATCATTTATATATTCAAGGAAAAGGATTGGCCCAAGTATAGAATCTTGCGGGACGCCACTTTAGCGCTTTTAATTATGTTTTGTTATGTAATGTATTACAGTGTTTTCTTCTGTAAAATTTCATTAGTTTCTGTTTTGCTTTGCTGGCTGCTCTTTGTGGTTTACATATTTGTATTTTAACATTACCCATTGGTTCTCTTTACTACACTGCTGGCCATTAAAATTGCAGCACGTAGAAGGATTTGAGCTATTACAATCAGATTTATCAAACAAAATATACGTCACGCACAAGTGATATGAGTATTCTTGCAGCTCGGTATGACATACAGAACGTAGGGATATCAGTACTGTGTATTCCCTCGATGGGCGGCAATAACCACTGTTACACAGTGCAGTATTGAAAAAATAATAGACTTTGGATGTCCATCCGGGATATCTCAGCCCATCTGGCGTGCCCAAAGTTCATCCATTGTGACCGTGGGTGTCCTTTGGCAAGCTAGTCGTTATTCCATGGACTACGCATTCTCGATGGGCGAGAGATCCGGTGAACGCGGAGGCCAAGGATACGNGATAATAGACTTTGGATGTCCATCCGGGGTATCTCAGGCCATCTGGCGTGCCCAAAGTTCATCCATTGTGACCGTGGGTGTCCTTTGGCAAGCTAGTCGTTATTCCATGGACTANCCATCTGGCGTGCCCAAAGTTCATCCATTGTGACCGTGGGTGTCCTTTGGCAAGCTAGTCGTTATTCCATGGACTACGCATTCTCGATGGGCGAGAGATCCGGTGAACGCGGAGGCCAAGGATACGCATTTCCTTGTTGGTACAGGGCCCCAGGCTAGCCATGAAAATAGGGGACAACAACAGGCTCCAACCCCTCCTCGATGTAAATGTTGCTGGTCAGCATGCCAGCGATGAGTACTAGACGCGAGCGTGACTGTAATCCGATGGCTCCCCATACCATAACTCCAGGTGCTGGGTAAATTACAGTGCATAATGCAGAACTCGACCAAGCATGTACCACGGTGCCGCCAGACATGGATGCAACAATCGTGGTGCTGCAAGCAGAAGCGGTATTCGTCGGGGAAGACGATGGCATGTCATTTGTTCCTCCAGGCGCTATGTTACACACACCATTGCAGCCGTAGGTACTNTCGTCGGGGAAGACGATGGCATGTCATTTGTTCCTCCAGGCGCTATGTTACACACACCATTGCAGCCGTAGGTACTTGTGGTGAGCAGTCAGTGGCAGCTGCACCAACGAACGCCTGGACAGGATGCCTTGATGCTGCAGACGGTGACGAACCCTGCGTACGAACACAGATCAATGTGCTATATGCCTGAACTCCTGAGCGAGTGTCTTCGATGCGGCTGTACGGCCTGTAATCGCAATGCATACAAGACGTCGTTCCTTGCGCTAGTTTTTGCCACTTATCCATTGGTTTCCTGCGTGTCACTCAGCCGATCCCTCCTCAACCCACACTGAGGATATGGATTTTTTTATTCAAACGAAGTTTGTTTGGCATAGCCAAATTAATTGTTTGTATAGGGGCCATAAAATATTTTGTTGTTGAAACCAAATTATTTCGTTGTTCTTATTTGGTTGCCCCAATGTGTAAGATTTGGTTGGTGCAACAAAATATCTGTTTAGCTCTACTTATATTAAATAGTTTCAGATTATATAAAAATTCCTGACCGAGAGTCGAACCTAGATCGTTTGCAACCGAGCGCTATGCTTTAGCAATCTCAGCTAAAGGGACTACTGGTAAAAATCAGAATGTTTTTCAACACATTGAGTTAAAATACTGGACAATGCCCATTCAAATACTAGACAAGGGGCGTAAATAAAATTTTCAAGTTTTACGCCTTTACTTTTTAATTTCTTGTTGAACTTGTTTTATTAGGATTTATTACTATAATTAAGCATTAATCAATGCACTGACAAACACTGTTGCTATCCTTATTGTCACAAAAATTACAAACTAACTCTCGAGCTGTATATTAGAATGAAGGCGATCAAATGATTAGCCGAACAAATATCTACAATTGATTAAGATAAATATTTTGGTGACAGCATAATTTAGGAATCGGAAAAAAAAGGGGGGGGGGCAGCTAAGAGGTTTTGTTTATTCAATATTGTGTTTTGTTAGATGAACAAAATTAATTTTGTTGTATTTCGAGTTTTGTTTATTCAACCAAATATTTTGTAGAGGTAAATAAATATATTTTTGGCTCCATACAAAAAAAAGTACTTTTTTGGCTGAAACAAACATTTCTCTTAGTGACTGATCCCATACCCGCTTCACTGTAGTTGCATTTCTTCCAATGTGAGAACCAATTTCATGGTAGGGTAATCCACAATCCCGATAGGCCGCGATTCTCCCGCGGTCAAAGGCGGGAACCAGTTCGTATAGTTGTGATGTTCTTCGACGCAGCATGCTCACTCNTATTTCGAGTTTTGTTTATTCAACCAAATATTTTGTAGAGGTAAATAAATATATTTTTGGCTCCATACAAAAAAAGTACTTTTTTGGCTGAAACAAACATTTCTCTTAGTGACTGATCCCATACCCGCTTCACTGTAGTTGCATTTCTTCCAATGTGAGAACCAATTTCATGGTAGGGTAATCCACAATCCCGATAAGCCGCGATTCTCCCGCGGTCAAAGGCGGGAACCAGTTCGTATAGTTGTGATGTTCTTCGACGCAGCATGCTCACTCNGCCGCGATTCTCCCGCGGTCAAAGGCGGGAACCAGTTCGTATAGTTGTGATGTTCTTCGACGCAGCATGCTCACTCCGCCTGTACATATGAACGTGGTGGGAAAACAATGCCACTACCACTCAGTGGCTTCCCGACCTCCACTTACATTTTTTTTTATCAGTGTCGCAATTGGCACACGTGCTGCACCACCCGGCTGAACAACGAATCATTTCATGGTCCTACCCAGCTCGAAGCACTCCTCCAATGTGGGGTCCTTCAGGGGCGTCATTAGTGCTGTAATTTTAATGGCCAGCAGTTGACTTATCAGGAATTGGAGCTTGCTTTGTTAATTAAACACTTTGCGGCCACCAAGGTTGGCGAAGGTCTGACCCGGGGGTGGGGTGCAAGTTATGTTCTCGAGAGTTCCAGCCCTCCCCATCTACCCGGTCAAGTTTGCACGGAGAGTTTGTAAGTCACCTGGGCTCGTGCGGCTTATGAGTATCTCTGGCGTTTCCCCATTCCCTCGTTTGGGCTAATGTAGTTTTCGGGGACCCCTGGGCTTTGTCCATTATTGTGTGTTATGTGAGTCTCGTGATTCACCCACGACTAATTCGACCACGGAACTCCTTGGACCCTAGTCATCTTGTTAATCAAGAACGAAATCCTGCTCTCGAAAATGCAAAGTTTGAGTAACAAACCCACACATTCCCGCCTCTTCCCTTCCTCTTCCCTTGGATGAGTTATTTTGACAAGGGGGTATAGCCTANTAACAAACCCACACATTCCCGCCTCTTCCCTTCCTCTTCCCTTGGATGAGTTATTTTGACAAGGGGGTATAGCCTTGCGATTTCACAATCGCATGCCATTTCCGCGCTGTACATCCTAGGAACTTGCAATTTAGCACTGTGGCATCTCTTGAAGGTAAGTGTAACAGAGTCCAAGAATTTTTGATAATTTTTATTCTTTAAGAGGAATCACATTTTGATACCACATATTTTCGAAGCTCTTTGACATACGACATTCCAATTGAATGGTTTTTAGCCAATTCTGTTACCATCGAATTACGAAATAACGTTGAACTCACCTTAACTTTACGATTTTAAGGGAGGGGGTCGATATTAAAATTGCTATATCTCCGAAACAGTTCGAGTAACAGCGACAGGATTCGATAGGCAAGCCTAGAGGCCCATGGCTTTGATCGATTAAGGTTGCAGTTATATTCAACCATGTTTAATTGCTAAACATTTTAGGGGGGGTTACCATTTTTCGAAATATTTTCCCTTCTCGCCTAAACTTCCTTTGTGGGTTCTTCCCCATCCATTCTTGAGTGTTTAAGAATTTACTAGTCTAGCTCATGTTGCCCTCACTTTCCCCTGATTCGCCCACAAGTAGCACATGTAAACCTGCGGTTTCGCAGCTATTGAGCTACATGTATGCTACTGCAGGTTTCATCGACCTTGTGTTGGGCTACTTACTGTGTGTTATGTCGGCCATGGGTTCGGCTTCCGCACGTTACGTCGACATCTTCATGCAATGTCGCCTGACTCTCCCGTGCAGAAAATCCTGCGGATACTGTGGGCCATACACTGGTTTATATTTAAATCACAATTAACAGGTTCGCCATGAAAGTCAACGTTAAATTCCAGTTTTTATGTTAATTTCTCTTTCATATTTATGTACGATATTGTATTTTTAATATAAAAACACAGNATTTCTCTTTCATATTTATGTACGATATTGTATTTTTAATATAAAAAACCGGTCCTTTTGCAGTACTATCAAGGCAGCTAAGATACGAATTTATATTTTGCCTACAATAACTTGATAAGCACTACCGCATAATGATCAGCGCTAGTGTGACTTGTTAAGATTGTATGAACACTATTTTAGAGTCATGCATTTTTCACTGTAGTTGTTTCAGGTATTCAAGGCTGTGAAGTCTGCATATGACCACAATAGGTAAGTTCTCAGCTTCTCTGGACTAAGAATGTTGTACTCTAAGATATCATTAGAGAATAAAAATTTTATGTAGTCTAATAAAAGTGATTGCATTACCTACAGAGAAGACAAAAAATTATGTTATATCCCTGATATTTATGATAGTGCCGAATTAAACTATCAGATTTTAAAATCGGAAATCGAACACAAAACTTTTTAACTTAAGCTATGAGTGCTACACTTACAAAAAAGTCCAATAATATATTATAAGATACAAGCAAACATTTGTGATTGGTCACTAGCGAGCATGTACAAATTTTAAATATTGTAAAATAACGTAGGCACGTTTTGACAACTTCATACACACTTTCATTTCTGGACCCATTTTATGCCTATTTTTAGTCCATTGCAAACATGCCAAGCATTGGCATNCTTCATACACACTTTCATTTCTGGACCCATTTTATGCCTATTTTTAGTCCATTGCAAACATGCCAAGCATTGGCATACATGTGGCCTGGCAATTCAGGAAAAAGTATCTTCCCGAAAACTACCAGATGGAGGGAAGTACAAGGATGTCTCTTTCCCTCATACATGCATCATCAGCGTGTGAACATGCTGAAACATTTTAGTCATTCACCTTTGTTGCCTGGCTCAACTATATGGCTCACANGCATCATCAGCGTGTGAACATGCTGAAACATTTTAGTCATTCACCTTTGTTGCCTGGCTCAACTATATGGCTCACAGAGAGCAGCATATATAGGATGAATACCCAAGCATTCCCCACCGACAGGAGAGAGTGGTAGAGAATATATATGAGAGAGGAGGAGAGAGTATGATGTCCCCTCACCAGTTCTCTTGTTTCTGTCATCGTGGNTGGTAGAGAATATATATGAGAGAGGAGGAGAGAGTATGATGTCCCCTCACCAGTTCTCTTGTTTCTGTCATCGTGGGTGGCACGGCTTGTGACTACCTGTCGAAGGCCAGCGTTCTTGTCATCTCCTGGCGACGCTCGTCATCCAAAATTACCTTACAGTTTGTCACCCATCTACTGCATTATCCTTCTCAGGTATGGATTCCCTTTGCCTTCCCTTATTCGTGTTTTCCTTACTCCTTGCATTTATAAAGGCAACCAGATAAATGTTTCAGTTTGCAGACCAGGGCAAGGAGCCACACCAAACACGTAGAAAATTGACTAAGCCACACAACGCAGATGAGCTTCAGAATTGGTATGTAGCATGGTACTCAACTCAAGCCACCTTGAAATTCAGATTGCTGCAGTATGTTGTTATCCCCATGAACAATTGCGCTTAACACTCCGGGTATCCTGCAATAACCATGCCAGATACACTCGATATTATCCATGGTTCCTACCACCATTTCACCACCGCCAGCCTCTTCACCCACCAATTTCGGCNTGGTACTCAACTCAAGCCACCTTGAAATTCAGATTGCTGCAGTATGTTGTTATCCCCATGAACAATTGCGCTTAAAACTCCGGGTATCCTGCAATAACCATACCAGATACACTCGATATTATCCATGGTTCCTACCACCATTTCACCACCGCCAGCCTCTTCACCCACCAATTTCGGCGACTATGAGTTGCAAACATGAGTCTCGTGGAGTTGTTTGCCTGAATAATCTACGATTGTCCCATTAAAGAAAGGTGAGAGATCGAGAGGATTTTAGACAGTTGTGGTTTTCAGCACTGACGATGGTGAAGTGGGGTGGAGATGGAACAGTGGCAGAATGACATAGTGAGACTACCCTGTAAAACCCGCATGGTAATTGCAGCACCCGCCACATTTATCACAAGCAAAAATTTAAGTGTCCCCGCCAGGAATTGAATCTAGTTTGCCATGGTGGGAGGCAGTGGTCTGATGACTTGGCTGCTACTGCCCTGCAAAAAGAAGGGAGACTAGATCAGTTGCACAGACATGTCCCGGCATCAGTCTAGGAGCTTCCTTGAGGCGAACAGTTACAAACCTTGCCAGACAACTCTGAGGAATAGAAACCTCAACCCATACCCCGGAAGGTCAAACAAAAGTAGTAGCATGAGAGAGAAGATACATACAAAAGTTAGAAGCATCATCCTGACATTTGTTCAATCTCCAAAAACACAAAACGTTAAGTTTTAAAACTACAACTTTCTTATGTTAACAATTTTCTTATGTTATGTTGTCTGACATTGGCTTGCTTGGTTTTTTCAGAATTAAATATGATCTAAGAAGCCTTTGCAGGTACATTGTAAATATATGAAAGCTGAAGAATATTTCGCTACAATGGATTATGGTTATAGTGCTACCAAAGAATCACATTCTACTATCAGCAGCACTGGAGTTAATGCAAATCACCTCTGAACATATTATAATTACTTGACATATTTCCAGTACTGGTGATACATAATCAACATTTGTGTAGTGTTACTCTAGCTACTTTTGTCTCACTGTGTTGTGAATATTTTTGTTTCATTTATTTCGTAAAGGAAACCTTTTTACTTGTATGTATATTCAAAGTATATATATTATTGAATATTTTACATAGAATTTAGTTCCATATATCCAGAGCATATGAAAATGGTAAAGTTATAATGTTCATATAACATGTGAAAGAATACAATAAGCAATTGCAGATTGTGAAACGAAACTATTGACAGAATAAGGCTGTAGATTTGGCTTTCTTTATTTGTTTCTTCATGTTGTTGTATGTAAAATATCCCAGACAAGTTTTTCCTAATGTAATAGTTTTAAATCAACCTCGCAAGAGTAAAAATTTTAAGCCGTTCTTCCAGATTGAATAATATTCCTTATACAGGTAGTATGTAAACCCTATGAACTTTATATTTAGGAACATACTGAGGTGTAATTCATTATAAGCTACAAAGAAACATCACCGCGCATAACAGACATTTAATTTGTCTGGGACAATTAATATAAAAGTTTTCTAATAAAATTATAACTAAAAATCTAAATTTGTTTTACTGTGAGAANTCATGTTGTTGTATGTAAAATATCCCAGACAAGTTTTTCCTAATGTAATAGTTTTAAATCAACCTCGCAAGAGTAAAAATTTTAAGCCGTTCTTCCAGATTGAATAATATTCCTTATACAGGTAGTATGTAAACACTATGAACTTTATATTTAGGAACATACTGAGGTGTAATTCATTATAAGCTACAAAGAAACATCCCCGCGGATAACAGACATTTCATTTGTCTGGGACAATTAATATAAAAGTTTTCTAATAAAATTATAACTAAAAATCTAAATTTGTTTTACTGTGAGAAATTCCCGAACCTTTTCTCAGAACCGCACACTTTACCTTCATGATAACAGTTTAAATTGCATAATAAAAATTATTGCTTTATGTTCTGGCAATAATGCACAGATGTAAAATCCGAAGAAGTCCGGTTATGGTGAGCTTTGGCCATCTTCAAATACTAGTTCAGTGATTTTCTAAGTCGAGCAGTAGGTTTAACACGTTATACATCATCGCAATAAGAGCATTTATTTTAGTAATCACTGTTGCTTATAACCCATTTAAATTAAAGGGTGAAAAGCACTCCCACAACCTGGTAACGTCTGAGGTGGTACCGATAATATTACTAGACCAAAATATACATTATTTGACTTATAATGACATAGTTCAGGATTTTGGACAGTAAATTTAATAACTCTACCGAGCTGATTTCGCTCTCAAGTATATGTGTATGTTTAATCATACTACAAGCCTATGGTTATGATTTTTATATTTTGTTGACAATTATCCTTAATGTGGATATACGGGCGTATCAAGTTATTGATAAGAGTTATGTAATGAACACTATATAAAAGAGGTTTATTTAACATTAAGGTTGTACAATATTATTCCAATATAAATATGATTGAAAATGAACGGGGGGAGCTATACAAATATACTGAAATATTAAATGATATTATTATATAAATATTTAACCAGCCACATCTTGTTCATGATTCCGGAGGTTGATTAAGATGGCGCAAGTCGACGGCCGCANAGGGAGCTATACAAATATACTGAAATATTAAATGATATTTTTATATAAATATTTAACCAGCCACATCTTGTTCATGATTCCGGAGGTTGATTAAGATGGCGCAAGTCGACGGCCGCACACGCCCATTTTCAGTGGTCTTCTCGTTCCAATGGCCCGACGATAAAAGCCACCGCCCACGGACTACACTGCCCTATATCGGCTGCGTTGTCCCCGTTTACTGGCCGGTGGAGGGGTTCTGTGGTTTGCGATTTCATAACTAATTTCAGCAATCATGGCCCGAGATAAATAATTGAAGGTGTGATCAGGCAGGCCACTCAGCTAAGGGCCTGACCTCAACTCGCAACACTATGCACAAAACATTTTTATGAAGTTAGTTTGAATATTATGATTTTCGCCATCATTATCATAATCATAATTCCCATCACCACCACATCAACACTGTAGTAGGTATAAACCAGGCCCTCGTAACTCGAACAGCTAAAACGAAACCATACCGAAGATACCCGAAGTTTTACAGCTTCAGCATTAAAAAAAATTATTACATATTTACACAAAGTACATACAATATTCACGTGGCATAAATATACAATAAATAACCATGTAGTTTCTCTCTTAATATATTGTATGAACTCATGACAATTTGCATGTTTTAATTTTGATTGTGGTAGCACAGACTGCTTTGTGTAAGCGCTATTCACGTTTGTTTATTCGTGCCACGTGTATTTTCATGTATATAAGTATAAACCTGGTTGTAATATAGTGTTTCATTTTCACAGTTAGAGTTTATATTCGCTCAAATGTATTTATAATATGAATTAACTATGGATAAGAGAAGCACCAATAATATTGCCCAGAAAATATAGGCCAATCACTATACAAAAATATATAACAGCTGGCGAGGTGTCTACGATACTGCCAACATAAAGTGAGAATGTTTATTTTACTGTGTTCTGAAGTTGGCAGTACCGTAGAACCTACTTTGGCTTGCTTCTGCAAACAAATGAATTGGATAAGGATCTATCGTTATACCCCTGAGTTACAACTCTCCTTGTATGCTCCCTGGTACGAGGGCAAATCAATAAATAAGTTACACTTCCACTTTATGGCCATGTATGACACCACCTATACATAGGCAACACGGCTATGACAACATACAATGTAAGTTCACTTTTCCACATAGTCCCCAAGAGACTGTAAACATTTCTCGGAACGGTCAACCAACTTTTCGATTCCGGATGCGTAGACATCTCCTCCAGCACTATGTAACCACCCGGAGAAAGCTGATTTCACCTCCTCATCGTTGAAACCGGTTGCGTAAAGCAATTAAAGAGAAGCGCCGGGGAAAATTGAGCGCCGGTGTGATTTTGTTGCACGATAACGCANCACCTCCTCATCGTTGAAACCGGTTGCGTAAAGCAATTAAAAAGAAGCGCCGGGGAAAATTGAGCGCCGGTGTGATTTTGTTGCACGATAACGCACCTCACACGGCCCGCCAAACGTCCGAACTGCTGCCGCGATTCAAGTGGGTGGTATGGCAACATCCTCCATACAGTTCAGACTTAACGCCATACGATTTTCATGTTTTCGGTAAGCTGAAAAAGGATCTCGGTGGACGACGATTCCGAAACGATGAGGAGGTGAAAGCAGCTGTCTCCGGGTGGTTACATAGCGCTGGAGGAGATGTCTACGCATCCGGAATCGAAAAGTTGGTTGACCGTTCCGAGAAATGTTTACAGTCTCTTGGGGACTATGTGGAAAAGTGAACTTACATTGTATGTTGTCATAGCCGTGTTGCCTATGTATAGTTGGTTTCATAAATGGTCATAACGTGAAAGTGTAACTTATTTATTGATTTGCCCTNAGCCGTGTTGCCTATGTATAGTTGGTTTCATAAATGGTCATAACGTGAAAGTGTAACTTATTTATTGATTTGCCCTTGTATAAACTAATTCTCTTAAAATTTCGCGTCCACCAGCTGCATGCATAAAACAACTGGCATCTCTAGAGGCTCGCAGAGTTAATTGCACTCCGAGGACGAGAAACTGACGTGATTTAAGCACCTTGCAAAGCGGCATTATAGAAGGAGCTCGTGAGAAGTGTGTGGTACTGCAACTCTATCTCTAAATGTTGGATTTTTTCATTCGGCCATTTCAAGGTTGTACGTCAACTATAAGAATTTTGGTGGGATATCAAACTTATGGCAGCAGTGTGTACCCTGAAATATTTTGAATGAACATGATGAGGGTCAACTGTAAATACTGTTTTCAAGTGACATGCGGGCAAATCTGAAGCTAATAACATTGCATTTAAATGCTGCAACCTCAGTGATCATCCACATGAAGTATGTGTAACATACCAAACATGATATGAGCTTCGGAGACTGATGCCCAATGCGAGCATAACTGCTAACCACATGACCTAGAATTGCATGTCACATTTGGACTTGGAAACACCACCACTGGACACTTGATGAATGATTCTGGGAGATACCAGAGCTTGGGTGTAAAGAAAACAGTCACCTTGAAATTATACAGAGTTGTAGACCTCTCTCCAAGAGACTTAATGCTCATTATATACAGATTACTTCAGACAGAAACCTTGTGGCGTCCATGCCTCTTCATGTTTGTAGTTGTACGACCCAGAGATGGACATACACAGTATTAAACGTGTATCAAAGTTTTATGACTTTAAAATAACAGAGCAGATTTAAGTGCAGTAGCAATTACCCGCACAGAAAACATTTTAGTCTTGGCTTAGCCCATCAAAAGTATCTTATTCAAAACAGATCATACGAAAATATTAAAAATTGCTCCTGCTTTAGGCAAGAAAGAAAGAAATATTCCCCCAAATCAGTATTATAAAAATTCTGCAAACCCATGAGGTGAAATATTTTTATGTTATTTTAAAATGCTAAACAAAACATATACTAAAATTGTTAAAAAAAAACGTAGTACTTAAAGATAAATATAATAACTTTAAAATATGTAAAATAATAAAATATTGATTTTTTTAATAGAAAAATTAGTGTTTTAAATTATTGTAACTGAAATGTTTTCTTTTTATGATGAACATTTTTCTGCTGCACTTAGTACAACTTATAAAAATTTTTTAACAATGAATTATTTTTAGGTGGCAGCACCATTCGTAAAAAATATATATATATATATATAGTGTACATTATCCAGAAAATGAAAATAATACACATTCCCAAATAAATTAAAAATTCTCAAGGAAAATTTGAGAAATGAAAGGTATGTATTTTATCTTTATATTTTACTTACACTAAAAAAAAATAAAAAAACTGAAGTGACTGAAAAAGCATATCATTGAAGTTTTTAGTTTATATTCTATCTCTGTTAGCAGCTTTTAATGTTTAGCCAGTGTGGCTAAATCAGTATGTATAATTCAAGAGAACGAATAAGAAAAAAAATAGAAAAACTGGGTAATAATGGAAGTTTTACTATTTCTATATGATTTATATATTATGTACAGTGGAGTCTCGGTTAACCATCACCCTTTTAACCGTGAGTTTCTGTTTACCGTCAGTAAACTGACACGACAAGTAAAATAATAAAATTGGATACAAAAAACAAACTTAATAAACTAAAAATGAAATAACTTTTTTCTCGCATCATATTATATCAAATTAAGCACATTATTGAGCTGAACAATACATATACTGTACTGTAATACTTTTGTCAATGAATACCCAGTAAAAATACATTCTGTGCGGTGCGGAACGTGAATGACTCACGTTTGTTGTTTATATACAACCTACGTATGTACATACTTCGTAGAATCGTTCCGTCTTCCTCACCATCGTACCGGAATTCTTGGACACTCATCCGCCCTCCCATTTCTACAGTCAGTTCAGTAGCGGTAGTCACTTAGTCAGCAAGTCATTCTCCTCGTCAAAGTGTAGTGTGTTAAAAATGTCTTTGAAACGGAAACGTGTTATATTGGGACTTTCTCAAAAACTTGAAATTATAAAACGACTGCATACAGTAGAAAGTGCGACGAGTATCGCTCCGCTATATGGAATCGGGCGGATGACAGTCAATGAATGTTTAAATGAAGAGGAAGACGATGATACACTCAAGAATTGTCCAAAAATAATTAGCCACAGTAACGCTGAAAACATGTTTTCCAAGTGCATTGAATGGTACGAGCAACAAGAAGAGGCAGATGCTACACAAATATTACTACTACATAAGATACGCAACACGGCAGCAACAAAAGCCCGTGGAGTATTAAAACCAAGGAAAATGACAGACTTTTTTTAGGTAGTATTATACTACTGAACATATACATAATAGTACTGTATTCAATTTTGTTATTTTATCAACATAATAAACATAAGTCTACAATATATAATATCAAATACATACTGTGCTGTACATACTTCTATTGATTGCTACCTGTTAAAAATATAATGCTAAATATCGTATACATTACTATCGCTAGTATCTGCCGAATCTTTGAGAAGGGTGAAGGGGGCATTTCTATTCGCCTATTCTCTCAACCGTCACGGTGACGGCCCCGAGACTGACGGATAATGGAGACTCCACTGTATTTGTTATATAACAAATATTTTGAAAATAAATATAATGTATTTTAAAAAAAAATATCCACAAATTTTGATACTCGATGGGTTTGTAGCTGCAAAAGTAATCAATATATATTCTAATTTCATTAATTAAGAAGAAACTTNGACGGCCCCGAGACTGACGGATAATGGAGACTCCACTGTATTTGTTATATAACAAATATTTTGAAAATAAATATAATGTATTTAAAAAAAAAAAAAATCCACGAATTTTGATACTCGATGGGTTTGTAGCTGCAAAAGTAATCAATATATATTCTAATTTCATTAATTAAGAAGAAACTNAATTTTGATACTCGATGGGTTTGTAGCTGCAAAAGTAATCAATATATATTCTAATTTCATTAATTAAGAAGAAACTTTCTTACAAAAGTTAGCTGTTTAAAAACCAAACAGCACTTTTTACTATGACAGATTAAAATTAAGTCTGTTTTATTATGTAATTTCATGTTTAATACACTAACATTTGTGAAAAATGCAACACCAGGAAGGATACATGTGATTGAAATAAACTTTATGCCACAGATTAGATACATGACAATACACAATTGGTTAGGATTACATAACTGTACAAGATCTCTGTCCCTGAGAATACAGTATGGTGTGAAGCCCTCGCATGCTGCAATCAGAGCCCATAAACATGGCATCCCATCGAAGAGGACCTGTATATGTTCCTGGGAAATCTCCCTAGATACGGTTTGTATAAGAGTCCACAAAGCATAAAAAATGGTTGCTGAAGGACTGTGACAAACAAGTCGCCGGCCAGCCATATCCCAGATATGTTCGATGGACGAAATGTCAGGCGTACGTGCAGGACAGAGAAGCACGGGTACACGTCGTTCATTGAACAATGCTTTCAAATTCCTCGCCACATGTAATCGGGAATTGTTCTGCTGAAATATGGCACGTGGAGTTGCCTGAGGCAGGGGCAGTACCTCGGGATCTAAAACCTCCCTGATGTAGTGGGTGCTTTTCAGATTGCCCTCAATACGTAGTAGTCGAGATCGCATGTTGCATCAATGGTGCCCCACACCATCACGCTTGACGTTTGTCCACTATGCCGCTCCACAATACAGGCTGCCAGATTACTGTCACCACAGTAGTGTCTAACACGTATGCGGCCATCACTGTAGGACGGATTGAAGTGGGACTCGTCCGAAAACTCTACATTTTGCCACTCAGCACGTCAGCGACGGCGTTCAAGTGCTCATTGCCGTGTGAGGCGTTTGTGGTTTCTGGACAATATAAACTGACGCAATGGCATGCGTGCCACCAGCCCAGTCGGCAGCAGACGGCATCGAACCGTAGACGCAGGAGGTCCACGCCCGTTGCAGTGCTCCAGTGTCGAGCCAACACTGTGGACAAGGCTGTATGGTCCGTTATGGCCATGCGGACAAGATTGCTGTCATCTCGTGCTGTGGTCACATTACGTGGTACAGTACCCGCTCGTCGCTGCGTACAAGTCTCTTCTATCCACTTGTTACACACGCGCATCACTGTCGTAGCAACATGGCCCGTAAGAGACGAAATTTAATGGTACGACAAACCCGTTTCCCACGGACCGANCAAGGAGGTCCACACCCGTTGCAGTGCTCCAGTGTCGAGCCAACACTGTGGACAAGGCTGTATGGTCCGTTATGGCCATGCGGACAAGATTGCTGTCATCTCGTGCTGTGGTCACATTACATGGTACAGTACCCGCTCGTCGCTGCGTACAAGTCTCTTCTATCCACTTGTTACACTCACGCATCACTGTCGTAGCAACATGGCCCGTAAGAGACGAAATTTAATGGTACGACAAACCCGTTTCCCACGGACCGANCGCATCACTGTCGTAGCAACATGGCCCGTAAGAGACGAAATTTAATGGTACGACAAACCCGTTTCCCACGGACCGATCATTCTGCCCCATCCGAACTCACTCACATGCTGATATGACGCCCTTTGACGTTGACTATGCATACTGGCACTTGCTATCACTTCGTTTGACGGTTGTTCACTGCCTGAGCTTGGCGTAACACTGACCTTTCCAGTCACACACGAAAGGGCGTTGCTGGACCTATGTGTACACCATCTCTCTGCAATCGTATTCAGTTATTACTGGTACACTGTTCGACGCATCCTCTGAGTTTGGATTCATTCGGGCCATTCTTTCTGGGTGTTGCAATTTTCACAAACAATAGTGTATTTTAAGGTGTATTTATCTAGGGATTTCAGATCATATTTTAGCTCTACTAGCAGGCTTTACATGGTTTAGCAAGTGGGGCTAGTTCAATATATTATACAAGTGAACAAACAAGGAAATTAAATAAAAATAGAACAAAAACAAATGAGCAATTTGAGTTTTGCAAANATATTATACAAGTGAACAAACAAGGAAATTAAATAAAAATAGAACAAAAACAAATGAGCAATTTGAGTTTTGCAAATGTTTGTAAGATTTATAGTTATATTAAAATATACATTTTTTTTTTAGAAATGTGAAATTGGTATGTACCTGCAAAGCCTGGCAGTCAATAGTTTTGTAACGGTACAAGTAATCATGCTATTCTGTAGTTAAATAATTTGGAAGAAATGTTCTTGCAAAAATTAATAACTTTCAAAGATCAAAATTTTTAACTAAGGCAGTTTAAAATTTAGACTCTGCAATGGAATGGGATTTCCTATTTAAGATTTTAAGACCTATTTTCTCATGGATTTACGTTTTGTGATGAAATATATTAATCAATTAATGATAAATCAGCAAAGCTATTAGATAATTATAAAATAATTGTTTTATATTTTATTTCATAATAATGTAATTCAATGTGTAAATTCAATAAACTTTTTTTCAAAAAATAAATGATAAAAGTTTGTAGTAAATCATATTTTAAATGTAATGAATTAAAGTAGCGTGATTAACTACAATAAATGATGTCCTCTAAAACAGAATTTAGAAAAAAAAATGAAAAACCTTTAATTATAAAAGTAAATTTAATTAGGAGAATTATGTTTTAATTAAAATATTGTCTCAAATAAAAGAAAAAGAGAAGTTTTCATAAACGTTGACTGAGATTTAATTGATTTTACTTATGTTAAAATATGTGCTGTCCAAGAATAGAATAGTTTGATTTCCAATANATATTATACAAGTGAACAAACAAGGAAATTAAATAAAAATAGAACAAAAACAAATGAGCAATTTGAGTTTTGCAAGTGTTTGTAAGATTTATAGTTATATTAAAATATACATTTTTTTTTTAGAAATGTGAAATTGGTATGTACCTGCAAAGCCTGGCAGTCAATAGTTTTGTAACGGTACAAGTAATCATGCTATTTATTCTGTAGTTAAAATAATTTGGAAGAAATGTTCTTGCAAAAATTAATAACTTTCAAAGATCAAAATTTTTAACTAAGACAGTTTAAAATTTAGACTCTGCAATGGAATGGGATTTCCTATTTAAGATTTTAAGACCTATTTTCTCACGGATTTACGTTTTGTGATGAAATATATTAATCAATTAATGATAAATCAGCAAAGCTATTAGATAATTATAAAATAATTGTTTTATATTTTATTTCATAATAATGCAATTCAACGTGTAAATTCAATAAACTTTTTTTCAAAAAATAAATGATAAAAGTTTGTAGTAAATCATATTTTAAATGTAATGAATTAAAGTAGCGTGATTAACTACAATAAATGATGTCCTCTAAAACAGAATTTAGAAAAAAAAATGAAAAACCTTTAATTATAAAAGTAAATTTAATTAGGAGAATTATGTTTTAATTAAAATATGGTCTCAAATAAAAGAAAAAGAGAAGTTTTCATAAATGTTGACTGAGATTTAATTGATTTTACTTATGTTAAAATATGTGCTGTCCAAGAATAGAATAGTTTGATTTCCAATAAAATAAGTATATTTAAGAAAAATACNAAAATAAATATATTTAAGAAAAATACTAAAGTATTTAAAAATAATATTATGTTTAGGATTTACGCAGAATGAAATATAATTATTTTCATTTTACAAATAAAGGTTGACGTAATGGGTGTTTTGAAAACAAATTATTTAAAAATGTTTCCAAATATTTTGCTACAAAAAATGCAGTAGTTTTGATTATTCTAATTCCAACAGAATCCAAATGAAAATTTATTTGGAAAGATGTATATTGGACAAACAAGTAAGTGTTTAAATTACATACCTAATATACAAACATTATTTTTAATTTCAGTTTGATGCAATGGCTATTATATTAAATAAGTGTCATTCACAATTCTAGGATTTAAATATTTTTAGTATAGATTTGTCACGATGCCAAAACGGTTAACCAGGTGACTGAACTAACACGCGAACCAGTGGCGACAGCTGAGGAGAGTTCATGAGACCAGAAGTTAAACGTTTGCTGCCATCACAATAATTATACAGGTTGATCCACGAGGAGTTACCGCCACCCACATTGCCAATTTCTTACATCATTTGGAGCAAAATATGTCATATAAATGTGGGACCTATTTCCATTATTTACAGAGTAACTCGAAACATTTGAAATATGACGGATAAAATAATAACCCTTTCAGAAGTAAATACAGTGATGTATTATCAGACAGTTTTGTTTACGTTTGAGCATCACAACTGCGTTTAACAAACTTACAAATCATGTTCCAAAACATTTATGTTTGTGTCCATACATTTGGCGCATACTTAGGAACCGCACGTGTTGCTTCACGTAGCTGCACACGGCTGTCTTCGATTTAGGACAATACAAACATGTTGGTGATGTTTCGTATGGACGATATGAATTTGCGACATGTGCACTACGCCCACATCAATACAGACATGATGTTATCGGATTTAAAGTGACTATGTGCCTTATGCTGGAATGACAAGCACGGATTTTTGACGATCATTAAGGACTGGCCTCTATATAATGGGAGGTACCGACGGGGATTCGATCAGTTCATCGTCGACCATCGAGAATGAGTAACAAGCATATCAAAATTCGGGCAAAGTTGCCTCAAGCTGCGTCATAACAAAGTCGAAGATGGAGGTGGTCTCGTATCAAGAAACGATGGAACTTGTGAAGCTGGTAGAAGAATAATTCGAAATGTTGGCGAACTCGAACGATCTGAGGATGCGGCCAATAAACATTTCGTCCCCGAAACTGGTAATAGCATCATCTCAGAATTGCGCAGTATGTTGACCGAACAAAACACATTATTCCGGAACTACCTGTTCAAGCTCAGGACGAAGATGCAGTGTGTGAAGTCCNGAAACTGGTAATAGCATCATCTCAGAATTGCGCAGTATGTTGACCGAACAAAACACATTATTCCGGAACTACCTGTTCAAGCTCAGGACGAAGATGCAGTGTGTGAAGTCCGAGATCGTCCGCGATATGAGAGCTAAGGACGAGTATGTGACGAGTGTTCAGAGNCGAAGATGCAGTGTGTGAAGTCCGAGATCGTCCGCGATATGAGAGCTAAGGACGAGTATGTGACGAGTGTTCAGAGGCAAATTGCCGACAGATTAAATGTGGCATCTGCGCAAAATGAAAAGAAACTGAAAAACCTGGAAGGATATATTTTATGTAGGTACATTCTCTACCTCGGTTTCCCACCTCGCAACGAAAACTGATATCCGGAACCACAGCAGGGGCATATTAGATTTCTGCAGCGAACGCTTCAACAAGATCAAAAGTATTTTTCGAAGGCTGACGACTAAACCTATAAAAGAGAGCAACCGTAACAATTTTAATTCAGTGCGATGTCGGACATTGCTAGCGAATTGCATGGAGTGATAAAGTATATTCCCTCGAAGTATTTGCTCGCCAAGAGAGCCAAAATTTCGCGCGAGCTTACGAATGAAGAAATCTTTAAGCCCATTACTCGCAGTATCGATGTACTCGGGGAGAGTGATGTAGCTCCTGTAGTCGTGAAGACCGAAGTCGACGATACTGCCGAGCCTACGAAGAAAAGGAAACAAAATGACATACAAACAGATAGGGACGATGGATCGTATGTGGATTTGGCAGACAAGAAAAAGGTACGGAAGAAAGTCATGAAATCTAATGCTCTGGTTCATCGGTACCTATGATAGTAGTACACATCTGGTAATAATGACACGACGTGCGGTGTATACCGGCATAATGATAAATTGTTCCTCGGTGCTGATGAAATAGAGTTTCTACCAGGTGGGATAGTCCAAGTAGGTGATTACAAGATGCATGGAACCCCCGGGCTTTACGAACTGCTATTTTGCAAGGAACCCAGGGAGTTTTCAGAATCCGACCTGTTAAATTAAAAAAAGTTGCTCGAACTCATGCATGCGCTTTACCAGCACAACAGACCCAAAACCGGTGCTTATAAGGACGAAGACCACGAAAAAAATCGAGATTCTCGCAGACCTCTTCAGTGGCCTAGCACTGAAAAGTGGGGAAGGTCTTAAGAAGATACAGTGACAAGACCCTCGACTACGTGTTTTGGGACGACCCGAATTAACTCGTGGATAGACTACGACTTCTGGTCGCATCGCAAAGGTTGGAAATTACTCGCACACCAACAAGATTATATCCATCGTCGAATAACTGAAGGAGGGAGGCTACATACGATCAGTCAGTTGGGAATCGCCCACGAACTGCATGCAGCCACTAGACGCAACCACCATCGACGCGAGGTCATGCTATGTGGGATGAACTACCTATTTCAAGCCGACCTCGTTGAGATGATACCATGTGCTCGGGTCCACAAGGGCTAGAAATACATGCTGGTAGTCATCATTTGCATGGGCCAGGCCGGTCAAGTTGAAGAATGCACGCGGCGCCAAAGAAGTAATGGTGGATGTGTTGCATGAAGGAAGAATCCCGACTAATTTGCAAACCGACCAGAGCAAGGAATTATACAATGTAAAGTTCAAGGTTCTGATGAAGAAACATAACATAAATCATTATTCCAGGTACAGCAATCTCAAAGCATCTATCGTCGAGAGGTTCAACAGAACTCTGAAGTACAAGATGTGGAAACATTTCTCGGCGAATGACAGCTACAAGTGGCTTGATCTACTGCCGAAACTCGTCCATGAGTATAATTCTACCACTCGCATGAAGCCCGAAGACGTCAAGGACGACTACCTGGTTCGGATAATGTATGCCATTCTGAAGGGGAAGGGCCCATGCAAACCTAAAGACAAAATAGGCGACCTGGTGCGCATATCAAAACAGAAAGGCATCTTCGAGAAAAGGTTCACAGCGAATTGAAGCCCTGAAACTGTTTCGAGTGCGACGTATACACAGTTAAACTCCGAGGAATTACTATCTCGAAGATCTGAACAATGTTCCCATCCATGGCGGTTCTTACATCGAAAAAAATCAGGCTACGAAATTTCCAGATTTGTATCTGATAGAGAAGGTCCTGAAACGACGTAATGGAAGTNCATCGAAAAAAATCAGGCTACGAAATTTCCAGATTTGTATCTGATAGAGAAGGTCCTGAAACGACGTAATGGAAGTGCGTACATCAAGTGGTGGGGTTTCCCTGCCCACTACATTTGCTGAGTCGATGAAGCGGACATCGAGAGGTGAACTCGTAATGAAAGAGGAAGATGTATAAAGACTTTTATTCAAGGACTTATGTGTTTCCTCATGTTGTACATTACCGAATAAAATTAGTTTATTTAAAGCATACGTTGTGCTTTTTTATTTAAAAACCCTGCATTTATATAAAAGTATTTAAATAAAAAAATAATTATATCGAAAATAAAATTAGAAATTAAAAATGACAATCTTCGTACTTTGCAGGGAGTATTGTCTCCATTTGGTACAGGTCGATAACACTCTTGCCGACAGTAAATTATCTCTGGTAGCTGATGCTTGGAATATGAGTTACAAACACTAAATAGTGCCCAATACTGAAAAAATATATGTGTTAAAGGTATAAATTAGTGGCCATTGGGCAGATACGATTGATTGGTATGAGTGAAGGAATAATTTGTTACATAAGGCCAATGATTAATTTGGGGAAAGGAGGATGGTTGATAAGGGGTGGGGGTATTTGTTGGTTAGGGTTGTGGGGTGTAGGGNAATGATTAATTTGGGGAAAGGAGGATGGTTGATAAGGGGTGGGGGTATTTGTTGGTTAGGGTTGTGGGGTGTAGGGTGGAGGAACATTGATGTTCCTCGATTTTTATAATTAGTTTTTTCAATTTTTTACTATTGTGAAGGGTTTCAGAGAGTAAGAGAGGGGTGGTGGGGTTGGCTAGGGTTGTGGAGTTAGTGTGTGCTTAATTTTATATGTTCCTCGATTTTTAGAATTACTTTTCCTATTTTTTGCGATTTTTTAAATATTTACAGGGGAAGCAGGTACGAGGTGGCATGAGTGTAAGCTTAACATTATATTTTCCTCAATTTTTTTAGTTATTTTTTCTTTTGTTTGCGATTTTTTATAATTTTGTGGATGGGTGGTGGTAGAGAGTCTTGAAATGCATAAACCACATTTAAAACAACACTTCCATACCTGTCTCGGTGGCCCAGTCATTTAAGGTGTCCACCATGTTGGTGAAATAAGATCTGGAAGTTCTATCCCGCCCTACTCCAGACGATATTTTGAGCTCTGCGAAAATCAAATAGCTGCATGGTAAACACCAAAACCAACCTGACGGTCGAGTGAAGGCAACACCAGAGCCCCTAGCAGGCGGAAGTTGAACGAAGGACAACTGGAAATAAGATAGCGGATGATGGTAGCACACTCTAGATGGAATATATATATATATNGAGCCCCTAGCAGGCGGAAGTTGAACGAAGGACAACTGGAAATAAGATAGCGGATGATGGTAGCACACTCTAGATGGAATATATATATATATAATCAGTGGTACACTCTAGCACACAGAGAGAAAAATCTACAGCAGACGATATCAAAGATGGCAGACGAAGGTGAGTAATTGGGAAACAAGATGAAGGGCAGAAAGAAAATGTCAAGTGGGAACAAGTTGGTGGATGGAAACAAGAATGGTAGACTGAAACAATATGCCCGTAAAGGTAAAGAAAACACAAGATGGCGAAAGTAAACAAGATGATAGATCCAAGATAGCGGTTGGTGCCATGGCACCTCAGCCCCCAGCCCTTGCCCGCGTAGGAACATTCTGTTTCTCATATACTTATCCAATAATCCAGTTACTATGTGTGTAATTAAAAAAAATTGTTTCATTTTTCGCGAGGAACGTGGGAAATATATGAGATCATTTATAACTATTTCTGCAAATTTGCATTATATAAAAAAACAGACATGGGTTTTTGCTGCACTGTGGAGTTAATATCACGTTAATCAAATCATTAAAGACGATAGTTTGTCGCCATTAATACACTCTCTCCTTAATATTGTTAAAGCTTACATATAAAAACTCACAAAACGTTTGAGTATATTCTTCAGGATTAAAAAACATAGAGAGCAAACATATTCGTATTGAAAAACACTGTCTAGCGCAGTTTGGTGATTAAAAAAAAATCTAATTGTGATTATCGTCAATTATAAAAAAAAGAATGAAATAAAAATATACTGTGGTGTTAACAGAAAATGCTGAACTATATGCATATTTATAACAAAATATCGTAGAAAGCAATTATTCCTTAACTATAAAGATAGTGCCAGATCCTACAGAAATATGTCAGTGAAAAATGCAAGGTGCACACAAGAAAGAAGCGCAGTATTCAAGCATCACCATTGATATTTAGAGGTGTAAATATGTTCCCGAGACACAGCCATCCATAACAAGGTCACCAGAANTTCAAGCATCACCATTGATATTTAGAGGTGTAAATATGTTCCCGAGACACAGCCATCCATAACAAGGTCACCAGAAAAATAGTACTATTCTCACCACAGAAAAGTCGAAGTCCAGGTTTTATGCGTAAGAGTTATGTACTCATGCAGATGACGACGTGATGCTCTCATTCTGACAGGTTCCCAAATAAATTTATACATCCTTTAAATAAAGAGATGTCCATGTTTACTATTCTCTTTTGGAATTTATCTTTATAACTCCTTTATCCATAAGTCATTATTACATTTTTATTAGTAAAAGGTTCAAAATTTGCATGATTTTAATTTTATATAATCAGTGTTATGTTATATTTTTATCTAAAGTTTATATTTATAAAAACATATTTTCTTCCTTTGCAAGTTTTGCTATGCCAGTTATCATAATAGGTATTTAAAAATTTCCAGTCTTTCATCTGTATACATAATTCAGCATATTCATATTTTGTTGCCTTAGAAAATCTTTGCGTGAAGTATATTAACTATTATAATTTTAGAAGAATACAAAGAGTAATGATCAGAAACATTCCTTCTTAAGGGACTACTTTTTATCTTTAATTTGTTTGCCAGTTTTATATACGATAGAAGTTTTAATACACAGGGGCAATCCCGTTGCTAAATTTAATGTCAGACACTTCCTTTATTTTTACATAATTACCTCTCTATTTATTATTTATAACAGTCGTCATTTGGATAACTATTTTTATGTACTTTCATGTTTTTTTTATTATCTTATAATATCTATCTCTGGAAATATTTATGTTCCATATATATGTACAAAATTATTTTTACCATTTGTTTCATTGAAATTATAAGCAAAGTAATAATTTAAATTATTATTATTTTTAATTATATTTGAATTTAAAACATCTCTAAGGTTTTTAATAATGTAATTGGTGTTAATTAAGTTCTTAGTTCTACAATATATATATATATTGTACCATTGATTTACTTAGTTTCTCCAGCCTATTATTTATATTAAACACGTGATTACATATTTTTGAAAGTGATAACTAATATACTTCATTAGGTTCTAAAATAATAATTTTAAAATATTTTAAATAATATGCATATATACACTAAAGTGCCAAAAAAACTGCCACACCTGCCTAATACCGCGTAGGACCCCGTGAGCACGCAGAAGTGCCACAAGACGATGTGGCATGGACTCGACTAATGTCTGAAGGTATGCAGGAGGCAGTTCACGCCATAAATCCTGCAGGGCAGTCCACAAATCCATAGAAGTGCGAGGCGGTGGAGATATCTTCTGAACAGCACCTTGCAAGGCATCCCAGATATGCACAATAATGTTCATGTCTGGTGATTTAGGTGGCCAATGGAAGTGTCTAAAGTCAAAAGAGTGTTCCTGGAGCCACTCGATAGCAACTCTCGACGTGTGGGGTGTCGCATTGTCCTGCTGGAATTGTCCACGTCCGTCATAATGCACAATGGACATGTATGGGTGCAGGTGATCGCACAGGATGCTTACGTATCTGTCACCTGTCAGAGTCTTATCTAGACGTATCAGGGGTTCCATTTCATGCCAACTGCACATGCCCCATACAATGACAGAGTCTCCACCGGATTGAACAGTCCCCTGTTGACATGTAGGGTCCATGGATTCATGAGGATGTCTCCATACCCGTACACGTCCATCCACCCGATACAATTGGAAACGAGACTCGTCAGACTAGGCAACATGTTTCCAGTCATCAACAGTCCAATGGTGGTGTTGGCGGTCCCAGGAGAGGCGTAAAGCTTTGTGTCATGCAGTCAACAACGATACACAAGTGGGCATTCGGCTCCGAAAACCCATATCAATGATGGTCCGTTGAATAATTCGCACGCTGACACCGTTGATGTCCCAGCATTGAAATTTGCGCCAATTTGAGAAAGGGTTGCACATATGTCACGTTTAATGATTCTCGTCAGCCGTCGCTTGTCCCGTTCGTTCACGATCTTTTTCCGGCCGCAGCGATGTCGAAGATTTGATGTTTTACTGGATTCCCGATATTCACAGTACACTCATAAAATGGTCGTACGTGAAAATCCAAAATGATGCTATGTCCCATCTCTCATGCGCTGACTGTATCACTGTGTTCAAACTCACTTAAATCTTGATAACCTGCCATTGTAGCAGCAGTAACCGACCTAGCAACTTTGCCAGACGCTTGTTGTCTTATATATGCGCTGCCGACCGCATCGCGTTACTCTGATTGGTTCCATACCTCTGTTATTTGCATATGCATGCCTATACCATTTTTTTTGGCTCACAAGTGTATATATATATCTGTAATTTTATTCCTATATATATATATTTATAAATAAACTATTTGCTTTGCATATTAAAATTTATTTTATTTATCATTAACAATTTTTTTTTAACTTCAATATCATTCTCTTATGTAATTAATTGTTCACAAATTTTTTTCTATCATATCACGTTCTTCAGCTAATGGTTTAAAGTGACGTAATGTTTGACATTATATATTATTAATTCTTCGATCGGTCTCACATTCTTTTCTCTTTCAATAACAATTTTTACAAAAAAAAATTATGTCCTTGTATATTATTTAAAATATCCCATTTAATCTGACATGAACCATGTGTCCACGAGCTTCTTGTGCCCACTCTGATCGCCACAGTCTTATCAACTGCACCAGCTACACCAGGCCGCACCAACCACATCAGGCCAAGAGTGTGTAGTGCAGGTTGACAAGAACGGAACTTGCACCTTCTTTCCAACAAGGATTACATAACTGAAGAGACAACCCTACTTATTTATTTACAAGAGGTAACTCTTTTAATAAATAAGTAGGCGATCCGAAACGGTGTTTACCCCAAAGCTACAGCCGTTGGGCGCACAGGCAAATGGTAGTTACATTGTAGCAGCTCGCGCCACGACATACATCACTCACCCCCAAGTGCCATTGAACTGTCCTGTAAGTCGAAGCTGAAGTGCTAAGTTCCCCAAAGTGTAACCAATAGTACGCAGAATTTTTCCAAACACATCGTACAACATCATCTCATTCACAGCTACAGTCCGGGGTGTGTTTTATTGTACTAAGAGCAATCGAGCATGGCAACCCACACCCCTTTGCCCAGATGGACTCGTCCATCCCTTCAGGAGACAGCCACCTGGCAACACTGTAGCCAGTGAAATCCAAACGCATCACAGGAAATTAAATAGAGACACTTTTCACGAGAAATGTAATCATGTATTTAATGTTTAATTATAAAAGAGCAATTATGTTTTCAAAAGGGGAGATTGCCTATAAAGACCTCCATCCTAGTAANATTTAAAACATATCTAAGGTTTTTAATAATGTAATTGGTGTTAATTAAGTTCTTAGTTCTACAATATATATATATTGTACCATTGATTTACTTAGTTTCTCCAGCCTATTATTTATATTAAACACGTGATTACATATTTNATATATATATATTGTACCATTGATTTACTTAGTTTCTCCAGCCTATTATTTATATTAAACACGTGATTACATATTTTTGAAAGTGATAACTAATATACTTCATTAGGTTCTGAAATAATAATTTTAAAATATTTGAAATAATATGCATATATACACTAAAGTGCCAAAAAAACTGGNCATTAGGTTCTGAAATAATAATTTTAAAATATTTGAAATAATATGCATATATACACTAAAGTGCCAAAAAAACTGGCACACCTGCCTAATATCGCGTAGGACCCCGTGAGCACGCAGAAGTGCCACAAGACGATGTGGCATGAACTCGACTAATGTCTGAAGGTATGCAGGAGGCAGTTCACACCATAAATCCTGCAAGGCAGTCCACAAATCCATAGAAGTGCGAGGCGGTGGAGATATCTTCTGAACAGCACCTTGCAAGGCATCCCAGATATGCTCAATAATGTTCATGTCTGGTGATTTAGGTGGCCAATGGAAGTGTCTAAAGTCAAAAGAGTGTTCCTGGAGCCACTCGATAGCAACTCTCGACGTGTGGGGTGTCACATTGTCCTGCTGGAATTGTCCACGTCCGTCATAATGCACAATGGACATGAATGGGTGCAGGTGATCGGACAGGATGCTTACGTATCTGTCACCTGTCAGAGTCTTATTAGACGTATCAGGGGTTCCATTTCATGCCAACTGCACATGCCCCATACAATGACAGAGTCTCCACCGGATTGAACAGTCCCCTGTTGACATGTAGGGTCCATGGATTCATGAGGATGTCTCCATACCCGTACACGTCCATCCACCCGATACAATTGGAAACGAGACTCGTCAGACTAGGCAACATGTTTCCAGTCATCAACAGTCCAATGGTGGTGTTGGCGGTCCCAGGCGAGGCGTAAAGCTTTGTGTCATGCAGTCAACAACGATACACAAGTGGGCATTCGGCTCCGAAAACCCATATCAATGATGGTCCGTTGAATAATTCGCACGCTGACACCGTTGATGCCCCAGCATTGAAATTTGCGCCAATTTGAGAAAGGGTTGCACATATGTCACGTTTAATGATTCTCGTCAGTCGTCGCTTGTCCCGTTCGTTCACGATCTTTTTCAGGCCGCAGCGATGTCGAATATTTGATGTTTTACTGGATTCCCGATATTCACAGTACACTCATAAAATGGTCGTACGTGAAAATCCAAAATGATGCTATGTCCCATCTCTCATGCGCTGACTGTATCACTGCGTTCAAACTCACTTAAATCTTGATAACCTGCCATTGTAGCAGCAGTAACCGATCTAGCAACTTTGCCAGACGCTTGTTGTCTTATATATGCGCTGCCGACCGCATCGCGTTACTCTGATTGGTTCCATACCTCTGTTATTTGCATATGCATGCCTATACCATTTTTTTTGGCTCACCAGTGTATATATATATCTGTAATTTTATTCCTATATATATATATTTATAAATAAACTATTTGCTATGCATCTTAAAATTTATTTTATTTATCATTACCAATTTTTTTTTAACTTCAATATCATTCTCTTATGTAATTAATTGTTCACAAATTTTTTTCTATCATATCACGTCCTTCAGCTAATGGTTTAAAGTGACGTAATGTTTGACATTATTATATATTATTAATTCTTCGATCGGTCTCACATTCTTTTCTCTTTCAATAACAATTTTTACAAAAAAAAATTATGTCCTTGTATATTATTTAAAATATCCCATTTAATCTGACATGAACCATGTGTCCACGAGCTTCTTGTGCCCACTCTGATCGCCACAGTCTTATCAACTGCACCAGCTACACCAGGCCGCACCAACCACATCAGGCCAAGAGTGTGTAGTGCAGGTTGACAAGAACGGAACTTGCACCTTCTTTCCAACAAGGATTACATAACTGAAGAGACAACCCTACTTATTTATTTACAAGAGGTAACTCTTTTAATAAATAAGTAGGCGATCCGAAACGGTGTTTACCCCAAAGCTACAGCCGTTGGGCGTACGGGCAAATGGTAGTTACATTGTAGCAGCTCGCGCCACGACATACATCACTCACCCCCAAGTGCCATTGAACTGTCCTGTAAGTCGAAGCTGAAGTGCTAAGTTCCCCAAAGTGTAACCAATAGTACGCAGAATTTTTCCAAACACATCGAACAACATCATCTCATTCACAGCTACAGTCCGGGGTGTGTTTTATTGTATTAAGAGCAATCGAGCATGGCAACCCACACCCCTTTGCCCAGATGGACTCGTCCATCCCTTCAGGAGACAGCCACCTGGCAACACTGTAGCCAGTGAAATCCAAATGCATCACAGGAAATTAAATAGAGACACTTTTCACGAGAAATGTAATTATGAANGCATGGCAACCCACACCCCTTTGCCCAGATGGACTCGTCCATCCCTTCAGGAGACAGCCACCTGGCAACACTGTAGCCAGTGAAATCCAAACGCATCACAGGAAATTAAATAGAGACACTTTTCACGAGAAATGTAATCATGTATTTAATGTTTAATTATAAAAGAGCAATTATGTTTTCAAAAGGGGAGATTGCCTATAAAGACCTCCATCCTAGTAACATGTCATTTAGTGAGGCGACACTCCCCGTAAATTTTACATGAACCTTAACATGCATTTGTTAATCAACAGGATGTCACCAATGTGTTTAATTTAATTTATACAATTTTTCACCATTGCCATAATATTACATAGTGTTTTGTCATGTTTTACCACTCCGTTTTTGATGTCGGTTCTCGTCCCTTGTCACTTTGGCAGTTCAACTAAGCACTCGAGCTAGAATGGCGGCGTTTGTTGCCCGCTCCGTGAGCCCCCTTGGTACTATCATTTAGGCTGTTTTCACTTCATTGCAATAGGTACTTAATTAACCGGAATATTTGTTTTCTATCTTTGCTGCACCAAAGGGAGAGCCACCTGCACTCTCACCAGAGAGCTTAAGGCTACTACATATCCGCATTATACCACACTCATTTTCACGCCAAGGTCACCGGCAGGCCGCAAGTGCTGGGTCCGTTTTCTTTCATTATTCACATTTAATAAACCAGAGTGAGTAAACCGCTTTTAAAATTTCAATGTGTTTTAATTCATTGTTCTCTGGTACACATAGGGTACTACACCCTTTGTAGTACCACCCACAATTTTCTAGGATATTTCAGGCGTACGAGATGGCATAATGTCTCGTCATAANTATACAATTTTTCACCATTGCCATAATATTACATAGTGTTTTGTCATGTTTTACCACTCCGTTTTTGATGTCGGTTCTCGTCCCTTGTCACTTTGGCAGTTCAACTAAGCACTCGAGCTAGAATGGCGGCGTTTGTTGCCCGCTCCGTGAGCCCCCTTGGTACTATCATTTAGGCTGTTTTCACTTCATTGCAATAGGTACTTAATTAACCGGAATATTTGTTTTCTATCTTTGCTGCACCAAAGGGAGAGCCACCTGCACTCTCACCAGAGAGCTTAAGGCTACTACATATCCGCATTATACCACACTCATTTTCACGCCAAGGTCACCGGCAGGCCGCAAGTGCTGGGTCCGTTTTCTTTCATTATTCACATTTAATAAACCAGAGTGAGTAAACCGCTTTTAAAATTTCAATGTGTTTTAATTCATTGTCCTCTGGTACACATAGGGTACTACACCCTTTGTAGTACCATCCACAATTTTCTAGGATATTTCAGGCGTACGAGATGGCATAATGTCTCGTCATAAGGTGTAAATAGTGTAACAGTGATTACGCGACAACATCATTTGCAAACTGAAGGAGAACTCCAGGACTTCCTGGGCCGTCGACCGAACAACCCACATCACTAACTCTCCAATGGGTTATGACGCCGGACAATTCTACACTCAACAAGCCCTGGGTAACCTCGACCAGATCAAATCGTTAATTTCAATTAATAATTTATATGGTTTAAAGGGATTTCTATTTAAAATGTTTTACAATATTGGCAATACTTCCTGTATTCATGTCTTAATAGTAAAGTTAATTAATCTCTATTCCAGTCAAATGAAATGAAATATTTTAAAAATATGTTATTTGATTTAATTAGTTTATATTATTAGTACACTTTAATAACTATTTCATTTTTTCAAAACAATTATGCTATGTCATGTTCTAACATTTCTCCATTACCTTATTATTCAATACAAAACCTTTTTCTTTACAATTCATTTGAGCTGCAGGTTCCATGTAGTTTCACCCACCTTCCTTGCTTTACAGGAAGTAATTTTTGCGACCATCTGTATGTTTCGCACACACGAGCTTCGTTTACAGACAGAAGCATATCTTGTCTTTGCTCTAAACAGTTGAGCACCAAGAAGTTCACTGTTGCATAGTGTCACTCTGTATCAGTCAGCTGGGAACCTCGCAGCAGTAGCGTTGGAAGCACGTCCCCTCCTCGCTAATATATTCTGTTCTCTGAGTCCGGCGTTGACGAGTCGTATAGCCATGTTTTGGGATTTTCTGTGACTGGAGTATGATTTATAAGTAAACAATTGTTACTAAGAGTCTGCAACAAGCCAAGCATTCAAGATGCAAGGGCAAAAGTAAATTATGTACCGATTACTGTTTTACGAGATAATCTTGATGCTTCAGTCTGCCGTAAACCTGTGTCCAACGAATGCCTGCTTCAGACTCAATGGCTACCGGCGTCTCTCCGGCCACTTGCCATGAAGAAGCCAGCAGTCGGAAACACATGAGCATAAAAGAAAAGTGCAAATATGGTTAAGCCCTTAGTGATTACATTAGATGGGTGGGAAACTTCCCTTATCTAATTTGAGACTAAATGTTGTCCCTAACGAAAACTTGTGTTTTACATACTACACAAGCAACTGAATTATTAATGACAATGCACTTTCGTGTTATGTTTACGTGCACATTGTGTTGGAAACGTGTCTATCAGAGTCTGTAAACCTGTTGACAGTTGCATAATAAACATATTCACTTTTACACTCACCATAACTAAATAAACACACTGAAATGCCCCCAGTTAGGTGATGCCTGTGGGGGCTAATCTTATGTTGGCATGGGTGAAGCCCTCACCCCAAGTAGGAAGTCGTTGGCACTTCACTTTGACCCAATTTGAAATTATGTTTCAAAACACAGTTCACGTGTGGCTTACACTTTGGGTAAACTGGGAATAATTGGGCTCGGCTTTTGGGGTACACTAACACTGGTAAACACTTTGTGTTGCGCAATATCGTTGGTTGTTCATATGCATTCTGACCAGAGGCGCTACGAAGCCTGGCATCACCTTCACGCATGCTACACTGGGTGTGATCACACATCCTAGTCGATTGGGATTCGAACCACGAGGTTGTCCTGGTGTCACCCACTGGGTCGTATCAAAGTTTAGACAGTCAGCTGACTCGCGTGTTCCTGAGCAAAGCGGGAGTATTCCCTAATGCCATCGATATACTGTTGCTGATGGCCTCACCCATTGTTTGAAAGAAAAGTGGAGTTTGTATTCAGCACTGTTAATGTTAGTTATCATATACATTTTCATGTAACTGGTGGTTTTGCCTATCGCAAGTGATGTCACATAGACGTTGTAATGCCTTGTAGAATAGGTGTTGAGTGTGTGGATGCGGACATTTTCTATAAATTACACAGAGCTGCAATACCTGACTGCTACAACTTTGAGAATGGGCATTAACGAAGGATAAACTGAAAATGGCGTGGAGGTACTACAATTAAACGAAATAAACATCCTGAAAGGAAATTTAGACATTCTGGTTACACACATACAGAAAAATTACAAATGGATGGAAAAATTCTTATTTTATTTCGAAGTTAACATGTTGCATTTTAAGACAATAATGTTTGTTTAATATATTGTAAATATATGGTTATGTTTATTAATAATTTTTTGGAAAGAAAGAATTTGGGGAAAGTGAAAAATATAATTTAGTATTTTGTTGTCTGATTAATCAGTATATTTTTTTTTAACACAACATTCTATTTACTTCATGGTCATTCCAAAACCACGATAACTTTTAATTTACTCAGTTGTTGTTCTTTAATTTACTCTACTCTTGCAGTAACGTTTTGGTTTGCCAGCGTGATGTGGAANTTAATTTACTCAGTTGTTGTTCTTTAATTTACTCTACTCTTGCAGTAACGTTTTGGTTTGCCAGCGTGATGTGGAAAACTCTCAGATATTAAACTTTTCGATATGATCGATATCTCTTGTATGTACTAGAATGTGTTTATATTTATTGTATACACACAAATCGTTTGTCTGTGATGGAAATTAAAGGTAAAGTTTGTTTTCTTTTTAGGAGAGAGTCAAATTTGAGTAATTACGACCTGTAAATTCTGATTTGCTGTAAATGAAAAAAATATATGGTAATTATCCAGTTCAGTGACTTTTCTGGAAAAGAAAATTCCCGGAAAACGGTATATTTCCACTCTACTAATGACGCAGAACACCTATATACGAGGGGCATTAACGTATGACTAATTGCTCAATATGTACCCACCTAACCTAACAGAACCTAACCCCACAATGTGTGAATCACTATTTTACATTTTTAAACTAACCTAGATTTGTAGGGGGTGATTATTAAGTTTAGGGGCTTTTCTGAACAAAACGTCCTAGACCAACAAAATTTGCATTATTGGGTTCTGTACAGCTTACCTTGTTCATATTCAAGAGGGCGTAATGTTAAAATAAGTAGAACATATTTTAAAAAATTGCGAAATGTACGAGCAGTTTGCTTGGTTTGTTTACGTATATTAACGTCCACCGCCATTATTAATGGCCGCGCATTGCTGATTCCACGCTACATAGTGGCCACGGATGTAAATACGGTCAATTTAAAAAAAATCAGTCACCATTGCATCTTTGCCGGGTCTAGGAAATATACCATTTTCCGTGAATTTTTTTTTTTCAGAAAAGTTCCCAAACTTAATAATTACCCAATCCTAGGTTAGTTTAAATATGTAAAATAGTGATTCACCCATCATGGTGTTAGGTTCTGTTAGGTTAGGTGGGTACATATTAAGAAATTAGTTGTACGTAAATGCCGCTTGTATATTCGTGTTCTGCATCATTAGTAGAGTGGAGATGTACCATTTTCCGTGAAATTTTTTGTTTTTTACAGAAAAACCCCTAAACTTAATAATTACCGGTAAGCTTTGCAGAACCCATTAATGCTACTTTTGTTGGTCTAGGATGTTTTGTTCAGAAAAGCTGCTAAACTGTACAATTACCAGAATATCAATTAACTCACCTAGGTAGGCGGCGGGTACAATTCCTCTGTCCTTGGCCAATTCAACCTTACCTCACTCAATGAAACACCATGGTCTACCAAAACGCCACATAGGCGAATATTACGCATTGAACCACTCGTTCATAGCAGAATATTACGTACTGGAGCACTCGTTCATAGGCGAATATAACGCACAGAAGCATCGTTCTTGCTTTCTCTGTTTTTAAATCCGTCGGATTGGGACATCACAACTCACCCCGGCAAAGACACAAAGGCATAAAGGCTACTGAACTGCCTCAAAAATGTCCGTTAAAATCACATCTGACACGTCATGGTGACGTAACAATACCCACAAGCTAATAAGGCGACGGCAGGAATTATGGCATCATCAAAAATCATGGCATCTGCCGTAAACAAACCGGTGGACCGCTCGTATTTTTAACTATTTTATTTAATACTTCTACTTATTTTAACATGATGCCCTCCTGAATATTAACAAGGTAAGCTGTTCAGAATCCATTAATGCTACTTTCGTTTATCTAGGATGTTTCCTTCAGAAAATTCACAACTGGATAATTACCATGTTAAAAAAAATTTTTTTAACTTACCTACTTTAAAACTAAGTGTTAGGTGTGAGCCCGCTTTAGGGGCGGGAGTTAAGTGTGTCACAGGGGACTAGGCCCCATACGCCTTCAAGGGAAGGAAATAATGGAAGGAGACATGCATCATGGCAGCAAGAGATTGGGTTGCCATGGCCACGCTTCGGCCATGACAACCTCCCTAAAGTGTACTTATACGAAGAAGATAAAGGGAAAAACTGGCATAGACCCCGTAAAAGCCCTTTCGACAGGAAATAATTAAAAATTGTTGCATGCATTAACAGAAAATGTTACAGGAGACAGATAGGTAGAAACCATGATCTTTAATATTGGGTAGAAAAAATACTAGTAGAGAGGGGGCAGGACATCTTGAATTTCATTTAGCGCTGGCTTAACCAGAGTGGTGCTTTCACATCACTCTGGTGGGGTCACAATGTAACATTTTATTTTAGGGTTTATATATGTGTGTGTGTGTGTGCATATATATATATATATATATATATATGATAGAGAGAGTAGATAGGGATGGATAGAGTAGTTTGTTTTATAATAAGTGTGATTTTTATATAGGCTACCTTTGTGTTTGGCTAAGTGCATAGTTCCTAAAAGTTTATATTTCACCTATTTTAAGTGCTAATTTGCATGCATCTTTTGGAATATTTGAATGCATAACTGCTGTAAACGTGCAAATTATTCTTTGTTTTTTCATGTCACTAGTTTTCAGCAATTTAAAAATTCAGAAATTTTTTTCCACCACTATGAAATAAACTGTACTGTAACTTATCTTATGAGTNTTTTCAGCAATTTAAAAATTCAGAAATTTTTTTCCACCACTATGAAATAAACTGTACTGTAACTTATCTTATGAGTAATACTGATGGAATGCTGTGTATTCATAATGATATTTTTTTTCACCTGGTAAATTTGTTTTATTGTGTGTTGCAGGAAATTGTGAAGAAATATGTATCATTTTGACTTTGATTACTTCTTTCTGGCCAATCAACTGTGTTGGTAGGTGGACTGGCTCTCTGTTTTCATGAAATTGTTGTAATCAAATTTGGCACCTTACTGATACAGAAAAAGTTAAAACAGTTAGAAAACTGTGATAGCTCATTGCTAAGATAAAACTGTAATTATGAAGACTGGGCTCATCAGAAGGAAAGAGTTACAACGCAAAATGTAGGCTATTTAGGGTAAAGTGAGCACTTTTGAAAGCTGTCTCATTTGAAATAATATCCAATAAATATATTTTATTTTGATGTTATACGTTAACTTCAGAGTGCAGTGGAATATACACACTGTGTTTATTACTTAAATGACAATATTTATTTAGAAAGGTAGTTAAAAGGATAAAAATGGCTGCAATAAAATAGTAACTAGGGCCTCAAAAGTGCTCACTTTACTGTGAACAGCCTTTAATTATATGTCTTGATAGTACTATTCATGCTATAGTCCATTCACGGTTACTTCCAACTTTTGTGAAGCCCTGCTAGAGTTCTACTTTCATCATATTGATCCGCCTCATGCGAAATTAGCTAAACCGAATCTAGAAAATTACGCCAAAGAGACAAGGCATGATATTCGTGCGCTCTCAGTGTAATTATAGTTTGCATGGGAACCTTTCCTTACTAGGCATTACCAACACCTATTTTCTCACTGTTTTTATTTATATTAATTATAAATGAAATATTAAAATGCATTCTTAAAATATAAATAAAATTTCAATTTAACCAAAAAGATGGCTCTTTTGTGTTCTTTTATGTTAACACAAGTATTAAATGCTTGTGATAGATAACACAATTAGAAAACAACCAACTACCTCCTACATGAGGTGATTTTTCAAAGGTCTATTTCAAAAAGTGTGAAGAAACGGCGAGTAGGCTATGAAGCATAATCTTATGGTCACATTGGTATATTTCCTGTACAAGGTAAGAATCTCCACAGAAAGGAGTGCTATGACGACCAAGGAAAGAACNTGGTCACATTGGTATATTTCCTGTACAAGGTAAGAATCTCCACAGAAAGGAGTGCTATGACGACCAAGGAAAGAACGGGGTAAAACACATAAAGAACATGTGAAAACAATGAAGAAATGTAAAATAAATAAAAAAAAATACTCAAAAATAAATAGCCACGATTGTGAATTCATGCAAAAAATCTGTGTCGCTCTGCTACCTGGAGCGCGAGTGATNATGTGAAAACAATGAAGAAATGTAAAATAAATTAAAAAAATTACTCAAAAATAAATAGCCACGATTGTGAATTCATGCAAAAAATCTGTGTCGCTCTGCTACCTGGAGCGCGAGTGATAACATGCACAAGGGCCACACCATTTTACCCGTTTAATTTATTTTACCCAAATCATACATGAAAAAAAATTTCCATTAAATTTTCCTAATATGCATATTAGTCTGAAATATATTTTAACACAAATGAAATCCAAATCATCTCATGGATATGATGAATCAAGTAGTAGTCATTAAATTCTGTACAGTTCAGTTATCTTTATCATTAAGTATAAAATGTAATACATCTTTACAGTATGGTGTTTTTCCAGAAATATTAAAATGTGCTTACGTAATTCCATGGTATAAAATTGGAGAGAAGACAAATATAAAGAATTATAGGCCTATATCTTTGTTAACTAGTTTTTGAAAGGTTCTTGAAAAGGTGATATATATTTGCTTAGTACAAAATCAAATATTAACAGCCTCTCAATTTGGTTTTAAAAAAAAATATGTCCCCGATGATGCAATATATAAACTTGCCTAGGACATAATTGAGTTACTGCATACTAAAGAACATGCTATAAGTGTATTATGTGACCTTGCCAAGGCCTTTAATTGTGTTAACCATAACATATTAATAAAAAAATTGAAATGTTATAGTATTAGAGACAACCAAATAAATCTGCTTTTGTCATATTTGAGTTTGAGAAAGCAAAGTGTCTTAATTCAAAATGATAATTCAGGTAATAAGTTTGTCTCTAAACCAGGTACAGTAAAGCATGGTGTACCTCAGGGCACTATTTTAGGGTCCGTAGTGTTTTTACTCTATAAAAATGACATTCCATATGGCATAGACAAACAGGCTTCTGCCATACTATTTGCAGAGTATTTTAATAAAAATTCTTCTTTTGATAACTTATCAGAAGTAGCTAGGAAGACACTTAATTCATTTGTAAATTTATCTGGTGCTAACAAGTTTACTTTGAATTTGGATAAAGCTAATTGTATTGCATTTTCAACTTCAAATACTCTCTATAGCAACTGAAAAATTTAATGCTCTAACAAATAACTACAACAAACTCATGTAACTAAATTTATTGGCATTTACATTTATGGCAAACTAAACTGGAAAACATAATAATAAACCAATCAATAAACTAAATTCTGCTTGCTTTGCTCTTCGTTGTTTGGCAAATAATTTGGATATTAAACTTTTACTATGCTTAGTTTCATTCTATTTTGAAATATGGTATTATTACTTGGGGCAATGATAGTGAAGTCAAAAAGGGTTTTATTATTTACAGAAGAAAGCCATGATAATAATAAGTAATTGTAATTCTAAAGTTACTTGTAGACCACTATTTAAAAAGTATGAATTCTGTCTTTGCATTCTTATATATTTATTTTACTCTAATTTTTTATACAAAAA
Organism: Clitarchus hookeri; assembly: GCA_002778355.1. Lineage (NCBI taxonomy): Eukaryota > Metazoa > Arthropoda > Insecta > Phasmatodea > Phasmatidae > Clitarchus > Clitarchus hookeri. The sequence continues at coordinate 121,965 of NQII01000169.1, forward strand.
TTTGGAATTATTCCATATAAATTTGTCGGTACATTCACATTATACAAGATTGTCGTGACTTACATTACCCATCAAATAAGCTATTATTACATCGAAGAGGGATACACTATTCTGCTTTGAAATTATATATAAACTTCCTATTTTTCTTAAAGGTCTCTGCATAACCAAAGATAAAAAATTTAATCATAAATTAAAAGAATATTTGCTTGATCACATGTTCTATTCCACTGATGAATACTTCAATTCATATGGACGAGATTATTATTCATCAATTTTTATTTTCCTCACTGTTTTGGGTGCTCTTACTGTCATGATAGTTTGTAGTATATTGCATATATTGCTTGTTTATTTATTGTACTAGGTCTATTATAATTTGTAATTATTGCTAGTATTTTATTATTTTATTTTTTTTAAATTTATTAAATCTTTTGATGTAATTTCTATTTTTTAAACTTGCATTGTATAGTAATCTGCTGTGTGCAATTTTGGTAAGATATTACATATTTTTGTAATTTTTAAATGTAAAGGGTTGACAGAGTGAATGTAATAAATAAAAAAAATTAAAGGTAACCAACAATTTGGGGGGAAAATATGCAGGTAATACAGATTTTTGCTTGAAATCACAATTCTATAGCGGTGTGTTGGGATGACCGAGTGAGGAGGGGGTTATTTTAGAAAATTACATCACGTTATAGTCAGCAGTTATAAGCAACAGTGACGTTATTGTACTCACCTTTGTTGGTGGTGCGTACAACTATGTGGCATCTGGAAGAAGTGGTGCTTAAACATTCTATCGTTAGGAAACCGAAGGCAAAACATGAATCCTGCCAGATTTCTGATGATACGCAAATTGGTAAACGTCCAGTTACCACTCTCTGTGTAGCTGACTCATATCCTCGCAAGACACCAGCACATTCCCTCTCTATTTGTAAATCCCAGTTATTCACTCGGTAAAATAAGTAAAATGCAGATGCATAGCGAATGTAGAAAAATTCCTCTCACCATGTACCTTACTACCTTTGATCCATGGGCTACTTGACCTGAAATTTTCCACGCTAGTGGTAAATGCTGATGCAATGTACTGTTTCACTTTTTTTTAATGGCAGTTAGGGACTGCGGTGTCAAGGGCAACATGGTGGCTTGTGTAAACAACTGGTAACTCCATTCCATCCCTAATTTTTTCTTCATGAAACATACAACTNCGAAACATACAACTAGGTATTTCCAAAATGTGTAGTTTCATCGTGGTAAGTACACTTACATTCAAACACATTAAACCTGCTTCATGGCAGTTTATTTAGCTCTAACCATGTAACCTTATTTAACATGTTCACATATTTGTAACTCTTGGAGGCCTAGTAGAAGTAAAATATAGCACATTTAATCGGAAGATACACTTTCTTCAGATGAACCCCTAATCTAGCTGATTACACACAGAATGTTTGCTGTAAAAGAGTTGAGTGGATGAGGTAAAGCAAAGATTTGGATTTGGTAATTATGAAGACTAGAGGCTCATCAGAAGGAAAGATTTACAATACAAAACAATGTTGTGTATTGTTGATAATACTATTTGTACTAAAGCATAATCCAATTGTTGCATTTGTATATTTTGTATACAATGTAAGAATCCTGATAGATGGGAGGGCTACAAAGACCAGGGAAATTGTGGGGTAAAATGTATAAAGAACTAAAAATAAATTTAAACGTTTTTCAAAATAAAAAAAGGGCTACGTAACTGTGAATTCACACAAAAATCAGTACTACTGCACCACACTAATTTAGATGCTACATTCTGTCAGCGGTCACGTGAGTGGTCCAAACATGTGTATTGCGAATGGAACTAGTTTTAGTGGTGTCACCTCAGAATTAAAAATCATTACTCCAGTAGTAAAGTAACAGAGTAACGGTTAAGGAAAGAAAGTGTAAACATGATTTTAAAATGAACATGATGTAAACAAAAAGCTGTGTTTATAAATATTTACTGATTAAAAAAAATTATTATATACATAATAGTTCTACTTTCCACAACGTAAACATTAACATTGTGTCCAAAAATGCAGCAGTTATACAACGTGTTTTGGAAACATGTGACCAAATTGTGCCAGGGGATTGCTGACATGAAAAGAAGAAATTTGGAATATGACACCCATGGTCCATCCTTACTAATATTANCCAGGGGATTGCTGACATGAAAAGAAGAAATTTGGAATATGACACCCATGGTCCATCCTTACTAATATTATAAATGCAAAAGTGTGTTTGTTTGTTTGTCCTTCTTTCACGTCGCAATGGAGAAATGTGATTTTTTGCACAGAGATAGTTGGAGGGCCGGGAAGTGACATAGGATACTTTCTATCACAAAAAAATTTCTCATTGCCTCAGGAAAAATTTGTTTTGTAAAAATAGCGCTCGGGGCACAATGCTGCGTCAATGTAAGTTGTTGGTGTGAGACGAAAGAACAATGTCACACAAAAAAGCGATAGAGACCCTAAACTGAACTCTACAGGATATACGAAACACTACAGACATTATGGGAGGAATGGTTGTANACAATGCTGCGTCAATGTAAGTTGTTGGTGTGAGACGAAAGAACAATGTCACACAAAAAAGCGATAGAGACCCTAAACTGAACTCTACAGGATATACGAAACACTACAGACATTATGGGAGGAATGGTTGTATTACTGGCGGGTGACTTCCACCAAACTCTACCAGTGATTCAGAGGGGCAAACCTGCAGATGAAATCAAAGCATGTCTCAAGTCGTCAAGCTTATGGGCAAATGTCAAGAAATTCAGCTTGACGACAAATATGAGAGTGCACCTCTACAATGACGTTGATACAGGACATTATGCTGATACACTATTAAAAATTGGAAATGGGTTGTTAGAAACAGATGCCAAGGGCTGTGTGTCACTAGCGGGGGATTTTAGTAATTTGGCGNAAAAATTGGAAATGGGTTGTTAGAAACAGATGCCAAGGGCTGTGTGTCACTAGCGGGGGATTTTAGTAATTTGGCGCAGAGTGATATGGAACTGATTGCTAGCATTTACCGAGATCTACAAATAAATATAAATGACGACCAGTGGCTATGTAAAAGAGCAATTCTAGCACCAAATAATGACATCATTAGTGCTCTGTTCTGTGTTTATGATCAGTGTCTGTCTACTAACAAATACTGTTATTTCTCCCTATAAGTTTGTTACCATAACCATGCAAGCGAAGCCGCGGGTAAAAGTTAGTCTCAAATTATAAGGGCTGCAGAATTCCTTAAAGACAGTCCGAAAGGCATACTGTGGCATATTATGAAAAGTATGAAAACTACTTGCATTAAAACATCTTCATTTGTTATACAAATTAATTAAACCAAGATCTTGGATACAATGAAGGTATGGTAAGTCGTACTCACCCCCATCATGTAAAAAAAAAAGCTGTTTGTACTCTGTTATTGCAAACAAATTTGTTACCTTGAGGTAAAATTACTGTGATGCCATCATATTAAGCAGTACGTCATGATTAGTCTAAAAGCCACTCTTGTTCCAACTCTCTAGGACCCACAGTTTTCGTGGAAAATGCACACAAAGGTTTCAGCAATACTATGGCCTGGTGGGTAGGCAACACATCCTACACCCAGAGGTAAATGCATGCTAGCTCTAATACGGTGTCACATGCTGAATTATTGCCAAGGACAAACAGGTAGCACACAAATTACTTTAGTAAATGCGCTACACCAATGTTTAGTGGTTTGGTGGCAAATTACGAAGCAAGGAGGTAGAAACAATGGCAAAACTCTTCTGTGCAACTGCCTACCTCTGGCCGTTCTGCAGATACAGTAACTACATGTTTTAGCAGGTAGTAGAAATGTGTGAATTCATTTTAATTTGTCTTGATTTCATGTGATAATGATTAGGGATAGTACATTATGGTGCAAGCAATGTGACTCTGTACTAATGCCTTTAATAAATTTGGTTAGTCAAAATGGTTCAAAGATTTTGCATGTGTGGTGGTTGGTATGAGCACAGATGACACTCATTGACAGTACATTAAAACATATATTGCAGCCATTACAGCTTCTTATTGGANGTTGGTATGAGCACAGATGACACTCATTGACAGTACATTAAAACATATATTGCAGCCATTACAGCTTCTTATTGGAAAAAAACTTCATACTAGCAACTGTTCTAAATGCACACCTCCAACCTCATTGCTTTAGACTGGCGTACCCTTTCAGACACACCTGGTGTGTGTCTCGCACCTTATGGCAGACAGTCATGACCCTCACTAAAAANGACTGGCGTACCCTTTCAGACACACCTGGTGTGTGTCTCGCACCTTATGGCAGACAGTCATGACCCTCACTAAAAAGGTGTCCTCGGATTCAATGGGTCTCTCGTATACCAATGCCTTGAGAAATCCCCACAGCCAAAAGTCTAATGNAAAAAGGTGTCCTCGGATTCAATGGGTCTCTCGTATACCAATGCCTTGAGAAATCCCCACAGCCAAAAGTCTAATGGGGTAAGGTCCAGCGAGTGTGGTGGCCTTTGAACAGGCCTGCACCTCCCTATCCAGTGATCGGGATATGCTGCGTTCACGTGGTCACGCACAATTCGCATTAAATAGAGTGGAACGCCATTGTGTTGTAGCCACATCTGTTGTCTGACAGCAAGCGGAACATCCTCCAGTAAGTCTGGTAAAGTAAACTGCAGAAAATATCAATACTGGAAGTTTGTCAAACAGGTTGGCAGTAAGTATGGCCCAATAACATTGTTGCCAAGTATTCCAGCGAAAATGTTCATTGAATATTGGTGCTGGTAGCCCGTCACTGCAGTTGCATGTGGATTAGTCATCCCAGATGTAACTATTTTGACTATTAAAATACCCTTCCTGTGTAAATGTGGCTTCATCTAAGAAGATAAAAACAGCCTGAAAATCTGGAACCATTTCATACTGATGCAGGAACCACTTCATACTGATGCAGGAACCACTGGCTAAAATCTTGATAAGAGGCATTAACCGCTGGCTGTAATACTTGCACCTTTCGCATACTCTACGGCCACAGCAGCTGTTCATGTAGTGCACTACATACTGTCCAATTCAATGCACCATTGCGTGTGCGATAGCATCGGTGCTAGTAGAAGGGTTTTCCTGTGCACTCTCCAAGGCTGCCTCTGCAAAATGTAGGGTTCGAATGCTTCTCTGTTGACCTCGTCCACCTCGCTCAGAAANTGTAGGGTTCGAATGCTTCTCTGTTGACCTCGTCCACCTCGCTCAGAAACTTACCCGTTTCTCATAGTCGCTGTGTGACTTTTCCGAATGTATGACTGTTAGACTGACATCGTGCATGATATAGTTGGCTGTACAAACATGTAACTTCCCTTTAATTTCCTCGCTTCTCCATGCACCAACACCATGTCCATAATCTCTGAATTGTGTAAGATGCCATGTCCCCTCTCTTGCAGTAGTGAAGCTATACAATGACACGCAGTGTATAACAGGTTGTTCTGGCATTGACACAACGTGCGTCCACTATTGCAAGTCCGATTCAGGTAAACAAATCACTGATGGTAGTATGAAGTTAACAGTTTCCTGGTAAGATGTCAGTGTCTTCATCTCTTCATCACTACCCACACTTACGCACAACCCCACTAAAACATGTGGTTACAGTATCAGAGTTAGGCAGTTTTACATAAACCTTTTTTTTCTTTGCTTCNTGCCATGTCCCCTCTCTTGCAGTAGTGAAGCTATACAATGACACGCAGTGTATAACAGGTTGTTCTGGCATTGACGCAACGTGCGTCCACTATTGCAAGTCCGATTCAGGTAAACAAATCACTGATGGTAGTATGAAGTTAACAGTTTCCTGGTAAGATGTCAGTGTCCTCATCTCTTCATCACTACCCACACTTATGCACAACCCCACTAAAACATGTGGTTACAGTATCAGAGTTAGGCAGTTTTACATAAACCTTTTTTTTCTTTGCTTCNGCACAACCCCACTAAAACATGTGGTTACAGTATCAGAGTTAGGCAGTTTTACATAAACCTTTTTTTTCTTTGCTTCTACACCCTTGCTTCATAATGTGCTGCCAAACACAACTAAACATCTGTGTAGCATATTTACTAATAATTAAGTTATTTATTTACTGCCTATTTGTTCTTGGCGATAATTATTTGTGTGATGCCGTATTACAGCCAGCATTTTTTTACCTCCGGATGTAGGATGTGTTGCCTACCTACAAGGCCATTGTATTGCTACAACTGAAGCCTTTGTGTGTGTTTTACACGAAAATGGTGGGTCGTACAGAGTTGCAACAAGGTGCCTTTTTGGCTAATTGCGACGTACCGCTTAATATGATTGCATCACACATCACTTTTACCTCAAGGTAACATATTTGTATGCAATAACTGGGTGCAAACTGCTATTTTTTTACATGATGGAGGTGAGTACAACATACCATACCTTCATTGTATCCATGATCTTAGTTTAATTAATTTGTATACAAAATTTTGATCCTCCAACGCAAGTACTTTTCCTAATATCCCACATATTATGCTTTTCGGACTCCACCTTCAAGGGCTTCTACTGCCCTTTTTATTTGAGATGGACCATGGGTTTCATATTACATTATTCTTTTCAAGTCAGCAAATCCGTGGCACAATTTGGCCCCGTGCTTCTGAAATGCGTTGTATAAGTAAACCTTTAATTAAAAAACACGAATTGATTGTAACCAGAATGTACACATTTCCTTTCTTTTAGTTTAGTTCTATTTAACTTCCTGCCATTTTCAGTTTACCCTCCTTCATTACTTTCCGAAATAGTATGCATAAAAGTTTTACTCTGGTAAAATGCTCAGCGAAATTACTCTGCTGTTTTGGGACACCACCAAGAGTGAGTAAAATGTTTACTTAAGAGCTTTGGAGAAGCCAAAAAGTAAAATTTACTCTTAGAGAAATGTTTTGGAACACAACTCGTAACTGAATGCAAACTATAGCCTCAAAACATGCTCCCATGTGCTTCTACGACTCAAGGTTGAGTATTTATTAATTTTATTAGAACATACCTATTTTTATTGTTACATTATAACAGTACAGAAAATACTGTTTTTATCTGGCTTATTATTTATTTCAATGAATGCATAAAATCCTGCCAATTTCAGCCATTTTAAACTGTTTCTTCATTATAGCAACCTATGAGTGCAAAATAATTGTTAGGAATCTCAACTTTTGCAAAATGAAAAATTTTCAAAAAATTATATGCATCAACTTTGCTAATCATGATGAAATGAATTTAATGGGGGCATCACAATGTTCTTCTCTACATACTATGAAATATGATAGTGGGAAGGACTATGAAATCAGAAGAATGGGGTGGTAAAACACACAAACTGCATTACAGGCAAGATCAAACCTAACAATAGGCAAATCACAGGGGGTGGGTGTGCCAACATGCTATCGTGCATCGGATAAAGAGCAATAACAAATTACTGTAATTAAATTGTGTAATTTAACGACAGTAAATGCAATATAACTTAACTGAACCTAAATTCACAGCAGGTGGGTAACTAGGTGTGGGTGTGCTGACTCGCTAACGCATGTCGGAGAAGTCCATAACTAACAGGAATAAAGGACTGTAATTAAATTGTATCGGAATAAGAGTTAAACCTGAGTCATAGTTTTTTCTGATGGCATTGGCAGTCAACTAATTTATAATGTTTACTTAAAGTGCTTGTTGGTTGGTATCATTTTTACAGTCATCTTACCATCGGTCTGAATATTGCATTATTTTTCTCATTGTATTAAGGATTTAATTTTAAGATGCTGTCGTCTATTGAACAACTGTTAGGGAGTGGCCTGCCATTTTCGGTGGCACACAGTGTCCAGGCAGCGAGGTAAACTTCACTTCTCCACCGTCCCCTCATTTTGCTCCTAGCCATCGGCTGCAGAGAGATATATTTACAAAATAGTTCCCCTAATAATTAGCAGGAAGAACATTTTATGTATAAAGGGAAACATAATGGTTTATTGGAATCTATAACATTTGTATTGTAGAGGAAATCGGATGGCAATAAATATGTATTGAGCAGTAATTTTTATCTTGAGTATTTTTTTCGTCACCAGTGGTTTAAGGGCTCCACCTGACTGGTGCATGAAGAGTATTACAAAGGTTTGGTAGAAAACACTTGATTCAAAGAAATGGTTTTATATTTTTACCAGGTGTCTGTAAACAAAAAAAGTATTTAAGAAATGTTTTGTGCCCAAAGACAAGTTTCAAACTGTCCTTTTAACTCCAAGGATTATTTTTGTGGGTGTAAAAATGGCAAGCACTGGTGATTTCAGAATCAGTTTTAGCTGCTAAATTTTATATATATAAACTTAAGTGTTTTCTTTTGGTACACAACATACGTGTATCTTTATTAGTGTGCCGTAAAAGTATAGTGTCACTGCTCATGTTCAGGTAGGTCACAGATGGGAAAACTGCATGCCTTGCACATACACACGAGGCAAGTGGTGAGTGAGCAAGAGTAGGCCTTAGAGTTCGTGCATTTCGAGGCAATGTACAAAGTAGCTGTACGCAGGCAGGCAGGCCTGGCTTAACTGTAACTGTCTCAAACAACCCTTGTTATTTTAACTTTTAAAGTATTAATATAGACACAGATGTTCATGTGTGTGAAGACATTCTATTTTAGTGATAGTTCTGAAAGTAATGTCATTTGTAGAGGGGAGGCTGGAACCCCTTTAAATCCTTCTCTCAATATAGTCATTCTATGCAGACAGGTGTGACATTTGGCAGTTTCATATCAAAGATATATTTAAATATAGTCGAAAAAGCTTTCACAGCAGTGTGTGACAAAGTTATATCCCACATGCACAATTATAACTACAAAATCTCAAAACTCGCTTAATTATAAGAACATTGAAAGTCTCTGGCTGTGTAATGCAATATGCCCTTGTGGCAACACCTTTTTATTTGTTCATTGTAAAGGNGTGACAAAGTATGAAGTAACAAAATTAATGCAATATGCCCTTGTGGCAACACCTTTTTATTTGTTCATTGTAAAGGAAGGCTGGTGGTAGAATGATTCACAGTAGTGTATGATGTGTGTTTGCAGCACCCAGCAACAATGTGTTTGTGGTTCTGAGTCAAGGTGGGTCATCCTACACAAAGACACAAGCTGAACATGCAAGGAAACACCTGCTCAATCAGGCGAGGGATGCTGACAAAGTGAGTTGTTATATCGGCTGTTACATGATTTCCTGGGGTAATGGTTATCGGAGTTGTTAATATTTTTCTTAGTGTACTACAATAATTTTATTTAAATAAAATTGGTACTTGACAGTGTAGTTTGGAAGAGAGCTGTTAAACTGCATTGTAAATAGGCATAAGTCAGTTTCGAACCTTTTAAAGATATTGTATCCTTCCCTCCATTGTAAAAGGTACATTATCTTGAGTGCACAGTTTTCTTCACCAGTACTCTAAACAGGTTTTATTTCTGGTGATTTAAAAGCTATAAAAGTTTTGAAAGTTAAATGAAGAGGTCTCATTATGGTTTAATGAATCTTATCTTTATGTACTAGGTCCTGCATTTCATGGGGTTTTTCCGAGCATTGGATTTCATGTACATTGGAAAATTACATTTTAAGGAGGACTACAGAGTATTGTTTTACTTCATTTTGTGTATCTGCTAATGCTCTTGAAAAATAAGCTGTATGTTAACTTCTGCAGCTAAGAATAGTCTCTTCTGTTTTTATGACCTGCTGCTAGCTTTTCATTGATATGGGTGTGCCACATTTTAATTTTATTGTAAGCAAGTATGAGAGACCCGGGCACTAGGGCTGTGTGCAATATTCACTTTGCAGTATTGTTTCTATACTTGTTAATATTTTGGTGCAAGTGCATTTTATAAATATCATAAAATACTGTTGTTTTAAATTCATTAATATATCACTAATATCAGTAAGTTCTGTGCCATGTGCCAGAACAGTACACTGCAACTGGGTTGGGCATGAACCACATTGAAGAAAATACAGCCAACTCTCGAAATTTACCTTCCACAGTTTCCAGGAAAAGGTTCACTATTTTGAAGGAGATATCATTGAAATTTGAACTGATTCTGATGCACCCCCAACTNCAGTTTCCAGGAAAAGGTTCACTATTTTGAAGGAGATATCATTGAAATTTGAACTGATTCTGATGCACCCCCAACCCACATATGCAAAAATTGTTTTAAATTTTTACTTGGACCTTTTGCACAGCTTTAGCACAAAATTACATGATATATTTGTTAAATACAGTCAAATGTGACTTGTTTTAATTGACTTTAACCCTCAAAAAACTAAAAAATTGCATCATGTTCAATTGTTTTTAGATAAAATTTAACATGGTTTAATGAAATATTAATTTACTTTAATATTTTGACATCTTCCGATAGAAATTATACCCTAGATAGACATGTAGGTCCTTCCCTCGTCTCCATAAAAGCCTGAAAACAGCATGTCACGCAACTTTTATTGAACTTGAATTCCATATCACTGACGTCTTGCAGGAAAATCAGAGAATTTATTATTTACATGTTATGTTACTATCACAGGTCCATTGCACAGTTCTTCATGATCTTTACACTCGCAACATGAGGGTGGTAATAGGTGGATGTCCTAATGCAGTTACAAATAACATGGTTCCATTCACTGTCGCTCTGAACAAGCTGTGTACAACAGAACCAAGCGACCTTGCCAGGGTGACATACGAGGGGAAGGTGGCAGGTGGCGGCATAGCTGCGTGCACACCTTCCTGATCAATACTTGTGTTCTGGTCTCTCGCCTACCGACCACAGAGCACGGACTACTTGCATTGTAAATGTGCTTGTAAGACTGGCGGGCAGCGTAACGTATGGCATTTAAAAATATCCAATGTTTAAATAAAACATTTGATAATTTCAATTTTTTGTGGACTTGTCTTACAAATTATATGTGCTGATTAATGTAAATTATTGTAAGTAGGGATTATTTCCAATTTAAAAGATCATTTAAGAGTGTTGACACANCAGTTTCCAGGAAAAGGTTCACTATTTTGAAGGAGATATCATTGAAATTTGAACTGATTCTGATGCACCCCCAACTCACATATGCAAAAATTGTTTTAAATTTTTACTTGGACCTTTTGCACAGCTTTAGCACAAAATTACATGATATATTTGTTAAATACAGTCAAATGTGACTTAACCTTCAAAAAACTAAAAAATTGCATCATGTTCAATTGTTTTTAGATAAAATTTAACATGGTTTAATGAAATATTAATTTACTTTAATATTTTGACATCTTCCGATAGAAATTATACCCTATATAGACATGTAGGTCCTTCCCTCGTCTCCATAAAAGCCTGAAAACAGCATGTCACGCAACTTTTATTGAACTTGAATTCCATATCACTGACGTCTTGCAGGAAAATCAGAGAATTTATTATTTACATGTTATGTTACTATCACAGGTCCATTGCACAGTTCTTCATGATCTTTACACTCGCAACATGAGGGTGGTAATAGGTGGATGTCCTAATGCAGTTACAAATAACGTGGTTCCATTCACTGTCGCTCTGAACAAGCTGTGTACAACAGAACCAAGCAACCTTGCCAGGGTGACATACGAGGGGAAGGTGGCAGGTGGCGGCATAGCTGCGTGCGCACCTTCCTGATCAATACTTATGTTCTGGTCTCTCGCCTACCGACCACAGAGCACGGACTACTTGCATTGTAAATGTGCTTGTAAGACTGGCGGTCAGCGTAATGTATGGCATTTTAAAATATCCAATGTTTAAATAAAACATTTGACCATTTCAATTTTTTGTGGACTTGTCTTACAAATTCTATGTGCTGATTAATGTAAATTATTGTAAGTAGGGATTATTTCCAATTTAAAAGATCATTTAAGAGTGTTGACACANTATGTGCTGATTAATGTAAATTATTGTAAGTAGGGATTATTTCCAATTTAAAAGATCATTTAAGAGTGTTGACACACAAATAAAAATGGGTATCTGTAAACAACAGATATATTCAGTAATTTTAAGAACTGAATATGAAAACTTACAGTATCCACCAACACGACAGATGCGACAACTAGTCTTCCACTTGTAAGCACACAAAAGCAGAGTAATTTTCTTGCTTTCATTTGCAGGTACATAATTTCATCTTTGAACACATCAGTTGACTAACACACATAATGTGCACTTTAGAATGCCCATCTTTTGCTTGCAAACATAAAAGCATTTTTATAAGATGTGAAACACCCCCCTTCTTGATAGATGTGTATGAGCCTAGGAATTTTTTTTAGTGTTGAGTTGAGTGAACCTACAGAAAAGTTCCAGAGCTTCGAGTTGAGCTGAAATTTTTCCATGACATATTTTGGTAAAAAAATTTTTACAATAAAGATAATATTTGTGTTTTTATGGTAAACTATGTTCATATCTGCAGCTCTGAAGAATCATTTTAACCGGAACATACCTGCCTTATAGATAATTGTTTCCGCAATCAATAAAGTTTTACTCTTTAGTAAACTATGAAGGAAAGTCTCTTTGTGTACCGCATCTTAGTTTGGTTCACGGTCTAGATTTTATGCTAAATTTGACAGTAACCTGTGTTTATATCAGCAGTTTTGATGAATAATTTTTACCGGAACACGTCCATCTTTTACGTTNGTGTTTATATCAGCAGTTTTGATGAATAATTTTTACCGGAACACGTCCATCTTTTACGTTACTGTTTCGTGATTAAATGGTCTTATTTTCTAGCTAACTATATGAAACTTCCCATCAGGCGCTACATCTTAGGCTGAGTCGCGGCCCATATTTTATGCTATTTTTGGCGATAATCTGTGTTCATATCTGCAGTTCTGAGGAATAATTTAACCGCCTTGTTGACTATTGTTTCATGAATGAATGTCTTATTATCTAGGAAATTGCAAACAAAACGTCTTGTCTGCTGCATCTTAGGCTAATTTTTAGGCTCCATTTTTATGCTAATTTTGACAGTAATCTGTATATAATCACCATATTACCTAGCCATTGTAAAAAAAATTGTCTTGTCGAGCACAGCATCTTAATGCTGTGCTACAATCTTTGTAGCATTCCCATGATAAAATAGCAGTAGTGTTACCATTTGAGTCTGGAAAAATGCTGTCCACAACTGCAATAAGGAAACACTTATGCAACCATTCAATACTAACAAACAATGATTTACGTGGGTCACATTTATTTTTATCTACACTGGAAAAAATTTGTTTTGACTAAAGAATATTTGAACATTTAAATTTAAATTTACTTAAGTNTTATTTTTATCTACACTGGAAAAAATTTGTTTTGACTAAAGAATATTTGAACATTTAAATTTAAATTTACTTAAGTTGAGCACAAACAGATATTGGAAATGTACTATAAAGTTCATTTAACAGAGAAAAGGGAGAGGGTTTATGATGAAAGAAAGCAAAACTAAAAGAGGGGTACCAGACAGTTAGGGTAAACTTTTATCATCATCTAAGTATTTCCGACAGTTTAAAACTACTGCTGCCGCTTCCTTTGAATTTTTTCTCATAGATAGCATGCACCCCAGAATTCTTTAACATTAATTTGGTAAACAAAATGTGCGCTATCACGAGTACAGTGTTTGTGGCACATTACTAAGAACGTTACTACAGGGTACATGGCAACTCCTTTGTTGACTCTAACAGGTGACTGAAAATTGTAATTTTAGCCTTTCTCCAAGTTTATCATAATCTATTGATATGCTCATCAGATATGAAAGGGGATTGTGATCCTAAGTCAAGAAGCACGTGCATGTGTTGAAGATTGCCACTAGCAGCTTGAATATGAGCAACAGCAGCACCCGCCATCATTGTGCTTGTANGCTCATCAGATATGAAAGGGGATTGTGATCCTAAGTCAAGAAGCACGTGCATGTGTTGAAGATTGCCACTAGCAGCTTGAATATGAGCAACAGCAGCACCCGCCATCATTGTGCTTGTATGGCTACATGAACTTCTCAGTGAGACTGCAATAGAGATGTAACTTGAAACAGGACACGTNCCATCATTGTGCTTGTATGGCTACATGAACTTCTCAGTGAGACTGCAATAGAGATGTAACTTGAAACAGGACACGTATCACCTTGTCTCAGTGTTGACACGTTAATCACAGTCTCATTACTGACTGCCTCATCACCATCTCACGGTTGTCCATGATTCAGTGGTTTAAAAGAGTGTGAGTAACTCCGGCCGGCACTGAAGTATCATTTACATCAGCCATGGGGAAAGTGTGGTCAGTGGGCCATTAATGGTTCGCAAGCTTAATTTGAATGTCCTGCTGCAACTTTCCAAAATAATTTTGGAATTGGCATGCGCACATGACTGAAGTGGCCTGCAGTGGCCCATGAAGTATTTTATAAATGACTGCAAGATCTGTCAGGTAATAATTTCTAGATGTGATAGTACTGTATGAATACTTTTGGAAATTTGTAGTATAAAAATTTCACATATTACTTGGACTCAACAATTATTTTTCCCAGTTTCGGTATAGAACCAACAAAGCCATAAGATGTAAAGGTGTGCCGTAAACAATCATTTCAGGACATGAATATCTCATATCTGGTAACTCACTTGACAATAAAAGTTGATGGTGTGGCCCACAGCATGAACTTGAGATCTGGATTTGGCCCCGACGTGAAAAAACTTTTACTCTTGATTTATGTAAAGCATTGGTTTCCCGCAGTGAGAACATTTTACTTTCGGTGTGCAGTCCTTAACCTGATGTTGCTTCAGACAGTTGAAGGACAGGTGATGCAGTCTTACTATATCCCATTTCTGTTCTTATAACTGGTTAAGAAATACTGGATACTGGTAAAGGCTATGAACTTCCTTGCATATTACACAAACTTGCTGATGAGCACTAGTGAGAAATGCCATTCTGGCATTTGTAGGTACACTGCCATGTGAAACCCAATTTGTAACATCATGTGGNGAGCACTAGTGAGAAATGCCATTCTGGCATTTGTAGGTACACTGCCATGTGAAACCCAATTTGTAACATCATGTGATGATGACATGCTTGAGGATGCAAGATGATCTGCTGCCACTGTTGTCTAACAATGGAACTTGAGAAATTGAGCATTTGGCCATTTGGCCAAAACTAACATCTTTTTGTGCCAATTCAAATTGCTGATGAGTGTCTGTACCAAGCTTAAGCAACACAATATTCAAAATATAGAACTCCACTCAGCAACTGGNTCAAATTGCTGATGAGTGTCTGTACCAAGCTTAAGCAACACAATATTCAAAATATAGAACTCCACTCAGCAACTGGAAACTTGAGTACCCTTTAAAGCTCCGAGATTTTCCCTCAGCAATGTACCAAGTTTCTTCAGGCCCATAGAGAGTGTGCAGTAATAGAAATTGCATTGTTATCCAAATGTTTTTTCCTCACGTCTTGGTACTGTTCTGTTAAGGTTCCTATGCTAGTTTGTAATTTTTTTGTGACAGAGGCAAAGTGTTGATTAGGTTAAATGGTTCTACAGATCAAGATGAAAGAAGATATCAGCGCTGCTCCACAGCAGAAACTTGTCCACTCTGTTGCATCTGTTTTAAAGCTTCGGTATCTTGACTGAACTTGAATTGTGTCTTTGATGCTGTTCTTTGCTCACCACTGGTGCTGGAGGGGCCGCGGTGTAGTGGTTAGACTACTTGCCTCCCACCTAGGTGAACAGAGTTCATTTCCCAGTGGTATCACTGCTGGATATTCGTATGTTGGAATCTTGCTGGACGATTCCTCTGATGGACGGGTTCTCTCAGGTGTTTCCCATTTCCCCCACCATTGCATTCTGGCACTACTCCGTACTCACCTCGTTTCACCCTCATCAGCACTCTGACTTTGATGTTAAGAGCCGCCAAAATCTCTCCACTCCACTCCACTCCTACCACTGGTGCTAGCATAGAATTCAACTACCTTGGCATGAACCTCTNGCCAAAATCTCTCCACTCCACTCCACTCCTACCACTGGTGCTAGCATAGAATTCAACTACCTTGGCATGAACCTCTTGGACTCTGTAAAACACAGTGTCAGACTCTTCATCATCTACCTCGTAAGAACTATTATCTCTGTCAGCGCTTGATTATGGGCCTTAAACAGATCCAAATGCCCAGTAGTATTTTCAACTTTGTGAGCGCAACCAAGCAATTTATTTGACCTTTCATCAGCTGTAAGCGTGCTTTTATTTGTTTACAGGACATTTTAATAAAAAGGTGGAAAAACATTTTTAAAATAATGCATGGTATAACCAGCAACATCTTNTAAAATAATGCATGGTATAACCAGCAACATCTTGAAATGATTGCACCAATACACACAATTTGTGATATGCTATCTGTTGACTCGGTCAGTACCAAGACGTGACACGCAAAGGACACAGATCTCACCACGACCATTACAGATTACTGTTCCACACAGAAAAAAAAATCAAAATTCACAATATGTATGGCAGTGCAGACTATGAGTCACCACTGATTCCCAGCATAGGGGACCATGNAAAAAAATCAAAATTCACAATATGTATGGCAGTGCAGACTATGAGTCACCACTGATTCCCAGCATAGGGGACCATGTTTGGAAATCTGGTTCTCACATGATGCTATTGAAGCACAAAGCATTGCCTTCATGGTCAAGAATTTCATGATGTTTTTAAGTCCAGAGGACGACATACGCTTGTATAGTCTAGCAGAACTGGCGCTGTAGTTGATAAATCAGATACCACTGTTGCAAGCTAAGTAGTGCTTAGACTGTAAAACTATTTCTCTGGGACACATTCTAAAGCCACCCATGGAGCAATACACACCTTCCCCCTCCACCCCTTGTGCCACGACCATATATCAATACTCAAGCAAACAAAACAGTGTCATATCCAGTCCCAACACTGAAATGCAGAATACATCAGTCTCAACACCAACACACTTGGGCAGAGAATGAATGGCCACGGATTTTGGCATGTGGGAATCATGCCAGACGATGGCGCTGGTTGGCTGATTTTCTTGGGTATCTCCTGTTTCACCCACCCTTTCATTCTGGGGCTGCTCCTTACTCACCTCACTTCACCCTCATCAGCTCTCAATACCTTGATGTTAAAGACCTGCCCAAATGTCTTCACTCACTCACTTAGGTAAACTACAAATATTGTAGAATAAAATTAATTTGAGTTGCTTATTTAGAAATGCTTATCTTTGTCACTGAGGGGCATTAAAATTAACAATGCTGTATTTATTATTGGTGCCATTAATAAGTGATTTTGAATGCAAAATTTTGTTTACAGTACATATATTTAGTGAAGCTGTATCGTTGCTTGTTACCCATAGTAGTATAGAATATTTAGAGTTCCTGCTTGCTAACCATAAAGGCTTAGCTTTCAGTCCCACTTTGGGCTTTGACATACTGTGAAACGTCTTTGCCACATTTATCAAGAAACTAGGAAAAAATTTACAAATTGCAGCAGACAAAGGTTGCATTCCTTTTTGTACTGTCAGCAGCTGAGATTTAAACTGTAAGTTAGTTCACAGTCTAGTAGGCATTGAGTTTGACCTTATAAGATACATAGTCACACAGAAGTAGGTAAACATTGGAGTATCCGAGACATTGTTATTGACAGTTTACAAGATATTGAGTGGGAGATGTTAAACTACAAAAGTTCAGGAAATGCATACATATAAATTGTTTATTTTACGAGTAGTAAGGATTCGTAAACTAAAAGTATTTACTAGTGTTATTTATTTTATTTTTTCAGACTTTGCCTGTAGTTTATTTGATGCATGAAGAGTTTCTCCATCCAGGGGCCTGGACAGTGCTTCCCATCATACAGAAGTATGTTCCTGGCTTGGACAGTGGTTTGTAACAAATATAGCAATAACACAGAATTAGTTGCTAAATGCTAAAACAAATTTGTATTTCTACACTTGACTAATTTTGGCTAATGGTGCTTGATGGGGGACCGTGGCTGTAGCTCCACAATTTGCACGTGTGATGCGATTACATTTGGTATAGTCGGTTCACGACGGGAAGAAACTTTTGAAAATCAACCTTTGAAAAAACACCCNGGTTAGATACGTCAATGGATGCCATGCTGGTAGGTTTGTGGGCACCAATGGGTGTTTAGTTCGACTCTCCAAAGTTGTAGGTTTACGCAGCCTGTTAATTTTGGAGGAGCTATTGTAAGGGGCTTCCCAGTCCTGAGTCCCATTTGGAAATGTAGCCTATCTGGCCCTGCGTTGGACGCCAAGAAAGAAGCTTGATGCTCCACCTGTTTGGGTTGACTTCAGCAGGTGGGCCTCGCCGCAGCTTCCTCCCCTAGGGACCATGATGCTGGAGTTTCGTTAACAGGAGATGTGGTGTGGTGGCAGTTTTGTATAGTCGAGACTGACAACAGTCCTCTGGGCTTTTAGTGTTGCTGGATGTATCACTGATTGAGTGTTAAAACTGATTGAGTGTCAAACTCTAGTTGACAGGTGGCCTTGGCAGGTGTAGTGGTATATGTTGCGTTTGGTCGCTGCTTTGGGGATGTAGTGGGGACTGGAGAGAGAGCGCGTGGTATGCGAAAGCCTGATACGGTGACTCCTCCCTGGTAGCTTCTTCCCGAAATAGTAGAGGTCGACTGTGGGGTGGTTGAGCCATTCCTCAGTCTTGCAGCTTCCTTACATCAGTTGGAGTACACACTGCTGGCCCCCTGGTGGGACTCCACAATCTCCCTGGCCAAGGCCTTCTGCTGTTCAAATCTATGGTGCAGTATAAAGGATGCAGACAGACAGAGAGAGAGAGAGAGAGATATAGAGATATAGAGATATAGAGATATAGATAGATAGATAGATAGATAGATAGATAGATAGATAGATAGATAGATAGATAGATAGATAGATAGATAGATAGATAGATATATAGATATATAGATAGATATATAGATAGATATATAGATAGATATATAGATATAGATAGAGATATAGATAGAGATATAGATAGAGATATAGATAGAGATATAGATAGAGATATAGATATAGATATAGATATAGAGATAGATATAGATATAGATATAGAGATAGATATAGATATAGATATAGAGATAGATATAGATAGATATAGATAGATATAGATAGATATAGATAGATATAGATAGATATAGATAGNGAAGTTATTCAGCACTTGTGCATTCTCGCATTGTAAAGCAATAGTAAAAAAAACTAATTTTTTTAATATGTGAAAAGGGTATATAGTCACCTCGCTTGGTGGGTTGTTGATGTAACGTATGTTCTGCTTTGCAGGTTTGTGTATACTATATCTGTAACCGGCGTTTAATTTGAACGCCTGTCTGCCTGCCTGAAACAGGTGTAAATCACTACATACAGGTGAAAGTAATTTTTCACTTGTCTGTTGGACAGATAATAAATTGACAAGAGAACTTGATACCATATTTACTTGTGTATGCCGTGCAAAATTTCATCCAATACGGTTGCATATTTACTAAGATATTCCTCTTCTTTCTCTTAGTTTACAACTTTCATTCTCACAATAAAAACACCTCATTAAACTTCTGTCATCCTTTGTGATTTTATACTGGCAGAGTGCTGAAAAGAACCATGTCCATCCAGCCAACATGCAACGTTACAATACATTTGCAAGCTAAGTATTCTACCATAGTGCTATAAAACTATTTGTATGAGACATATCCCAAAGCCATCCATGGAGCAACATACCTTTCCCCTTCTCCCCTTGTGTCTTGACCATGCATCATGGCTCAAGCAAACAAAGCAATGTCTTATCCAGTCCCAGATAACGTGTCATGCAGTTGTTGTTTCGTAAACATTTTATTTAACATTTATTACTAGTAATTATTCATATTAGTGCTTTGTGGATGTTTTAATTATGTGGAAATATGTGCAGTGAAGGGAAACAGTTAGTTTTATATGTACTTTACAGTGACTTAAAGAGGAAACACAAGCTTATGCTGGTGAAAGTGACAGCAATGAAGAGTGTGATGAAAAATAATATTACAGTTGAATTAAGTAGAAATACATTTACAGTTCTGATTTCCTGTATAGGGATTTACTATGTGACAACAATTTAGAGAACAATGCTGATATTTTTAAAAAAAAATTTCTTGTATCGTTATTATATTTTAGCCATGCAGGTTATGTTACAGACAGGCATGAGGAAATAGGAACCTGTCCATAATATATATTCTCTGAAATTCCTTACAATTAATTCCTTTTCAGTAACCACATTGTCCATTCCGCTAGCTGGTGTCGTCTGTGCATGTGAGCTGAAATTAGTGTCAGCAGGCTGGTAGAAGGTGCAGGTATGCTGCAAAGAGTAGGCCAGCCGTCCAATCAGGTGGCATCCACCAGGCAGGGTTGTTCACTTGGTGCCGGCAGTAGTTCTCATATATTGGGTAGCATAGTGCCCTGCTGCTTGAGGGAAACTTGTCTCATTGTGGTGGAAGTTGTTGAACCATATTTCCGATTATTCTCCTTTCCTCTGAAATGGGTGTTCTGTACTGCAGGAATTACAGTGTTACAGGGAGCAGTGAGGTGCTAAGCCAATCTAGCCCACAGGATCAGGATTTTGGGATAATTCTAGGCACAGGTATGTCTGACCCAAACATTACAGTTGACAGTACTCTGTGCCATAGTGAGCACCTGAAGTGTAAGCAGTGATATCAGCCCCCTCGGTGACGATGGCTGTTGGTATGCACACACTCCACAACTGTTTAGGCCACCAAGGCCTGGTGCTCTCTTGCTAATATGGTAATAAAGTCTTGGATGTTGGTGTGAGGATGCTGGATGGAAAGCTGTACCTCAGCTGTCTATAAAACAGTCACTTGTAACTGGCTGTTGAACCACTTCACAGTTCCATGCTCAAAGGTGGAGAATTCCAGTGATCTCCTCCTATAGATAGCTTGGTATCAGTGGATTGCAACATTTGTGCAACACTGTGGTTGAGAGGTGTCAGAAGGCAAAAATTCATATTGGGCATTTAATATTCTCACACCTATAAAGTTTACCACAAGGCTTATAGGACTATCAATAATATTCAGTTATGCAAAATATGGTACTATACTCTGAGCAATCACTATACATTTCAAGCAAATAACAGGCTCCCAATTAAAAAACCAGCACACTAAAAAATATTGGATTAAAATACTTAAAACACTATTAAAACTTTCCGTGCATGAGGGGGAAGGTGGTTGTACATAGGGAAACTTCTATCAAAGCTTTC
Organism: Clitarchus hookeri; assembly: GCA_002778355.1. Taxonomy (NCBI): domain Eukaryota; kingdom Metazoa; phylum Arthropoda; class Insecta; order Phasmatodea; family Phasmatidae; genus Clitarchus; species Clitarchus hookeri. The sequence goes on from NQII01000169.1 coordinate 143,258, forward strand.
CAACTCATTCCAATAAAATACACATTTCAAATCTAAAACAAACATAAAACAAATTAAGAGAGGAGCAACTTGAAATCTTTATCAAAGACCTCGTACAATTAAAAATTATAAAAATCACTTGCCATTGCAATTGTAAGTATTTGCCACAGTTTAAGTCTGTAATTCCCTAAAAAATCAGAATTGAATTGCAGGAAAAATGAGTAGTAATATGGGAACAAAATGAATTATTCACTGGTACTGGGCCATCCATGAGTGCCATGTCACAGAATAAATTATTACCATATCTGTTCAACTGTTTTGACTCATACTGAAAAAATATGTTGAGACAGCTTCACATAATGCTTTAAAATCATAGAGCATTCAATGTCCCTAATTGCTATGCTGGTGTCTGCCGTAAAGCAGTTTAAGTTGAACCAAACTGCAGGCAAACAAAACTATAATTTGGAAAAAATATCATGCTACAACACTCCTCGTAACGAACTCTAACTATGCCTCGTTTATAACATTACTGCAAACATGCACTAAAAATGACAAAACAAATTATGACTCACCAGTTTAAGGGTGCCCCAGGGATAAAGACCATGAAAGACTAGAAGCTAGTGGTATTATAGAAGGTGAAAACATACTACAGTGGAACAGCGTTATAACGAGTATGGCCTATAGCGTCACATCCGCTATTGCGATAGTTTTTTAATGCACCATCATTTTCCCTATAATTTGAAAGGTACTTAATTTAGTTTATAACGCAAATCTGTTAATGAAGCCTTTCGCTATAGCGATACGAACATTTTTAAACTCGTATTTGTTAAATGTTTAAACACGTCGTGTCGCAAGTGACATTCACCTATTTGCCACGCGTGAGCCAGCCTTTGTTAGTCTGTNGTGAGTTACCCCTCCTCAGCCAGCGGCCGGAAGGGTGGTAGGCCAGCACGTGCTCAAACGCCGAGTGGTGGTGTGATGTGAGCAGTCAACATACAGGCGGCTGCAGCAGCAGGTCCGCAGGTCACTGCCCTTGCATCACGTATGTTTAGTGGCATGTAATGCTAATGGAATTTGACATGTGGGCCACAGCTGTGGTGGGAGTTGGAGGCATGATCGATGTTGCCCGTGAGTCATCAAGTATACTGTGATTAGTAATGCCTTATTAATTTTAATATTCACTTAAGCAGGCTAAAGCATTTTATATGGATGAAAAAATTTACCTCATTCCAAGCTCATGCCATAGTTTTACAGGAATTGAAGTTATTCAGCACTTGTGCATTCTCGCATTGTAAAGCAATAGTAAAAAAAACTAATTTTTTTAATATGTGAAANTGAAGTTATTCAGCACTTGTGCATTCTCGCATTGTAAAGCAATAGTAAAAAAAACTAATTTTTTTAATATGTGAAAGGAGTATATAGTCACCTCTCTTGGTGGGTTGTTAATGTAACGTATGTTCTGCTTTGCAGGTTTGTGTATACTATATCTGTAACCGGCGTTTAATTTGAACGCCTGTCTGCCTGCCTGAAACAGGTGTAAATCACTACATACAGGTGAAAGTAATTTTTCACTTGTCTGTTGGACAGATAATAAATTGACAAGAGAACTTGATACCATATTTACTTGTGTATGTCGTGCAAAATTTCATCCAATACGGTTGCATATTTACTAAGATATTGCTCATCTTTCTCTTAGTTTACAACATTCATTCTCACAATAAAAACACCTCATTAAACTTCTGTCATCCTTTGTGATTTTATACTGGCAGATTGCTGAAAGGAACCATGTCCATCCAGCCAACATGCAACGTTACAATACATTTGCAAGCTAAGTATTCTACCATAGTGCTATAAAACTATTTGTATGAGACATATCCCAAAGCCATCCATGGAGCAACATACCTTTCCCCTTCTGCCCTTGTGCCTTGACCATGCATCATGGCTCAAGCAAACAAAGCAATGTCTTATCCAGTCCCAGATAACGTGTCATGCAGTTGTTGTTTCGTAAACATTTTATTTAACATTTATTACTAGTAATTATTCAAATTAGTGCTTTGTGGATGTTTTAATTATGTGGAAATATGTGCAGTGAAGGGAAACAGTTAGTTTTATATGTACTTTACAGTGACTTAAAGAGGAAACACAAGCTTATGCTGGTGAAAGTGACAGCAATGAAGAGAGTGATGAAAAATAATATTACAGTTGAATTAAGTAGAAATACATTTACAGTTCTGATTTCCTGTATAGGGATTTACTATGTGACAACAATTTAGAGAACAATGCTAATATTTTTTTAAAAAAATTTCTTGTATCGTTATTATATTTTAGCCATGCAGGTTATGTTACAGACAGGCATGAGGAAATAGGAACCTGTCCATAATATATATTCTCTGAAATTCCTTACAATTAATTCCTTTTCAGTAACCACATTGTCCATTCCGCTAGCTGGCGTCGTCTGTGCATGTGAGCTGAAATTAGTGTCAGCAGGCTGGTAGAAGGTGCAGGTATGCTGCAAAGGGAAGGCCAGCCGTCCAATCAGGTGGCATCCACCAGGCAGGGTTGTTCACTTGGTGCCGGCAGTAGTTCTCATATATTGGGTAGCATAGTGCCCTGCTGCTTGAGGGAAACTTGTCTCATTGTGGTGGAAGTTGTTGAACCACATTTCCGATTACTCTCCTTTATTAAGTGTTACAGGGAGCAGTGAGGTGCTAAGCCAATCTAACCCACAGGATCAGGATTTTGGGATAATTCTAGGCACAGGTATGTCTGACCCAAACATTACAGTTGACAGTACTCTGTGCCATAGTGAGCACCTGAAATGTAGGCAGTGATATAAGCCCCCTCGGTGACGATGGCTGTTGGCACAGGCCACCAAGGCCTGGTGGTAAACAGGTCAACTATCTCTCTTACTAATATTGTAATAAAGTCTTGGATGTTGGTGTGAGGATGCTGGATGGAAAGCTGTACCTCAGCTGTCTATAAAACAGTCACTTGTAACTGGCTGTTGAACCACATTACAGTTCCATGCTCAAAGGTGGAGAACTCCAGTGATCTCCTCCTATAGATAGCTTGGTATCAGTGGATTGCAACATTTATGCAACACTGTGGTTGAGTGGTGTCAGAAGGCAAAAATTCATATTGGGCATTTAATATTCTCACACCAATTAAGTTTACCACAAGGCTTATAGGACTATCAATAATATTCAGTTATGCAAAATACGGTACTATACTCTGAGCAATCACTATACATTTCAAGCAAATAACAGACTCCCAATTAAAAAACCAGCACACTAAAAAATACTGGATTAAAATACTTAAAAAACGATTAAAACTTTCCGTGCATGAGGGGGAAGGTGGTTGTACATAGGGAAACTTCTATCAAAGCTTTCCAACTCATTCCAATAAAATACACATTAAAAATCTAAAACAAAAATAAACAAATTAAGAGAGGAGCAACTTGAAATCTTTATCAAAGCCCTCGTACAATTAAAAATTATTAAAATCACTTGCCATTGCAATTGTAAGTATTTGCCACAGTTTAAGTCTTTAATTCCCTAAAAAATCAGAATTGAATTGCAGGAAAAATGAGTAGTAATATGGGAACAAAATCAAATTATTCACTGGTACTGGGCCATGAGTGCCATGTCACAGAATAAATTATTACCATATCTGTTCAACTGTCTTGATTCATACTGAAAAAATATGTTGAGACAGCTACACATAATGCTTTAAAATCACAGAGTATTCAATGTCCCTAATTGCTATGCTGGTGTCTGCCGTGAAGCAGCCTAAGTTGAACCAAACTGCTGGCAAACAAAACTACAATTTGGAAAAAATATCATGCTACAACACTCCTCGTAACGAACTCTAACTATGCCTCGTTTATAACATTACTGCAAACATGCACTAAAAATAACAAAACAAATTATGACTCACCAGTTTAAGGGTGCCCCAGGGATAAAGACCATGAAAGACTAGAAGCTAGTGGTATTATAGAAGGTGAAAACATACTACAGTGGAACAGCGTTATAACGAATATGGCCTATAGCGTCACGTCCGCTATTGCGATAGTTTTTTAATGCACCATCATTTTCCCTATAATTTGAAGGGTACTTAATTTAGTTTATAACGCAAATCTGGTAATGAAACCTTTCGCTATAGCGATACGATCATTTGTAAACTCGTATTTGTTAAATGTTTAAACACGTCGTATCGCAAGTGACATTCACCCATTTGCCACGCGCGAGCCAGCCTTTGTTAGTCTGTGTTGCATGGCGACACTCGCGTCATGCGGAGCTAGAGAAGAGGGGCAGGCGGGCGGGTGTTGTGAGGGATAAGAAAGAGGGTATGATAGAGGGGGGGAGGTACAAATGGGAGTAGAGAAAGATTGTCAACAACTGCGGTGGGCGACCGGCTTCCTTTTTCTGTTTGTTTGCATGCAGTGACGTACTGGGTTTTTTTTTTGTTGCCGTGCTGGAATGTCACTCCTCAAAAAACGTTTTGTCGCTTCTTCCCGTCTCACCCTGAGAGGTTGGCTATCCTCTGCCTTACACGGAAACAAAGAAGGTTTAGAGGAATTTATCAATCGGCAACATGAATGTGAAAGGGAGTGGAGGGGAAACACAAACATGTGGAAGCTCTTATTTGGGGCGTGACAGGTTTCAAAGAGGGAGGGGTGAGGGAGACAGGAGAAGAAGAGGCAGGTGAAAGAGAGAGACAAGGAGTGAAGTAGCTGGCTGATTGGTAGGCAACTAGCTCCCTCCTGCAACCCAAAAATTTGGGGGTCTGGAAGAAGAATGGAGGAGGAAGCAACGTCGCGCGCGTTTGCTGGTCGTTACATAATGCCGCTGTCAGACCTAGAATTTTTTGTACTAACTTGTCACTGCATACGCGTAGTTTACTGCATTCTTTAAAGACAGGATCTACAAGGGTAAATACAATAAAAAAATTACGGGGCACCGTAAATTTTGTTGTAACGATAACTTGCTATAGCGATAATTTATTTTGCCATTGTCGACTATTGTTACAACGCGGTTCCACTGTATTTAAAGAGAACCTGTGCAGACAATACTATGCTCGTGCAGAATCCAAGAGGAACCAAAGTGTTTAAGGGAAGGAAGGAAATAGGAGAAGGAAGCCGAACATGCACGCGAGCGCACAGACAACCAGTAGTATATACGGTGCCACAACAATGCACTGATGAGCCAGCAGTGCAGCCTCATCAATTATTGTATCAAACTACCAATTTCTTATTCTGTAAGGTGATAATCCAGCTTGAATGTTAAACCAGTAAATATATCATAAAATTCAGTTAACTTGTTGCCTCCTTCTCCCTCCTTTTCCTTCTCGCATTCATCTGACTTATGAGTAGATGCACCTAACAGTTACTTATAAACAATGTTTTCTGTTTCAGATTAAACCTTCATCATGGCACAAACACTTCTTGGGTTGTATTTGGTGACAGCCAAACACGATTCAATTTGACACGTTTACTGAATCTTCTTGCTCAGCATGATGAAATGCAGGTAAGGTTTAAACTTTATTTTTTCATACTTACATACAGTAAATACAAGTCCTTTAAAAGGTCTGTTCCTCAAAACAGACTGCCATGTACAATAAAAGTCTTTGAAGAAGTTTCCTTTTAAAATGTTTTCTTACTTAATGAGTATACGTGATTTTGCATCTGATCTCTAAACACCAAAGTAGTTTGACCCTCGTAAGAAGTTTTCCTGGTTAATAAGCTTAATTTTTTGTCTATTCAGAAACTTATTAACAGAATTTTACTGCTTGTGGCAAAATCATTTTTATTCTACTATTAGAGAGTGAGGAAACACACAAACCTTTCACGTACCTACCTTAATGTTACAGCACATAAACATCCCTGTAGAAGACGTAACTCCAGTGGTGGTGTGTTGTTGTAACAGCAATGATACTCCTAAATAAGCAAGGGTGCCTGGGGCTTTGCTCTGACAGCTACCACTTCCAACCACCATATTTGATCTAGACTAGTAAGATGAGTTGCCCACCTCAACATCTTACCACAGAGCTTGCACAATAAGTGCATTTGAAAACAAAGATATAGTAGTTGAAGTAGATATTAAATTTTTTTTTTATTGTAAAATATTTTATAAAAAAATTTTACATTATAATAAAAGTTTATTTTAGAAATGATACATTTTTTTAAGAAAGACCTGTGATTATAAAAATAAGTTGTGAAAGTTTTTTAAATTATATATCTCTACTTTTGATTGCTTCCTTCTTTCCTATTGAGAAAAATGCTGTACTCCATTCAAAAATTACCACAAAAATAAAGCAAGTGATTTGAAACATAAAATGTTGTTTTTGCAGGAAATTTGGCTAGGTCATGCTGTTCATGACCGAGAAGCCACAATCATTCATCATTTCGCCTTTGCAGATAATCCGCAGCAATTCAAGTATCCTCAGTTTTCAGTGGGATTTGCTCTGAGCCATGCGATGTTGATCAGGTAGCGAAGTTATGTCATTTAGACACATTCCACCACTGTCCACTATGTTATGGTGTACATAAAATACTTTCCTGAGCATGAAGATAGTACAGCAGGTGAATAAGAAAGTTAACTGCTTTCAATCTAGCCATTATGCTAACCATGCATACAGTATACTTTATATTGTATTAACATAAGACTTATTTTGTAGAATAATGTTTTCATGTGCAAAATAAAATTTATATAGGTACTATCCTTGCTCTTACATGACATTTTCGCAAGTACTTGTAGGTAAATTAAAATAAATGCAAACTTACAAGTATAGCACACCAGTATGTGTATGTCCAGTAGCATTACAAATGTACTGAATGTAGAACTTAAATAAGTTCAGAAATACTTTAAACCATTCATAGTTTATTTAAATACTTTGCTGAGTTGCATTGGACAAAAAATAGAGCCACAGATTTGCTCTTGTTAGTGTATAAATTATCTAAGGCTATTTACTGTGGAACCTCATTGTTTTTCAAGGGGTGGATAAAAAATTGTATATGACAAACAATAGACATGAATTGACTTGAGAATCAAATTATACAGTGCTTAACCCAGACGTAGGGTTAAGCTTATCAGGTGTATCATTACTTGAGGGTTAAGGTAAAACTGCCTTTGAGTTATGATAAAAACACTATCCATATAAATATTAAATTAAGAATCATAAAAAAATTTTATTTAACGTAATAAATTGATTTTTTAAATATCGGATGAAAGATAAAACTGCTGTCTTGCATTTCTCCTTGACACAACTATGTAACACCACCTCTTCCAAGTCTGTAATTAGAAAATATTTAAAATATACAAAAAACATACAAAAAAAATTTCACACGCCAATATTGCCTGTCAAAACCTTGGTAAAAAAATTAATAGTATATGATGTATTCAAAAATTTAGCCAATATTTTTGTGCTTGTTTTATTTCAGCTAACATTCTAGCTTACGATTACTAACTTGCAAGGCTTAAATAAATCTTACATCTTTACAAAATGTTGTACCATATCAGGGAATTTTTGTGAAATCAGTAAATTTTAACAAAAACATTTCAAATACTATTTATTTCAGTAACTTTGAAATTTGGTAGATGTTTTTTAAAGTTCTGTGCTCAGAATTTCAGTTAATTATAAATAAATGGTCAAAGTGTGAACTCTGTGAATTTTTCACTAGAGTTGGACTGACGCTATTCTGTGATGCTTTGGCTGTGGTAATACTATAGTATGTCTCATGTAAGGTTTCCACTTTTTAACAGATTATACATATGCAAGGAGTACCCAGTAAACAAACAAACTAGGTATCCTTCTGCCACAATGTGGTTTCAACCGTGATGCCAAGCTGCTTGCACATAGATCATAAGAAAATTATTTATTTTGCGGTATAAATTTATTATTACAACAGAAATAAGTATTAATATCCATTGTTTATTGACATTAAAATGTTTTTGACACATTGCACTTACCTGGCATGCAGATATATTATGTTGATTTATGATTGGAATATATTCACTGTTTTACTAGTTTGTTTTCCTTCGTTCATTTACATACATTAATATGGTCACAATACAATATACTCAACAAGTATTAGCCGTATCAAACTGCACCATCAAAAAGAAATGAAAATATACTGAAATCAACATACTGAACTTGTATGTGTAAATGTCACATCTCTTCAATTGACGGCACTAACAAATAGGACTTTGTAGGTAAGTGTGCAGTCAAAAGCATAGCACAAAAATGTGCAGAACTGTTTAATTTATTGTAGACAGTGAATTTGGTGTCTCTATGAGCCAGTAATCATGGTTGGTTATTATGGAATAGCAGATAGGACTTTGCCAAGCCAGGAAATATTAGGAATTCAGAAAATTGTTAAACAGTACACTTTCATTCATAATAATAAAGTATTTCATGATTAATGTGGTGTCTGCTCCTGATAGAGGTGTGATAGAGTTGCCACTTTATCATAAGGGAAGCATCACATTCGCCACCATCACTGACAAACTACTTGCATGCCAATTACTTTTGGAAAGCTATTTGTGGCTTTTTCCAACCTGAAACTATTTTTGTTTAAAATAAATTGTGTGGAATGATGGCAGGATTGCTTTATAAAAACCTACGTGCATCCCACTTCCTTAGTTTCGTTAATACAATATGGTAACGAGACACTATAAGCACTAGAGCGAGGGGTTTGGGGTTAGGGAAGCCTTGCCCAGTTACAGAGACAAAGTGGCAAGCCATGGTAACAACCTAAAAATTACAGGTTAAATAGAAATTACGAGCACACAGAATCGCTGCACAGAGAAATACAGTATGTTGCATTAAAAAATATACGGAACTCATGGAAAACATAAAATTCTTTGTATTCTTTTGTGCATTTGTATTTTACACATGCAAAATGAGTCAGTTTCGTGACAGGGTGAAGTCTGGGAGTGTGCTAACAAATAGCACAGCCAGCTTCTTGTGTCTTAACAAGTACCATAGTGTCTTTTGAGAAGTTTATTTTATTGCCTCATACTGGCTTGAAATGTTTTAGGTTTGAAATACATTGCATCAAATTAATGTATAAATATGTATTTTGAAAATATCCTGCGGCAGTTTTGCAGTTTTGTTTAATTGATACAAAGTATGNAAATTAATGTATAAATATGTATTTTGAAAATATCCTGCGGCAGTTTTGCAGTTTTGTTTAATTGATACAAAGTATGTATAATGCAAAGTGAGGACTAAGATTACTCATAAGAGATAGTGCACTGAAGTGAAATAAAATGCACCATTTCAGTTGCACACACTTGCACATTACTATTTTAGCATGGAGTTTCATTTGTTACACTAATAGCAGCTGTCTTACGATTATATAAATTTAAACATTATTGATGGGTCGAGTCTCAAAAAGTTCAGTTGAACTAACAAAGATTGACTCTTCATTAGAGTCGAGTTTTTTCCCAGCAGGCATAGAGCTACTAAACATGCAAGTCAAGTCAGTGTATTTTGGTTATAAATGAACAAAATAATATTTGCACCTAACAATCACTTTTCGTATCTCACGAATCAATAATTTTACACTGATAAGCCACTAAAGTCGCGTAGTAACGATCACGTTTTCATATTTAGTGGTTGTTTGTGATTTTCGGCAGCTATAAAAGTCCACGAGTCATGACACACCTCTTCCTCTCTCTAGTCTCTTGCCGCCTGAATGATAGTGCCTCCGCTGCTGCCGCGCCTGACAGATAACATCAAGGTCGACAGGTACAGTCTCAACACGACACAAATACATACAACCTTATTGCCTGTTTTAAACATGAAAAGCCTCTTTAACTAATGGAACATCACCCCTTCAGCAGAAATATGCATAGATAGGATATACTTGCTGTTATTTTTTTTCATAATTACTGTTTTAAAAATGCATACNCTTCAGCAGAAATATGCATAGATAGGATATACTTGCTGTTATTTTTTTTCATAATTACTGTTTTAAAAATGCATACGTAAAAACAGAGCTATTAACAAGCAAAATATTTTTATGTGAACTGCTTGTCCGCTTCCTCGGCAACATGCAGACGGACCAGCCTTAAAGCTACCCTCCCACTCCACTCCTGTAACTATTATTTTATTTTTATTTTTTTATCAGCATCAAGTGACTGACATTTTTGTCCTTTTTATACCTTTTCTACCTACCCTAGTGTAGTCATTCACTCATCGGCAGAATGGAAAAGGCAGCGCTGTGAATCTTTTAACCAAGCAAAGGATTTTTCTTATTGGTAGAAACTAGTCCCAAACTTTTTTCTTGGTAAACCATGACTATAAGAGGAGGAAGTTATAGTCCATTCATGGTTACTTCCAATTTTTCTGAAGACCTGCTAAAGTTCTATTTTCAGGATATTCCTTCGCCTCATGCAAACAAAGCTTAACCAAGTCAAAAAATTAGGCTACACCAAAGGAACAAAGCATACAGCATTTGTGTGTACTCAGTGGAGTAATATTTTGTATAAGAAGTATTTCTTACTAGGTATTCGTATTACCAACACATCTATTTTCTTTGTTTTTTATTGAAATATTACGTAATTATAATTATAATGCACGGTTAATATATAAGTTAAAATTCAGTATAACCACAAGTAAGGTTTTTTTTTCAACATTAACACAAGTATAAAATGCTTGTGAAATGACATATTTAGGAAATAACCAAAAATGTTACACATGGGTGATCTTTCAAAGGTTTGATTTAAAAGTGTGAAGAAATTGCAAATAGATCATACAAGGGGCAGGTATTATGCCTATATACATAGGTACACAGTTACATTTGACGCGTGATGCGTACTGGCATAATAATTATTTACGACTCCGCCTCATCTTCATGTGACGTCACGTCACCCCGAGCAGGGTTTGAACCCAGGACGACTTGCTTCCAAGGTCTCCAACAGACCCCTAACCTCGCCAAGGGGCACCCAAGGATATGGCAGCTGAGGCCATCTGTCATTCATTATGTCAAAGGTCAAGTGTCATGGAATCACCCCCACATGCAATAGAAGCCAGCCACGATGCCCAGCATTGCCCATAAGCTCGCGGCAGTGACGTAACCTGTATACAAGGAAAACTGCCACTTCCAGCCTCCCCCGAGAGAATGCGGCCTGCGCTGCTAGGGGAGGAGCTCATGTCCGAAGACACCCAACCAGCCAAAGGAAACAGAGGACCCACAGCCGGCCGAATACATACGTCGTCACGCAGCCCCAAAATGTCAGTTGTGTACTCTGCAGCTCGCTCCACCACCTCGTGTGCTGGAGCTCTCTGCCTACCACTTTCCTCATGAGAGATCAACCAGCCTTCCAGAAGTCTTCCAGACCTGCAACCAACGAGTCCCTTCTGGACAACAGCATAGATTAGTTAGGGTCAGTTGTTATTATAGCTACCTAGCCTTTTCTGCTCTGGTTTAGTTTTGCCCCAGATCCCCTTCACCTGGTTTACCATAGCTTACTTCTGCCGGTTTCAGTTCAATTGATAGCTAGATGATAGTAGGGGCCACAGTGTCTATACCTCTGGGGAATAAACATGTATTCTTACCTAACCCCATGTGCTTATTCTAGGGTGATTGTGACTTCTATCCCCATAGACGTCAAACCCTCGGAGGAGAAGCAGGAGACCGTGTCTTGAAACCACGTTGCCGAAACTAGTGTAGGACTACGGGCTACCCTTTACAGGGCGTACGTACATCATAAAACATAACCCAGTAGATGGCCACCCATACTGTGGACCAAGTACGCAAAGATACCTGTTGCGCATGTACAGTGAAACCCGACCACTAGGAACACACGTGATGAAGTGGCTGGACATCCAGATCAGCTAACCCACTCCATCCACCACGTTAAACTTCGGCGGTTGGAGTGACAGGACTGATTCTGGTTGGCCTAACCCCTTCTGGTTACACTTTTATCCAGGGAACTTGTCACCTGTTCCTCCTTCATGTGGTAGACCGTATTACCTTCCAGTATGTCCTTCACGCATAGAAGCGGTGCAAAGTTGAGAGCTAAGACAACAGCTACTCCCTCTAAACCTCCCAGTTCTCCCTTTCTCCCTTTTCCAGCCACCCCAAAAGATCGCCGGGGAGCCTCACCTGCTCATAGGGCGCCTACGACTGGGACTTCCAGTACCATTGGGCATTGCCAGTCCCTACTTCAGGCCTACGAGGAACAGCAGCCTGCCGCCGGAGCTGACCAACCTAGCCAGCAGCACCACCGCCGCCCCAGGACAGGGCCCCAGTTCGAGCCAGCAGCCGCCAAGGATCTACCCCGGGTGAAGCCCACTGCAGGTAAAAGAGTGCCTTTGTCAAAACTGACTGCGTAGAGCCGTCATCGCCCCACCCTATACCACAGCAGGGTTACCAATAGGCGACAGATAATTCACACTCCCCCCACAGTGAGTTTAGCCAGTGTCTCTTCTGAGCCAAAGGAACCTATATCTGACAGTGACATCGCCGCCATTTTAACCAGATGTCGCGCATCACATTTATGGTGCAAACACAATTTTAACTCAAAAATTTTATACTGAACTCGACTTGACTCGAGTTTCATACAGCTTGACTTGACTCGATGCTGTGAAAATCAAACTCACACACCCATCATTATGAAATATTTTAATAAATTGTCTAAGAATTATTTTTCTGTCTACTTATTTCTCCGTGGTTTTTTGTGCATGTGCAGGGCTGTCAGAATAGCCAACATGTTACTCACTTTCATGCGTTCATGCATCAGCTGATAAAGGATTTTGTATAATGAGGCAAGTTAGTTTCATTAATGAAATGCTACCATACACTGGCTTTAAAAAAGTGGACACCTTACATGATACAGAGTATAACACTGGGTAGGGTTTTAGGAATGGGCCCTTTTTTTCTGATAAAAAGAAAACAAAACATATACAATAAACTTTTGTGAAACCGAAACGAAAATGAAAAATAGTTTCATAATAGCTTGATTATAATGAATGTTTAAAGAATTTAATGACATTTTTGCAAGTTATTTATTATAACAAATTTGTTGCGAAACCAAACCAGAAAACTATTGGATGTGTATAGAGTATTTACCATAAGGGTTCTTGCCTACATTTCAATTTCCATTTTATGTACATAAATACTTCAGTTATAAAATAATGAAACAAGTCAGATGAATTACAGACAAAAAATTGCTTTGCTGGTGCAGTAAATGAACATTCTCATGCGTGACACTTATTCTGACTATAATAAACACGACTTTGCCTCATATGGACGTGGCTTCACGTCACCCCAGGCGGGATTCGAACCCTGAAACAACGTGCTACAAGTGCCTCTACAAGTACGCTCCTTGTTACAAGGGCAGCCAAGATTGTTCACCCTGCTGATGTCAGACGTAACCCCCCATGTGTGAAGGAAGCCGGCTCAGCAGCCGAGACCACATTACAGAACGACCTACTTCAGTCTAGAGCAGAAGGATGGCACTAGAGAGTGTATCTTCGCCCAGAGGCGGAGCTCATTACCGCCCGCACCCCAGACAAGCTAGAATATAAGGCCTTCCACCGCGAGGAACCTCGCGTCAGTTCTCCAGCTCAAGCAGCTGGCTCCACCACCTCGTGTGCTGGGGTTCTTTGCTGATACCAACCTCTTTGCGATGTTCCAGAAGTTCTACCAAATCATCACCAAATGCCGCTGAATAAATCTTCGAACCCCTTGAACTGTCAACACCCTTCTGGTAACTGCAACCACACTACCCTTCTGGTTGTGGCCCTCGACATCGCTTATGGACTACGGCACTGAGATAGATAAGGACAGTTGTTGTAATAGCTTACCTAGCCGCATCTGCTTTGTTCAGGTCAGACCCAGGTCCCCTTCACCTGGTTTATGTAGTTTACTTCCGGTCAGTTCTTCGTTAGTTAGTAGGTGGTACGGGCCACCGTGTTTTTTCCTCACTGAATAAATACATTTTCTCTCAAATCTCTGCATACTAGTTTCTAAGGGTGACTCATTTTATCATCTGTAGACGTCAAACCTCCAGAGTAAAGCAGGAGACAGCGTCTTTGACAAACCCATTACTGAACTTAGTGTAGGACTGCAGACTCCCTTAATCGGGCGCACGTACATCATAAATACACCCAGTCGACGGCCACCCGTACTGTGCACCTGATGCGCAGTAAGTTAGAGCCACAACTACTAGCAAGATAATCCACAAGGCGGCTAGTCAGTCAACCCAGCCTTCACTCCGTCCACCGCGCTGAACTGTCGCTGGAAGGAGTGCTCGACTGGTTCTGGAGGTCTGCCCACATTAGGATCCACACCCAACATTGTATTCAGACGCTCAGAGTAAACCCACCTCTCCAACCACCGCGCCTCGTGTCGCCGGTTGGAGTAAACTGGTACGGCTCAGGGTTAGAGACCATTATCGCCTGCTTCCCCCTGATGAGGCCAATACTTGTACCTACATTTATGCCAATACTTGTACCTACATTTATGCCATACACCCAGAGGAGTGGTGCTAAGTGGCAAGAAAGGAAGGCAGTTACGGCCTCCAAAGCTAAAGGGGCTACAACCCAGCTTTTTGCAGCACAACCCCCTGGGAACGAGCTCAAGCCGCCTGCCAGCTGGAGAGGCCTCACCTCCCAGCTCCCTCCCACTCCCTTTTTCAGTCCCCGATCAAGACAGCTGGGTAACTGCACCCGATTGTGACTGACTTCGGCCGAGACCGGCACATTTTGCTAGGGATTGGTAATCCCTGGTTCCAGTGCCGCCTGACCAGCAGCCCTTCGTGGGCTCACCGCAGCACCGCCAGCCACAGCAGCACCGCCAGTTCAGGTTGGGACACCAGTTCCAGTCAACTCCAGTAGCAGCAGCAGCTGGGTCGGCAACATACCAGGCCACCTTCCGCAAAGGTAAACCCGTGGCTGTGTGCCACCCACGTCGCCGAACCACTAAACTTGCATTTGACTTTGTGTCGAGTGGCCAGACCACATGCCCTATACTGTATACTGGCTGGGGCCCGGTCAGCCAGTGATATAAACCCGTGTCTCTGACCGACACGTTAAAACTTGCCCGACCGTGATGTCGCAGTCAACCAACCGACGTCACACCCCAATTCATTAAACACTCAACTATTCATTTAAATAGAGGATTTTCATTTTGTTACGACTTAGCAACCAAATTTCTTACCAAAACCAAAATTTAAATTGTCTTTTTTCATTTTTATTTTGGTATAAAGAATATTCGCACAATCTTAATGCTGTGGAATGTATAATTTATTGTTACTATTATAATGCAAATATTGAAATTATTCGTTTAAGTAAAAGTTGTACTTTTTAAGGCATGCATTTTATTTTTATTTTCTGTGTCAAAAAATAACTTTATTCTCTATGGTAAACTAATCTCAACTGGGTATAAGAGTGGAAATAATAGGTACTGAATCTTTAGTTCCTGCTTCACGTGTCTTTAAAAGTAATGAAATGTGACAAACAAACCATCAGTATACTACTCTCTCACTCTCTTTCCACCCCTCTCCCCCGCGACATCAAAGTTTTGGTCACCCATCCCCCCTTTTACCCCCCATAAACATTTTATTTCATAAACATTATGAAGTGCTCAGTGATCATGCATTTTTTTTATTTGATAACAATAGGTTTTGTCACTCTTCAAGAGTATCAGTTTATTCAATATGTCAACTTATTAAAATAAATTTTTGTTTCATTTAAAGTAAATGTGGACTTTTGTGCCAGGAACAATTAAACATGAACTTTTCATTTGTAAGGCAAATTTTGAATTTTTTGACCAAATGTTAGTCATAATTAATTTTACTAGTTTAGAAGATTTACTAAATTAGAGGTTCAACTGTTGTTGAATGACTACATTAGTAACATGTCTAGTTGCTCTGGTGGATAAAAATACAGGCAGTTCTCTACTTTCATACATAATGTGTTCCTGAAAATGTGTGTGAAAGTTGAATGTATGAAAGTTGAATCATATATACGCATGTAATAAGAGGGGTTCTGTTTTAAAGCTACAAGAAAATTAAAAAAATAATAAATTTTGGTAGAAAGATAATATATTTAATCAACAAACATGTTATTTTTAACAAGTATTTCATTGAAAATCACAAATAAAATATATGTGCAATACTTTCTTACCTGAAATGTTAATTTTCATTACCTGTATACATATTTAATTTTAAGTACTATGTGAATAAATAAGGTAATTAAATATGCTTCCTACTTTCTTCAAAACTGTTGTGCAAATGTAGCATTTTATTTTGTAGGTTGTAAAAACAATTTAAATGTTTTTCACAGATTAATATATTATTATTTTAACAGAAGCACTTATTTGTATTGTCATAATGGTACTGCCATATCTAAACATTTATAGCATATGATCCGCGTAGGCTGGAAAACATGGCAGGCAGTGTTAGATAGCAACTAACAGTACTATATCAATATGTTGGTAGGTTGCTAGATGTATGAAAGAGCGAGTTGTATGAATCTCGAATGTATGAAAGTCTATGACTGCCTGTATATATGGGATGCACTTTTTGTCCTGAGGCAAACAACATAAGTTGCCATATATTTTGTTTATAAACCACCCCATCATAATTTCTAATTTGCTGAAATGTATGGTATTTTGATTGCTTTATACATGGTTAAAATAATGTCTTCAGACATTTGGAATTAACCCTTTAAACAATCACCTCGGGTATAATACCCCCCTCCCCCCCTGCTTCATCCTTCTTAAATCACCTGTATCACAAGAATTTTATTCTTCTGTTAACATAAAAATTCTTATCTTTGGTTACATTGAACTTTTACGTATAATTTATTTATAAATCGTAATATTTCAATATGAATACAAACAGATGGATAAAATACAGTAGATGTGTTGGTAATACCTAGTCAGAAATAGTTCTCATGAAAAATATTAAACTGAGTGTACAGGAATGCTGTGCATTCTCCCTTTGGTGTAATTTGCTAAACCTAGTTAAACTTTGGTTGCATGAGGCAGAGAAATAGTCTGAAAGTAGAACTTCAGCAGGGCTTCAGAAAAGTTGNACCTAGTTAAACTTTGGTTGCATGAGGCAGAGAAATAGTCTGAAAGTAGAACTTCAGCAGGGCTTCAGAAAAGTTGGAAGTAACCAATGAATGGACTATAGCAATTCATTTAGTGGTCATGTGAGTATGTTACTTTTTGTTACTTCGGTTTGCCGAAGTGCCTCTGAATTCTTCTTGACTTATTGGAGACCAATTAAACGTGCAAATTTGTGTGTTAATTGTAAAATTTTAATTTTTATATTAATTCTAATTAATACATACTGTTGTAATGATGTCAACGTTCTGTTTTCTAACAGCTGACATCTGGCTCCCTGCAGGAAGCTAGGAAGTGGGGTCTGTATACTGTGTTCACATACGCACCTTACTTGGGGAACCCTTGTGGTGGGGCAGGTTATGTGGGCCATGTAGGGAATTAAATAGGCACAAAATCCCTACAGAGGTGCTGGCAGGGCAAGAAGAGCCCAGGTTGAGACTATGCACGGTGGGTGAAACTAGAGGCCACGAGGCAGTGATGTGTTTGATGCTTCTGTGGCATTGGTGGCAATGACGACAGTCTCTGGGGAACCGTGAATAATACACGTGCTGGAAATTCAAGTGCTGCTGTCTGTCGGCTCACACATATGTGTAGGCGTGCACAATGCCTATCTAAGTAGTGGGGCCTCTTTAGATCTCCCAGTGGTACACCTTCGAAGCATTAGACCCTTGCTCCTCAGAGCACCTAGACTGGGCAGCAAGGATCTTCGCCACCTTCTTGTGAGCAGCCTGGAGTCGGAACATGGGCGCAGGTGCAGTGCGAACAACTGTGGTTTATCTGTGATTTGAAAGAGGTGCAAAAACAAAGAAAGGTATAATAATTAACTGTCATTGGATTTAATCGGGTTGCATAGGTGCAGGAGCGGTTGTATCTATGTAAATAAATTGGTGATTCTAGACAGCATGTGGGTGGAAATAGCTGGCGTGGGCCACCCAGGAAAGAAGTGACTTCCTGGTGCCGGTGCTAGTACCCTGCTTCGCCCTATCAGAGAGGTGGCATTTCTAGTGGCGTGACCAGCTGAGATGTATGCCTCACGGCTGTAAATGCTCAAATCTATAGCGACTCAGGGAGAGGGCTCCCTGTTCCTCTTCGGGGAGAGTTGAGTGAGCAATGTAACCGCTACAGAGACCAACTTCCTCTTGGATTCTTAGAATTCCCCACTGAGGCTGCAATGATTCTTAGATGAGCAGCGCGACCAGCTTGTAGTCTAAAGTCTAACAGAGACCTCGAGCCTATGGTCCCTGGAAAAGAATTGCCCTCCACTTGCCACAGCCTTAACTGCCAACAACCAGAACACCAAACTGTGACAAGAGGTGAGAGAATCCTTCGGATGGTATGTTCAGTCAAAACTATTTCTTCTTCGCCAGGTGTGTGCCTGGAAGAGTAAAAGTGGAAATACACATGGTGGGTTACATGCA
The DNA here is from genome assembly GCA_002778355.1 of Clitarchus hookeri. NCBI lineage: Eukaryota > Metazoa > Arthropoda > Insecta > Phasmatodea > Phasmatidae > Clitarchus > Clitarchus hookeri. Next base: position 161,738 of record NQII01000169.1, read on the forward strand.
AAGAAGGTAGTGAAACCAGAAACTAATGACTTGTAAAATGTAGTAAGCATGGTAGATAGTTATTCCGTCTCAAGGTGATGACGTAACAAGTATCTTCAACCTGTGCTCTACTATTCTGAAGGAGGAAGGACAGGTTTTCCAAGCATCCTATGGCAATGGCTGTAGCGAGAGTTCAAGGGAACCTTGGGGCGAGAAGAGACCTCTGAATGATAGTCCGCTACGGACGTGCCACTCAAGACGAGAGTTCAAAAGTTGGCTGATAGCTCTAAGCAAGAGCAGCAGCAGCAGTAGCAGCAGCAGCAAGTGTTCAAAAACACAAGTTTAAACTGTGTGAGGAAGTTATGCCAGAACTGGACAATTTTAAACTTGTGCAAACGGCTTAAGAACAACTAGTATGGAAAGCTCTGGCTGTAGGACGAGTTTCCAGTGAACCGCCTAGCGCGGAGAGCTAACAACCACTGTAAGCATGGAGCTCAGGCTGGGAAGGCGTCACTAGTGAACTGCCCAAATTTAGGTGTGGAGCAATATTTCTACCATTCTAAATGCATGCTGAGCGAGAGGCGGAAAGAGATGGCTGGCTGGAGGGGGTAACCACCCCTATGCGTGGCAGAGGTGCGCCTTCAGTACCTGCCAGGCTGCTTTCTCTCCGTTGAGAGGGTGGAGTCCACGCACATCCAGGCAGGAGCGGCAAGGCAGGCAGGTTGCCGGCCATCAGGCGGCAAATGTACTTAGTGGCTCATGTAGACGTCCTTCCAGCAGCAGACGGTTTAATATTTTAATATGTGACTGTGCTTGGTATCACGGTCATCTAGGAGGAGCACCAGGGTAGAGGTCCAAAGATCACCTGTGTGGTGCGTCAGTATGGTTATGAGACGGTTGATACTTGTAAATTTCTTTCACAGTCACACCAAATTAAGAAAATTGTGATTGTTTGTAGAAGAAATTAGTTTTGCAGATACAAACTGGGTAAGTCATTTAAGGACCTATAGAAAAGTTTTGTTGTTACCGTTTTGTTTTTATGTCCTGTTTGTATGGTAAGTACCTATACCAAGCTCATACCAAAATTATTTCTGTGTTCTTTGATGTAGATTGTCTGTCCGGCTTGCATCTGAGAACGTTCAGAAAATGGACTTCTCCATAGATGCTGCTCATNTTTGTAGAAGAAGTTAGTTTTGCAGATACAAACTGGGTAAGTCATTTAAGGACCTATAGAAAAGTTTTGTTGTTAGCGTTTTGTTTTTATGTCCTGTTTGTATGGTAAGTACCTATACCAAGCTCATACCAAAATTATTTCTGTGTGTACTCTTTGATGTAGATTGTCTGTCCGGCTTGCATCTGAGAACGTTCAGAAAATGGACTTCTCCATAGATGCTGCTCATGAACTGGCAGTGTTTGTGTGGAACAAAGGAAAAGGCAGATCGTTGACCCACTCTTCCTCTCTGTGCCTCAACTATGAGCCACACTGTGCCTCGTACGTTATGCCTCCTGAGTCATATGTGAGTGTTGTCAGGACATGTACATCATTGCTCTATAGAGTGGATTTCTCGTTATGGTGTCAGGCTCTCTTTGGTTTCATTGTGCAGATGCTATGAGTAAGGATAGTTGTTTTGTGAATAGCACAATATTGTACATAACATATTGTGTTGAACTGAGATTAAATGCAAGTTATATATATTGTGAAATATTGTTTGATTACCACAAAATACTCTATTTATTATTCAATGCTTACCGCTGTCATAAGTATTTCCACACTATAGATTGTACAACCATCTCATTTGGCACACACATCCACAAGACTTTCGAGTGCCTGAATTATTAGATTTGTTGGCATTGCTAGTANGTACAACCATCTCATTTGGCACACACATCCACAAGACTTTCGAGTGCCTGAATTATTAGATTTGTTGGCATTGCTAAGATAAAGGAATTAATTTTGGAAATTAAATCTCATTTACTTGAATTCAGTTGTTAAAGTTAAAATCTAGCCTAAATTTTAAATACATACCTAATATATTCATAATGACTGCTGATATGATCAAAATCATTAGTAAGCCTACATGCTACAAGAAAATGTTTTTTTATTATTATTTTAAAAAGTATGTTGTTTTGTACAAAAGTATTTGTGATGAATTTGAAAAGTACACTGAAGNTTTTTTTATTATTATTTTAAAAAGTATGTTGTTTTGTACAAAAGTATTTGTGATGAATTTGAAAAGTACACTGAAGTAATAATTTTTCTATGCAATTTCATTTAGTTACTGGCATTATGTAATGCTGTTTTAAACTGTTAATTTGGGGTAAGTATTTTGCTTCAACAGTAGTGATTATCAATATTTTTAAGTTAACTTACTTGTTTCATTATAGTACATGCTACTTCATAAAATCTTAAACACACAGTCCTTTATACTCAGACTATATATAATGTGATGAACAAAGTGTCACTGCATTTGTAGTGTTTAGAGCAAGTGTATATGACACTGCATAAAGTGGTAAGACTACTCGCCTCCCACCAAGCCAAACTGGCCAGCCCTGGATTTTCGCATGTGGGAATCTTGCTGAACAATACTGCTGGTCAACAGGTTTTCCCTGGAATCTCTTGTTTCCCCCGCCCTTGCATTCCGGAACTGTTCCATTCTCACCTTGCTTCACCCCCATTGGTTCTCAAGACCCCAATGTTACGAGCTAGCCGTATCTCTCCACTGCATAAAATTTTGCTCAGGTTTTTTTTATTAAAAGTTGTTAGTAGCTTTGTGCATTTTATTTTAACATCTTTGCTTAGTTTCAACATCAATGTTTTTACTCTGCTGAAATGGTTTTTTTNATCTTTGCTTAGTTTCAACATCAATGTTTTTACTCTGCTGAAATGGTTTTTTTACTTTTTCATAAATGAAAATATGTTAAATCGTTATTCCAATACTGAGATATAATTTGTACATAAATACAAATCCAGGTAGAGAAGTTACTGATTTTCCTATAGAAAAAATGAAAAAAGTAGGAGCTGCCTTATTTTCCATGTGATTGTGCATTTGGGTAAATATGCAGTTGTTAGTGCAAAATAATTGTTGAATTGAAAATNTGCCTTATTTTCCATGTGATTGTGCATTTGGGTAAATATGCAGTTGTTAGTGCAAAATAATTGTTGAATTGAAAATGTATACTTTATTATTTGTATTTTCGTATGTTTTAGGATAATCCTATCCCAAAAAAATCTCTTTATTTTGCTGTGAAGACTTGCAGGAAGTTTCACAAGGACAGAGTGCCCNGGATAATCCTATCCCAAAAAAATCTCTTTATTTTGCTGTGAAGACTTGCAGGAAGTTTCACAAGGACAGAGTGCCCGTAGTCAAACACACTTGGGCTAAGTATGCTGTCCACATTGGCAAGAAGTCACTTCGTCTGCCATTCGCACAGAAACCCGTGGTAAAATAAAACTTAGTAGAAATTTTAATTGTTGTTTGTATCAGCAGATGGAATGTTAGCTCTGCAGAATGTTGTATTGTGGTTGAGTTGAGGTTAAATTGATGNTTGTTGTTTGTATCAGCAGATGGAATGTTAGCTCTGCAGAATGTTGTATTGTGGTTGAGTTGAGGTTAAATTGATGCATCCACTTGTATCACCAGAATGAAATGTCTGTTGGATCTGATTAGGGCACCAGTAGCTGCCTTTTTAAACAGTAAAAATAGTTAGTATGTAGGTAAATATAAATGTCTTTATTGTAGACAGGTCTTGTATTGAGGTTTAAAAAGAAAATAAATTAGTTGTAGCAGTAAAGATAAAAAATGAAAATGTATTCTGTACATCTCTTATGTGATAGAACTGGATAGAGACATTGTCTATCAACACACATTTTGCCAATGGGTAGAGAAGGGGTCAGGTTTTAGGGAGATTCCTGTATAAATATGGCCTGACAGAGCAAAGAGCTATATTTATCCAAGGCCCACATTTATGGTAAATAAAATGAGCTGATTTCGTCTCAAATTTCACCATTTCGTCATAAAAATATTTTCATTTCGTCAAATAAATTTTATAGCAAAAAATGCACGTGTTATTATTAGGACCTGAATATGCTGTTTTTGTAACAATTTCAAACAAACTTAAATAAAACTTCTTGTTATTACTTTTGATCAGTATTTAAATTCCATAAAAATATTAGAAAATATGTAACAATAAGGAAGAAAAGATAATCTGACAAGACTACACTTGGTCACATAATGCACGCTGTCACAGTCGCAGTTAATTTTGTGTGATCAGTCTTGTACTTTGTTAACTGCTTAAGAACACTCATAGCATTTGAGTTTTCTAATAATTTTACAAACCCAGTTACAGTTTCTGTTCATTTGNTAACTGCTTAAGAACACTCATAGCATTTGAGTTTTCTAATAATTTTACAAACCCAGTTACAGTTTCTGTTCATTTATAGGAAACAAAATTTGAATTAGAACAAATAAATACTGTGTTTTTTAATCATTCGTTACATCCCCCAGAATTCACCATATATTGACCTTCAACAGAGTATTTCAACAGTAGAATCCCGGAAATCCAAACTAATTGGGGCCGAGGCCTGTTTGGATTCGTGAAACTTTGGATTATCCTAAATATTCTGTAAAATACAATGTGAATGCATTTGAATGGGCATTACGCTATGTAGAACAGCACACTGCCACCACGCCAACTGACGTGATGTTTATGCGACGCTGGCGTAACATTGCTTCATCGAGCAGGTTTAGTTCCTTACATCAACAGAAGATTACTGATATTTCTACCTGAGTGCAAGTTGTGTGTTTACCAACAAATAAGACAGTGACCCAAATAAATAGAAAAGGTTTTATAAATTACAGTATTATGCAGCCAGTATATAAGTACAGTCAAACCTCAATGGTATATAACACTCGCGGTTCCCCAAAATTTGTCTGTACAATGGAATTGTCTGTATGAACTGAAACTGCCAAATTTCGACCTATGTCCCCCCCCCCCCCACAACCAACGAGAAAATTGCATTCAAGCAGCATATTTTGCTAACTGGGTACATGAAGTCATGTTCATACATCTCAGATGGAAAAATTATTCATTTTTATTGATGAAATGGAAATTTGTACATTAAGGTAATGTATTCAGAGCAAAATGATGCTAGAGTTAGCCAGTGAAGACTTCTGAGCAATTTAAAATTAACGAAAAATACAACAATGCCGCACATATGCTTAACAAAAACAGCTGCAATACAGCCCGTGATCACATTTCCCGCGAGGAAATGTGATGTTTTACAGTAATAAAATTATATTTTAACACGTAGATCTTTTCTCTTCAAAACTGTGTATACCGGGAGAGTAGCCCACGCCTATTTTTCCGTATTTATGCGACCCGCGCACAATACTACCCATCTAACCAAACATCAATTGTAGCCGAACACCACGTGCACGTTGATTCGTTGTCAGTACAGTAAGCGGGGAACGGATGGGGTTATATCAGCAATGCGTTGAGAAGCAGTCACTTTTCATAGAATGCACATCTGTTTATTGTGTTAAAAGAGATTACTGTTATGTTTACCGAATACGTTGGTCCGTGACGATTGCGTTCTTAACACATATCTGCCTCGCTTCGAGCCATCATGTTTCTTCATGTGACATAAAAATACAGTCACCGCGTACCGTATTGATGAAAAGAAATCAACGCGTACGTGCTGTTTTGTGGCAATTCTCTATTTTTGTGCCGCTGATTGATGCAGGCTGACAACAGCATTGAATGTTCAGCTAACAGACGAGGTGCCGTAATGAGTGTGTACACGGCACGGGACTCGGCTACACAAAATACAGTTATTTTACAGCGGAGGGTATTTTTGTTAGATGGGTACTATTGTGTGCGGGTTGCATAGATACGGAAAAATAGGCACGGGTGACTCATCTGGTCTATCTAGCCGATGCAAAAAATATTTAATATGAAAAACCAACGCTCTAATCTAGAATAAAACGTCACATCGGTAGCAAATGGCGTTTTTAATAATATTATCACTGAAAAATTAAAGCTCTATGAATTAAAAGTTAAGTTATTTTAGTTTTAAATGTGTTGTGAATAAAATATGATACATTCCAACTGGTTTAGCACAATATTGCAATGTAAAGAAAAGTGACTAAAAGGTAGTGGGCCTACTAAGAACACAATAGCAGTTCAAAGATTACAACATGTTGACAATAAATCAAACACAAGACATGACCACATACTATTCATTATATATACATTTTTTTCTTTGGCCATACAGTTTGGCATTAATAAAGTTAGGTCTTAAAGTAAGTTGTACTGCCACGGGAAAATACGATGTATTAGGAAAGCGTGCACTTTTTTTCTTTAGTTTTGGTTAACACACGGCAGCGGCATTACGCGTNTTTTGGTTAACACACGGCAGCGGCATTACGCGTTTTCTGCCTACATATAATGACACGTAAAACGAGGGAATATGCCACTTGGAAACACTTGTGAACTGTAGACAGTTTCTCTGTTAACTNGTTAGGTCTTAAAGTAAGTTGTACTGCCACGGGAAAATACGATGTATTAGGAAAGCGTGCACTTTTTTTCTTTAGCTTTGGTTAACACACGGCAGCGGCATTACGTGTTTTCTGCCTGCATATAATGACACGTAAAACGAGGGAATATGCCACTTGGAAACACTTGTGAACTGTAGACAGTTTCTCTGTTAACTNCATATAATGACACGTAAAACGAGGGAATATGCCACTTGGAAACACTTGTGAACTGTAGACAGTTTCTCTGTTAACTTTTTAAAACATGGCAGTGGCATTATTAAATTAAGCATTTTTCTTTTAATGACGTATGGGAAGGAATGGAAAGGGCATTTATAAAAACATTGCGTGTACATGCCTGCATCCATCTCCAGTGTAATAGCCTGCCTCTTGCTTCCATGTATGTTAGAATCACAATCCAAAAAAATGTGTCAAAAATAGAAATCCAAATTGTTGTCTGTGGAGAAAAGCCAAAAAGCTGACTTATTACAACAGACAATCAAAAATGTAAGTAACAACTAGCAAACTTCTTAGGAATAATATTAACGGTACCAATATGGGTTGAACAGGCGAGCCAAGGTAAAAAAAAAGGAAGGTAAAAGGAAAAGTTCTGTTTTTTTTCTGCTGCCTGCCACGTGCATCAATATGTCGACATTTGCTGGCGCTGC